>OX638305.1:7572202-7884288 GCA_951812265.1 Taphrorychus bicolor
CACTTTCAAAGTTTTCCAGGGCCGCAACTAAGTGATTTTCGACCCGATGTTTACTAAATTCGCACAGAATATGTAAAACACTCTCCTCTATCACCCTGCATAGCTGTCAGCAAAAATTTCTAACGGGTCAGCAAAAAAATCTCACTTTTAAAGTTTTCCAGGTCCGTAACTAAGTGATTTTCGGCCGATGTTTACTAAATTCGTATATAATATGTAGGACACTCTCAGGTATTATCCTATATACCGGTCAGTAAGAATTTCTAACGGGTCAGCAAAGAAATCTCACTTTCAAAGTTTTCCAGGGCCGTAACTAAGTGATTTTCGACCCGATGTTTACTAAATTCGCATAAAATATGTAAAACACTCTCCTCTAAAGGGTCAGCAAAAAAATCTCACTTTTAAAGGGTTTCCAGGTCCGTAACTAAGTGATTTCGACCCGATGTTTACTAAATTCGCATAGAATATGTGGGACACTCTCAGCAGGTATCACCCTGTATACCGGTCAGCAAGAAATTCTAACGGGTCAGCAAAGAAATCTCACTTTCAAAGTTTTCCAGGGCCGCAACTAAGTGATTTTCGACCCGATGTTTACTAAATTCGCATAGAAATATGTAAGACACTCTCCTCTAAAGGATCAGCAAAAAAATCTCACTTTTAAAGTGTTTCCAGGTCCGTAACTAAGTGATTTTCTACCCGATGTTTACTAAATTCGCATAGAATATGGGGGACACTCTCAGGCATCACGCTGTATACCGGTCAGGAAAAATTTCTAACGGGTCAGCAAAAAAATCTCACTTTTAAAGTTTTCCAGGGCCGTAACTAAGTGATTTTCGGCCCGATGTTTACTAAATTCGTATATAGTATGTAGGACACTCTCAGGTATTACCCTGTATACCGGTCAGCAAGAATTCCTAACGGGTCAGCAAAGAAATCTCACTTTCAAAGTTTTCCAGGGCCGTAACTAAGTGATTTTCGACCCGATGTTTACTAAATTCGTACGTAATATGTAAGACACTCTCAGGTATTACCCTGTATACCGGTCAGCAAGAATTTGTAACGGGTCAGCAAAGAAATCTCACTTTCAAAGTTTTCCAGGGGTGTAACTAAGTGATTTCCGGCCCGATGTTTACTAAATTCGTACGTAATATGTAAGACACTCTCAGGTATTACCCTGTATACCGGTCAGCAAGAATTTCTAACGGGTCAGCAAAGAAATCTCACTTTCAAAGTTTTCCAGGGCAGTAACTAAGTGATTTTCGACCCGATGTTTACTAAATTCGCATAGAATATGTGGGACACTCTCAGGTATCACCCTGTATACCGGTCAGCATGACATTTCTAAGGGGTCAGCAAAATATCTCACTTTTAAAGTTTTCCAGGGCCGTAACTAAGTGATTTTCGTCCCGATGTTTACTAAATTCTTATATATAATATGTAGGACACTCTCAGGTATTACCCTGTATACCGGTCAGCAAGAAGTACTAACGGGTCAGCAAAGAAATCTCACTTTCAAAGTTTTCCAGGGCCGTAACTAAGTGATTTTCGACCCGATGTTTACTAAATTCGCACTGAATATGTAAAACACTCTCCTCTATCACCCTGCATAGCCGTCAGGAAAAATTTCTAACGGGTCAGCAAAGAAATCTCACTTTCAAAGTTTTCCAGGGCCGTAACTAAGTGATTTTCGGCCCAATGTTTACTAAATTCGTATATAATATGTAGGACACTCTCAGGTATTACCCTGTATACCGGTCAGCAAGAATTTCTAACGGGTTAGCAAGAAAATCTCACTTTTAAAGTTTTCTAGGGCCGTAACTAAGTGATTTTCGGCACGATGTTTACTAAATTCGTATATAATATGTAGGACACTCTCAGGTATTATCCTGTATACCGGTCAGCAAGAATTTCTAACGGGTCAGCAAGGAAATCTCACTTTCAAAGTTTTCCAGGGCCGTAACTAAGTGATTTTCGACCCGATGTTTACTAAATTCGCATATAATATGTGGGACACTCTCAGGTATTACCCTGTATACCGGTCAGCAAGAATTTCTAACGGGTCAGCAAAGAAATCACACTTTCAAAGTTTTCCAGGGCCGTAACTAAGTGATTTTCGACCCGATGTTTACTAAATTCGCATAGAATAGGTGGGACACTCTCAGGTATCACCCAGCATAGCGGTCAGCAACAATTTTTGACGGGTCAGCAAAATTTTCTGTAATAAATCGATTTCTTATGGGTCAGCAAATTAGGAGTTCCCCATTAACAGTACTGTTAATATGGATGTGCATCATTTCACTGATAACTCGCCTATGATAATTATTCTCTCGGTCCAGTATGGTGGTGTTCTGAAAATCAAAATTATGACTCAAGGTGCTGTGCCAAAGCAGTCTTCCCCTCTTTTCCCTATTGGTCTCACGACAGTCATATTCATGCTGGTAAATTCGGTTCCTGAGGTACTGCCGAGTCATTCCCACATAGCACTTATCGCACATTCGACAAGGTACTCTATAAATTAATTCAGATGAAAGAGAAGTGGGGACAGGATGCTTCAACCTCGAATAAATTTGGCTCAAAGTTCTAGTGTTATAATATGTCAGTTTAATACTAGGTTTAACACGTGATAGTCTGTATTGGATCCTTTCTGACACTCCCTTGATATATGGGAATCGGCAGTAAGTAAGATCATGGGATCGTAAAACGCGAGATTGAGGCGCAAATGATGTCCCTGTATTATAATTTGATAGGGGATGTTTATTTGAAAACGTCGTCTAGTTGGCTGTAAAATGTCAAAAGAAAAAGATGAAAGAACAAAATGCCATTTATTTTGATTATGTCATCCTTTTCTATCAAAAAATCACAGTCGTCTAGAAGATGTTTTCTAATGAACATGCACATCAAATTCATTTTATGGAGCACGTAGATTAGCAAAACTAATCAAGCAGAGTAAATGGGAAATATTTTTAAGCAGCGTATTGAAATTAAAGCGATAACATAGCAGTTTTTTACATAGTATGTACTTTATTACTATGCAAGTTCTGTTAGAAGGTTCGTGTTTGTAAAATTCTTACATGTGTTTTTAAAAAATAGTAACGACGTATTTACGAACACTTCCAATGACTAATTGGAACTAAACCGTAAGATTTATTATAAGTGCTTATTACCTTAATAATCCTGAGGAGTAAGTTTAATTTCAGGTTTGTAATATGTTATAAATAATGAGGATTTACGTATACGATATCTCTAAAATTTTATCGATAAAGGGAATACTTGGCTAATTTGTGGACTAGATCAATACCTGCATCTTGAAAATCGACTTTTGATACTGCATTTCGTTAACGATACTTCAGTCAGGTATCTTATCGAAAGAGACGTTTTGAAATGATTTCTTTCTAGACGTTTTATAAAAGCACACATCCATCCATCAATATAGTGAAGTGGTAGTGAGTACTCGCGACTTATTCATCGGTAGTTGTTACCTATTTAAGAATTTTTGTCGCCTTAGTAGCCATTAAATGTTTATTTTTTCTTTGGATTGGAGATTGGCAAACAACGTTAAAGTCAAATTTTTCAAAGCTAACGAGATGTTAAACTTTTGTCAATAGCAACATTTTTTTTTTCCTATTTCACCATATCTAACTACAGAAGCAAATTATTGCAAATAGGGCTGATTTTGTTTTGATTTATAACAATTTCAACATGAAACATGACCAACGATACAACAGCAAAAAAAGGCTGTTTAAAGACTCTGATGGATTGATTTAGGTGTTTAATAACATTTGTGGAAAAGTGATAAAAGCGAACAATCAGTCAACCTGGTCAACTCTCTCTTGTGCTGTTTGTAACATTTTATCTATTTTATTATTTATCCATTTATTAAAAATATGCCATTTCTTCGAAGACATGTGGTTTTCAGATACAATGGCACCTGGCTCTCCGATGTAATCCTCAAAAGATCTAATTAACCTACATTATTGACAATGGAATGAAGTTATATTACTTATCTAAGTTATAACGAATTATCAGATTGGCTTGGCAGAAAAATTAAAACGCTTCAAACGGGTGGAATTCATTACTTGTATGATGTCTATCCAGAGATAACATGGGCATACTACGGCGGTCTCGTGACGTCAACAACTTGTGTTTCGTGTTTTTTGGATGTGCGGTGACTGCAATCTACTTTTTGGTGCTAGCGAACTTTGATTACAATAGAAGTTATAAGGAGACCAGTGGTAATTTCACTAAAATTAACTACGAATATGAGGAAATATGCAGGTAAGTGGATTTTTGCATGTGTGTGTGGATTCCTTTTCAAAAATTCTAAATGGTAGAATTTTTTAAATTCGCTTTTTAATGGTTTTTTTTTCTAAAAAACTAAATATAAAAAAAATACCTTAACAGGGTAATGCGAATAAATTTGCTTTATCAAATAATTCGGGCTCATCATGAGTCCATGAAAATACAAAATATTATTGCTACTCATATCAAGTTATCGCTTTCCTGCGTGGAGCAAACATTTGAATAGCCACAAACGGTGAGCTGGCAACCTGCCAGTTTTTCTGTATGTTTGAGTAACGATCGATGGCGCTGTGTTGATTCATTCCTTCGGATGGTTACCTACTCTTTTGGCAAGTGTTAGTGACTGACACTAAACCGATAATTGACAAATAAAAGGATTTTTCTCAGAAATGGTAATCCTGGATGAGGTTTTAGTTTCCGAAAATGGCTAAACAAATAGGTACTAGATAGAAAGGTGCAATCGTAATTGGTAGTAAGGATTAAGAGAGATATATATCCCGATAATATTTCAGAAATTTTATTCAGTCTAACATGCTCAGTTCTCGAAAATGTTTTTCAAACATATACAGATAAATTTAGGCGGGGGGGGGGGGGGGGGATAGGAAGTCTCTGGAAGAAAGTTCTTCGCTCGTGGTTTTCTGGAAAATTATCGAAAGTTTCGTCGAAATTTATGACTCGAGGAGGGGCTTTAATAATAAGTCAGATTTACACAAATTTGGAGGTATCACAAACAAAACAAGTAAATATCGATGTCTCTGGAACTTTGAATAAGGAACTTGTTTGTCGTTTTGTGGTTTGGTGTACCCACTTTGATTTGGATGTACTATCTCTAGTAGTGCTTTTTCTTTCTTTTGACAATAAAGCTCGATTTGATTTGATGAAGCTTTGGATTTTTGTCTCTCTTTTCCTAAAACTCTTGTACGAGGTGGTATCTAACGCTTATGTTTCTGGCTCTTGTGTGTATTTCGGTATTCCTGATTACATTTACTAATAGTGCTTTTTTGTATGCTTTGGATATTGCGGTATTTTCTGCTTCTGTCGTTGAGACAGAAATCCTCTGCTGTCATCAACTGGGCCATGTAATGGGTTTTTTGAGTACCTGAACACATATCGCCATTGATGGATCTTATTTCTTCATTATTACCTGCTAAATCCGCGTCGCAAAAATCTGTTTTTCTACGACCATGTAAAAATAGTCAACTTTCGTCATATCCTGCCCTAGCCGAAAACGTAATTTTCATCTCTAGTGAGAGAAAATCGTGTCTCTAGTGACGAAAGTAAATTGTTCTAATTTCGCCTGTATATCGCTACTAGAAGAGAGAGAAGTGAAAAAAGAGGTGAGAAGGGAGAAAAACGAGATGTGGGAAAGGAAATGTGAAGATATTGAGAGATGTATGGGGGGAACTAAAGTAGCGCAAACCTGGAGTGCGATAAGAAACCTCAGGAAGGAGAAGAAAGGAACGAAAAGCTTAAATTTGATGAAGGGAGAAGAATGGCAAAAGCATTACAGACAATTATTAACTGAAGATAGAGCACAATTTAAACAACAAATAGTAATAAACAGCGGAAGGTATAAGAATAGAAGAGATAAGCCTAGGGGAGGTTAAAAGAGCGTTGAAAATTATGAAAAACGGTAAATCTCCAGGACCAGGAGATATTCCCATTGAACTAATAAAACATGGACCAGAGATTTTATTAGAAAATCCAACAAACCTCTTTAACGAATATCTGATTAGAGGAGAAAACATTCCACAGGACTGGAATACGTCATATATCAACTACAGAGGAATAAGCGTGACTAATACAATGGGAAAGCTGTATGGTAGGATAATAAAGCAGAGGATAGAACTGGAGTGGGAAAAGATAGAGGAACAAAGTGGTTTTCGAGCAGGAAGATCGTGCTTAGATAATATCTTCACTCTACAACAGATAATAGAAAAACGGAAAGCTCGTAATCTATCTACTCACCTCGTATTTATAGATCTTGAAAAAACTTACGATACGGTGCCCTGGATAGAGCTTTTTAAATCATTGACAAAGATGGGCCTCAGTGAGGAGTAGCAATTTGGAATATATATAGAAACCCAGAGAGCATGGTAAAAATTGGCAAGAAGACGTCCAAGTTTAAGTCTCCGTCTTAAACAGGGATGCTGCCTATCACCAACACTATTCAAGATGTATACCGGGTGTCCAGCACAACCCTGGACATAGGAGATTAACAAGGGAAATCGGTTTTTATTTTTTTGCGCCTGTACGGTTGAATTGATGGAAAAACTTTTGATAATAAAGTTGTAGAGCGAATGGTCAGCTATCACCCTGTAATTTTTTCAATACCCCCGTTCTGGCCGTTTTTTTGGAAAAACGCCTCGAAAAGTGCAAAAATTTGAATTTGGCGCGTCACCCCCGCTTTGCATGTGCAGTTTTGCCAACATAATTTCACTGCATAATCACGTTAATTATAGTCGTTTTCAGGAAGATATTCATCTAGCCAGCCATGGAAATATTGGTTTTGTAGTGGCAGCCCTTCTTCCAAAAATTTTTCAACTGAAATCTGGGGAAATTCTTATTTTCTATTGGTATCAATCACATTATGTCAAAATTTAAGAAATGGCATGACCCTTACTTTCTATCCTTGTCTTCTGCATGTATTTTGAGAAAGAGAGCGCAATATTACGTCCGTCAATTCCTTGGATGCAATATGCTTCTCTGTAAATATTGTGAATTTAATTATCATATTTCTTTTTTTCTAATTCCAATTTTTGTGAGTAATTTTCAAATAACTACACTGCATATTATCATCAAACAGTCCATATGACTACTTTTATACTCAACAACTTATATAGTGAAAGCAAAAAGTTAAATAAACCTACGACCTACCACGGATTTGATCTCTTACAGAATGAAGCTATTTTTTAACAATTTCCTTAACTCCAGTAGCAGAGCTGCAGCTGCATGCATTCACTGCTTTTTGACTTTGTATGAAGACTATAAGCAAAGTGCTCGATGCTTGAGAAAGAAAGAATAAGGAAAGATGAACTAACCTCAACAAAAAATTTGTTTCTGTTTATAAATTAAGTGTTCTGTTAAGTGATTGTGTGGGAACCAATTTGAGGGTGACCATTGTGATCTCAGTTATACAGAGTGCTAATTATGTAAGTGTTAATCTCTCCGAAGGATGCATATAACATTTGTCAAAGTTTAAAGAGTTGGTAGTCACCAATTTGTCGATCAACCCATCTGCATACTAGTTTCGGGGTCTACTCCTCATCAGTACAGCTTTGGCTTCTCAACAAATTGGAGACCATGTATTTGCGGCTTAAAGCCAAAAATCTATGGATGCTCTGTACAACATCTCACCATTTGTCAAAATAACACTAAGTTTTTATATATTATCATACTCCTGCATATCATATTAGATATATTCATTTTTGGCTATTGTGATTGCTAAGGACTGGACCTCAAAAGGGGCCTCTTGAAGTTTACAATCCTGGGTTCTAATATTTAAATCACCATACATTTTAAGTGTTTTGTATAATGTATTACTACAAAGACCCTTAATATGCCTTTGAAGTGGATCTTCCATTCTTAAAAAAAAAGCCAGCGGCATGTGTATGAAATTATTTTCTTCTGCAAATATAATTTTTAATTATACTTGAAATTTTAACAGAAACCAAGCAGAAACCTTTTATTTTATGTCATGTCATGGTTCTTTCTCATAACTCATTTCATTAAAAATTCCAAAACAATACACGAGTGAGTTTGAAAGTTTGTATCCAAATCACAAACTCTCAAGTGCATCTTTTGAGCCCAAGGTATGTCCTAGAGCCCACATTGAGAAAAAAATATTTACAAACAACTCGGTGACCTTGACCTGCTCTATTCACTTCCGAAATCATGTTAAGGTAGACATCCTGTAGTGGAAAGTAAAGTCCTAATATCCGATATAAAATATTTATACTATATTGTAATCAATAAAAACTACAAATATGTGTGTTATTTTTTAAATATTTTCCAAAATGTATACAGGTTGGTTGTGAAGTTTTCATAGAATAGGATAGAACAATGAAAGTAGCTGGTAGTTTATTACTCCAGCATTCTTGTCTACTGATAATTCACAGCCAACTTAATGAGTTTTTCCATTAAACACACTATACTTGTTTTGCTTTGTATATAAAATAAAAAAGTTCTAGCAACTTCAACAGCATTTTTATTCCAGGTATAGTAAGTTAGTTGCAAAGGGGGTTCTTAATTTCAAACTAATAAATAGCCTTTACTTGTTTCTAAAAGTTACTTCAAATTCTATGCATATAAGTCGAAACATTTTCAACTGAGTTTATAACAAATGGCCTCAGCTTATATGCCATTTAGTTTTAGAGAACTGTAGCTCACTTAGTTGAAAAGTTGTTCCATTCCACCAGGAAACCATTCCAGAATGATCTATCATTCTTGACAACTCACTAATATGATATTGAAATAAACAATGTGCTTGTCCAGAGTCGTTCTGCAAACGTCAAGAGGGTTCCTCATTTTAATTTGAAATGTTTGCTAGTGAGTTGGTCAAAATGGTTTTTTTAAATGTTCTGCAATGGTTCTCTAGCATTTGTTTAAAGGTGGTAGACAATGATGTATTATTAACTGAAACCACTTGGACTTCCATTGTCTTTATTGAGTTTTTTCACGACTTTGAAGCAGTGCAATTTCTGTTCGTTTTCAAGTTCATTTAATGGTTCTCTAGCATGTTGGAACAAACCTCATATTAAATCACTACACAAATGTTTTTGTTTCTTGATATTTAGGTAGTTTAAGAAATTAAATGCTCAATTAGGCAAGACATCTTTTTGTGTAAGTAATTTATAACTTAAAATCAATAATCATATGTAGTTAACAAACAAAAATACACTTCTCTAAATACGGACACATACAACTGAAAAGGTCAACTTTTATAAGTTAACCTCCAATAATGGAGTTATAGGTTTCGTGCAGGTGACGTCACAATTTGAACCTGGGGGGTACAACAACATAACCTCACCCATTTAAAATACATGTAAATTAATGACATCTTGGCATTTAATTACATTTTTTTCAATTATCTTAAATCGAATGAAACTTAAATTTTGCTGGAGGCCTTCTAGAATCATCATTCTTGACAGTGGAGCAAAAAAGAATTACCTTTCTGCCGAAATAAGTGGTAAGGAGAGCAATATTTTGTGGACTAGATATACCACCAACCTTTTTATGCTTCAAAACTACTTCAAACTCACAGCTTCAGACAAACTTCAGACAAAGGAGCATGGAAATAGAAGTTTGGCGTTCCCAGTAGATTATATTGCCATAAAAACTAGAGAGGAATGGATTGTTAAAAGGTATAATGATTACTTGGCTAGAAGCTGGAATAAGATATTTAAACATTTGTAGGTGTGAATTCTAAGTCATATACGCCCCGGACTTGAAAATCGTGCACCAAATCCAAATAAGTGAGCACTTTTGTGTCTACAAGGAAATAATTATAAAAAAAATTGATGGGTGTGGTCAGAAATAGATAACACGAACTATAACATTTTGAAATACTCGAAACCTTTTTATGCCTCAAAACTACTTCAAATTTAGACAAAGGAGCACGGAAATAGAGGTTTGGTGTTCCCAATTAATTTTAGTGCCATAAAAACTAAAAAGGAGTGGATTGTGAAAAGGTATAATGTGATTACTTGGCTGGAAGATAAAATAAGACTTTTAGACACTCGTAGGCATGAATTCTGAGTCATGTATGCCCTGGATTTGGAAATTTTGCACTAAATCCATATAAGTCAAGCACTTTTGTGCCTACAAGGCAATAATTGTAAAAAAATTTGATGATTGCTGTCCTCAGAAATAGATAACACTGGAACTGTGCAGTGATAATTAAGGCAAAATAATTTTCATAGCCTACCAGACCACAACCTTGGTGATTAGTTAAGAAGATGTGGTATTTAAAATAAATTGTAAATGTTTCTCCTCAATTTAATATAAAAATATTGTTACTTTTGAGGTTATAATTGTTTATCGAAGAATTCAAAACAAGACCTGTCTCGTAATGGAACACACATTTTATTAAAACAAACACTTATTCAAGATTTTCTTCAATACAGTTTCACTGCTACTACTAGAATATAAAAACATATCTTTAAATTATATAAATAAATTAGGTACCTACTTAAGTAAACATGTTTAAAAATATATGCCATGAAGCCCATTTGCTATCTTTTTTTTTTAATATATCCTTGGATGTCCTTTCACATACTACTTGGTGATGATGATTCATGTCCTTAAGTACTTATAGTTATGGTGGTTAGCAGGTTTAGGATAATGAATCACCCTTGTAACTCGAAAAACTGACTACGTTTCGATGTATAATTCATGTCTTCTTCAGGGCTATAACACATATAAAAGAACACACTAGTTAATCAAAATAGCAACAAGCAAACATGATCACCTACATACTTGTACAGCTGACAACAAAGTATGAATACATAGTGTATGTCAGCTATACAAGTATGTAGGTGATCACATTCGCTCGTTGCTGTTTTGATTAACTAGTGTGTCCTTTTATATGTGTTATAGCCCTGAAGAAGACGTGAATTATACGTCGAAACGTAGTCAGTTTTTTGAGTTACAAGGGTGTTTCATTGCCCTAAACCTGCTAACCACCATAACTATTACATACTACTTATAAGGAATGACTTCCATTTCCTTACTTGGCTACTTATTTGTCATTTCCATACTCTACAACAATAATAAAGCTATTAAGGTATAAAAACATAATTCCAGTTAAACAATTACAAAAAAGAGCTAAAATAATATGATTGGAACTGTATGCTAAGCACCATTGAGGGTATTATTTTTAACTTAAGCATCTACTTAGTATTATTGTATCCTCCTTGGCGTTGGTGAAGTTACGCACTATGAAAACAAACATTGCAAAGTAAAAACAAACAAAATTTTGATTTTAGCATTTCTTATTCCCAAAATATTTGGAGTTGAAATAATGAGCTACTTAACAGTTGTTCCAATCACTCAATGCTCAGGTATCAACAGTGTGATTTGAATGTACATTTTTAAACTGTACCTGAAGCAGATGAGGGTCTGTGGAGGCAGAATCTGCAATGTTACAATTTTATTTAATTCCTGTTCAGTTATGCAGCAATGTTATCCAAAAGCTCCGACCTGGATATGGGAAATGTACTGTAATGCTTAGATCAATTCACTTTTGTTCCAGGGTAAATATCTTAACAAATATTATAGAAAAACGGATTTATATGCATAAAGGCAGATTTTCTCCATTTACGTCAATGTAATTTTTTGAGGTTGTTTTACCACCAAGTTCAATGACAGGTCACGTGCTGCACGAAACCTATACCCAAATGACAACTGAAATGATATAACAGTAAATTCATCTGGTAGGAAATAGTCTTTTCTTTATGATGGGGAATAATCTCGACTAATATTAACTCGATCCATAGTGATCATCGAGGAAAATTATGGATGGTGTATGGATACAGGAATTATGGATGGCATATGGCATATAGGTAACCTATATGAAAAGGCTACTGGGACTCTCACCACGGATCCTAATCACACAATCCAAATCATATGGCAGTACCAGTACTTAAATTCAGTCTGGTAGAAACATAATCTTCTCTCAGGTGATGTTGCTGTGTTTGGAACAATGACTGCAATCTCCATTCAATTTTAAGGTTGGAAAGTGGTAAACTATATAATATTATGTAACACATAGGCATAAGCATAGTTAAATGTATTGTCTATTCCCAGGGCATTTGGACACTAAGGTAATTTCTGGGTGAGTATATTTGGTACTTTTGGAAATCTTGTTCATGGTTGATGTTCCAGTTCAGTCCTTCTCTCATCAATAACTGCTTGAATGTGGTCTTCCTGTCTCAATTTTTGTAACTCTACTCTGGCATCTTATTTTGCAGAAGTTGGAGGTTGCAGGTTGCAGATGAGTTTTCTGGATCATGCGATGAATTGTGTCAATAGTTCTGTGTGGTAGTTAGTTGCTTATTAAGCCAGTTTACTTTTTCTACATTACAAATGTACCATAACAATTGGATTTGAGCAAAATTTGAGAAATAAAGTAGTTATGTTTGGAAATTACAAAATTTTGAGGTTAAAACCCGATAAATTAGTTCGTTAAGCTCGATTTGCACCACTCTCTGATCTAGTAACTTTTCTGGTAACTTTTCAATTGTTTTTAAAAGATGCGTTTACAATGTCATGGGTGGCTAGATGAATATCTTTCTGAAAACGACTATACTACATGATAGTCCCTCAAAATAAATAAGAAAAGAAAATCGGCTCTGACTCTGACACATATGTTGGCGACACTGCACATGCATGGCGGGGGTGACGCGCCAAATTCAAAATCTTGCACTTTTCGAGGCGTTTTTCCAAAAAACAGCCAAAACTGAGGTATTGAAAAAACTACAGGATGATAGCTGACCATAAGCTCTACAACTTTACTCTTAAAAGTTTTTCAATCAAATCAACCATACAGGCGCAAAAAAATTAAAAACCGATTTCCCATGTTCTGCTGGACACCCGGTATACAAGAAGCCCTGGAGACCTGGAGGAAGAAATGTGCAGTAATGGGGATCCAAATAAGTGACAAGTGTTTAACAACTCCTTTCTTTGCCGATGATCATTGCAAACAGTGAAAAAGATGTAGATTACATGCTAAGGAAGGTAGGGGAAGAGTACGAAAAGTGTGGAATGACCATGAACATGACAAAAACTGAGTATATGAGCATAGGAAAAGAGCAAGAAGACCCGACCCTGCAACTCAGAGACTTAAAGAGATGCAGAGAATACAAATATGGATGCATAATATGGGAGGAAGGAGCATCAACCAAAGATATAACACACAGAGTACAACAAGGACAGAAATGCGTACGCATACTCAATTCACTACTTTGGTCCAATCAGCTCACACTAAAAACGAAAATTACAATCTACAATACAACAGTAGAGCCAATGGAGCGGAGTGCTGGCAGATGTTCGCAAGGGCTAGAAAGAGGGTGGAAGCTGTAGAAGTGGATTTCCTAAGGAGAGCATGCAGAGAGTCCAGGATGGAAAGGATACGAAATGAAGAGATTAGGAGACGCACAAATAGAGACCGCTCATAGGATTGAAGCGAGACAATTAATATGGTATGGACTCGTCAGAAGAATGTTGGGTAAGAGATGGCCAAAACAAGCCCTGAATTATGTCCCAGCAAGTAGGAGAAGTAGAGGAAGGCCGGCGCAAACGTGGATGAAAGGGATAGAGAATACCACGAAGGATAGAGCGATAAATGAAGATGAATGGAGAAACCGAAGAGGATGGAGATCGAAATGCCGGACGCGGCAGATACTGTAAGACCCCCGCTTATAAAAATTATAAATATCGCTAATTAGATGCGATTTAACTGATACAATCTTGTAAAACACCATGGAAAATGGTAATATCACACAAAAATATGTATGTTTTGCCTTACAGGGCCTCAAAAAAGCAAATTAATGCGTCGTTAGTGGAGGACTACTTTATCTTATGTCGAGAAAAGTCTCAGTCTTTTAAAAAATGTGGAATGTGCGAGTTCAAGTTACTAAACTATCCACCCTTCTTAATCCATCAAGAATCAAATCTCGTCGATTGGAGACGGACTGGAATTTTTTTTACATTTTTGTTAACTTTTTTGAAAAACATTGGCGCACTGTACGTAATTCTAAAATACACCGATCTGGAGTGGACATTACTTCACTTGTGGACCAAAATGGACATCCTTTCTTCGATGATCTAGGACCTATTTGACAAAAAAAATATCTATTAAGGTCCTGTTCATCGATAAGTTGTTCAATTGACCTCAAGAGTACGTCCAAGAGACAACGGTTTGTGACGGCTACGACAGAGTGGATATGGCAAGTTGAGACATATAGCCATAGACTTGAACGTCTTTAAGACACAATGTGCTAATGCTGAAATAGTTTGATATTGATTAGAATCTTGGTTCTACTTAGGGCGAATTCCAAAATTCACCGGGTCATCTACCGGTTAAGCTGATCATGTGATGGCCGTCTAGCAATTTAATGGATTAAGCAGGTGACTGATCTACCCGGTAGATGATCTGGTGAGTTTTGGAATTCGCCCTTAGTAAGTAATAAACTTGATGTTGAAGTTGCCAAACGTTCAATTTAGACCTCAATAATAGAAATTAACTGTCATATGTCAAAACATCAACGGTGTTTTGAGTGACTGTGTAGAAGGAGTATATCGTCAAACATGGAAAACAAATATGAACTGTAAAGAATCTTGCACCAGGGTGAAGTGGTCTTGCTTAGGGCGACTTTTACAAGTTCAAGTAAAACTTCAGTTTGAAGTTAACACACCAGATATGACCTACATTGCATTGTTTATCTGTCATGTAAACTGTATCTGTCATTCAAATTGAAGTTTTGCTGATAGTTGTAAAAGTCGCCCTTAGTGTAGATCGTTTACGCCACCATGAGCACCGGCAAGTTCATCTTGATCATCAACGGTATCGCCCTCTGAAGATTGACCTTCACCTATTTGGATTCCGGTTAAAAGGACCAGAATTGCAGTTAAAAGGTGACACACCAACAAGGAGGTCACGGTTTTCAAAATTAATTCATTTAAAACACAACATAAATCCTCCTCGGACCTGAAAGTTTTTAAGTTTTAACCATTTTAACATGTTTTAAATTTTCGTGCCTGTTACGTGTGGTCTGATAGTGTCTTTTTATGTTTTATTGACGTTCCCAATTGTTTAAGTTTTAAATTGACTGCCTGTGATTGACTGGCTCTATTTATGAGGTACCTTGGCGCGATGACTCCTCGCCTGTTGACGAATTTTTGAGCGCTGTTGATGGCCTTTGTACCAGAAGCGGTCCGCCAATAAAGGATTTGAAAGAAAATTGCACGAAGTATACACTCTCCCACACCTACCTACGTATCCATTATTGCAGGCAATCTGTTTAATAATATTGAGTTCGAGTTGTTCATCATAACGTGCTTGTGACACTTAGTTATTTAGTAGGCTATGAATGTAGCAGTGGCAAAGCTGCATATTTTGTGTTGTGCAGATTTAAAAGGGATAGCATGAGCCGTCTGAGTGACTTTGTGGTAGATAGCAAAATCGAACCCACTGTTAAGTTTGGTGATGCTAAGATTAAGAAAAGTGAGGATATGCTCAACCTCGAGCTCCAATGAGAATTAATTCTAAGGTGGACGCGGTCGAGCTTCTCTAGGAGAAAAACAGCTTCCTCCGGAGAAGTATTTAGAATGCAAAAGCAATTTTTCGCGTATCTGTGTACCAGTAGAGGATTTCCTATTACCGTCGGTTAATATAAGTTAGTTCTCCACAAAATCCAAAAAAAGCTTCGTAAGCGAAGGTGACAAACACCTGCTCATTGCCATCAGACAATCTTTTTGTTCATAAAAGTTGTTGTTAAATTGGAAAAAGTTCTGTGATAGGAAAACGTTAAGTATGGAAGGAATGTCCACTATATGGTTGAAACCTATTCTCTCAAATCTTACATTGACCTGAGTCCTTGACTATAACGACACAATTGTCTTTATGTAATACGGTGAACACATATACTTTATAGTATATTGTGTGATGGTTGAATCACCTTGACACACCACGCCTTGACTTGGGGTATTTTATCGACCTGCCTTGTTTAGATCCAGTGCTTTCAGTACTGTAGCAGGGGCAGCTCTGGCAGCATGTGGCTCTTCACCACGAATATTGGTCTTGAATTAACGCTGTCCCAACGAAGCGATGGAACATGATCCATGGACACGGTTCGACAGCGCAGTCCCTCGTAAATCCGATACACCCTCAAGAATGCTAACTGGACTGCTTTATTATTATTTTTTTATATTGAGGTTCTGCAATGAATAGTTTCTAAGTAACTTATTGGGACACCTTGTACAAAGCTTTTCACATCAAGTCTGCCTTTGTATTGAGTAATCATACCAGTATGGTTTCTTTTTGTTTTTTAAATTCTGTAAACCTAATCATAGTTTTAATAGGAAAAAAAAGCAGTTACCGTTAAAAAACTACTGAATCAAATTAAGATGGCATCAATGATGTTTAGTATATTCTAGATTTAAGCAATTTATTAATATTTGAAGGAGTGCCTACTTTAAACGACATGCAAGTCTTGAAAGATGGACACAAAGCATTTATGAGCACAAATTGATGTCGCAGTGCATAAATTCACATTTGATGAATCACTCAATTTGACATTTCAAAATGAGGTTACCAGGAGTTGAGGGGGTTACACCAAGTACAGGCTTCATATATCAAACAACATTCAAAAAGTTGAATTTATTTGAAGATTGAAGAATATTTGAAAAATAAATCTCCTTAGAGAACTGGGTGCCTAGTCTTTAGATCTCATTATGGGCCTTATCTTTAGGGGTACTCTCGGGAATGTGAAGTTCATAGTTCTTCAATGTTGTGTTTATTTGTTTTTCAATTCTTTTCATTACATCATCAGGTATTATTTTATATTTACCCATGTCCTGAATCTTCCCTTCCTATTTTGAAGTATCCATGGCTACGCTGGTATTGATAGCTTGTTCTTTGGAGATATTTCTTTGTGCGTGCTGTGAGTTGTCCAAACAACATATAAGGGGTGTTTGAAAACGTCATCTAGTTGGCTGTGTAATATCGAAAGAAAAGGATGAAGGAACAAAAGTCCATTTACTTTCATTATGCCATTCTTTTCTCTCAAAAATTCACCGTCTTCTAGATGACCTTTTCTAATGAACAAGATGCTTTTTTGTGTTGGTTGGAAAGCGTTATAGTAAAATATCTTCGATTAAGGTGACAATTGTTTTCCTTCTTGTTATCTCCTGTCTTTACCTATCCACTCTATTTGAACAAAAAACCTTATCACAAATTATGTATTTGAATTAGTTAAAACTACATGTTATTTTCTGTAGGCTGTGTGGTAACGTCATTGTCTATAAACTTATGGAAACAAATCAAAGAATTTAATCTATTTGTATTTCAGGAAAGCCACTCGTTTACTTAATCACATATTTGATAATGTTTTTCAACTGTAATCACTAAGTAGTATTTATTTACGATTTTCACATATGTTTACGTATTTTCTTTTTTTTATAGAGAGTGGAAAATAGCGTTGGATCGCGAAGCATCCAACAACCAAGCAGAGGGGACGAAATTGGCCAGGGTCGAATCAGCCCCTGATTTGGATTACGAAATCTCAGTTGAGGTCGCTGGAAAACTCAACTCTAACTTTCTCTGTGATAATAGTTTTAAGGACAAAGTAGTCTCTCAAAGAGGACATTTTTACGTTATTTACAACTTCGTCAAGGCAGAAAAGGAGTTTGGTTGTACTGAAAGTGTGACACTTTCAGCCCCAGGAGATTATAGGTAAGATTTTGTAAAAGTGTAGAAGTATTTTTTTATTGCATGAGAGTATTAATTTCATGTATTTAGGGCAAGGGTATATCTGTAATATTTATTATCAATGTTTGTGTCAATAACAATGTTTGTCTATATTGTTGTGTCGTTACATTGATTATTACATGCAAGTGGCGCCATGATATCGATGCGACGATGTATCTCGGCCATCTGTCTGTGAGAAGCGACAAGTGCGGTAGAAAACTGGCTTGGTTTTACTTCACATATGCCCCAGTGAAAGCACCATCCGTCGTCCGATGGCGCCACTGGCATATAAGCACAGTGTCTTGAGCAATAGAGGAAACCAAGTTATACTCGAACTCGTATTTGTATCAGGTTTGAGGTATACCATACTGATGAGCTCCAATAAGAGCAAAACCGGTCTTTGGTTCCTCTGCCTGATAGAGAAATGAGTTTGATACTCTGCTGAACGTCGTCTCCAGACAGTTCGAATCTCGGCCATCTGTCTGTGGGAACTTCGGCAGAAAACTGGCTTGGTTTCACTTCACATATACCTCGCATCACCTAGTGAAAGCACCGCCCGTCATCCGATGGCGCCACTTGCATATATGCACAGTGCCTTGAGCAATATATGAAACCAAGTTAGACTCGAACTCGTATTTGTATCAGGTTTGAGGTATACCATACTGATGAGCTCTAATAAGAGCGAAACCGGCCTATGGTTCCTCTGCCCGATAGAGACACGAATTTGATACTCAAATGTCGTCCCCAGAGAGTACATGTACGAATCTCGGCCATCTGTCTGTGGAAAGCGACAACTTCGGCAGAAAACTGGCTTGGTTTCACGTCACATATACCTCGCATGCCCTAGTGAAAGCAGCGCCCGTCATCCGATGGCGCCACTTGCACATATGCACAGTGCCTTGAGCAATAGAGGAAATCAAGTTATACTCGGACTCGTATTTCTATCAGGTTTGAGGTATACCATACTGATGAGCTCCAATAAGAGCGAAACCGGTCTATGGTTCTTCTGCCCGATAGAGAAATGAATTTGATACTCTGCTGAATGTCGTCCCCAGAGAGACAGGTACGAATCTCGGCCATCTGTCTGTGGGAAGCGACAACTTCGGTAGAAAACTGGCTTGGTTTCATTTCACACGACAGAAAACTGTAAATTATGCCCTCGACAAAGGATAGTATCCAACTTGGATCTAGGCATCATTTCCTCAAGTGAATGGCGCCAGCTTTGGAAATGATGGCCTGCATTATATGTTTGTTGGACAACATACTATTATTGCTCCTTATTAGATCAACGAAGTACACAATGTTGTTTTATCAGATTTTTAGACAACGTGATTCCACTGGTTGATCGATGGAACGGACCAATAAGTATCGCGCTTTACGCCCCAGGAGACGACTTCTTTACTACCTTACGTGCAATTGCGTATCTTAGGAACTGCGTTTCCTCAGCCATAAGAGAACTGGTTAGCTTTCATTTGGTATTTGAACAGGAACACACTCCCAAACAAAAGAAGGTATTATTTTTCAATTATCAAAAATCACCTTGATCGATGGTTAACAATGCTGCCACCAGATTGTTCTGTTCTAGGATGGTTGTGCTCAACTTTTCGTAGACATTAACTTGAAGCAACAATGAAGAACAACCCTAGAGAGCTATTCAAATTTTGTCACTCATACGCATGTAATGCATAAGTTTGGTGGCTGTTTGTTGACTTCGATCAAAAGCTAATCCTAGAAAAAGGTATCTATATACCCTAGATGTTTTGATACCAAATAGTCTATATATTTTTAGAAAGGAGTGACCTTACTAGATTCCTACATAGATGATTACGATTGTTCGCTTCCCCCACCATGGCAAGACGTAAACGACGAAAATATGTACAAGACCAAACACGCTCTTCTCTATCCAATCAATCTGGTACGGAACGTTGCCAAATTGGCCGCTCAAACGTACTTTATTTTTCCGAGCGACATTGAGCTGTATCCCACGAGGAAGTTCGTTCCGCTCTTTCTGAACTTTGTCCTGGAAAATATGGATTTATTTAAGAAGGAAGACCGAAACGTATTTGTTTTGCCAATTTTTGAGATACTAGAAAATCAATCAGTTCCGGAGACCAAGAATGAACTACTAGCAATGTTGAAAGACAAATCTGCTTTTATCTTCCATCAGAAAGTGTGTGCAGTGTGTCATAGGGTGAGTGTCATTCATAAAGTCAATTTGTCAAACTTGAGGGCACATAAACTTGAAACATAATCTCATCATTAGGATGTAACAAGTCTAGCTTAGATCCTAGGCAATCAAAACACGTTATTAACACGATAAATTGATGCTTTTCGATGATGGTTGAGGTCTTTTTTACCCCTGTATTTACAGTTTTTTTTCTAAGTGGTAAATATAACAGAAAAAAAATTGTCAGTCTGACACGTTGACATTGTCAGTCTGACATTTTGGTAAATAAGTAATTTTTTAAGTCAACTAAACGCAGGTTCATACGCTCATTTACCTATAATTTATGACGTATTTTTGGTATTTGAATGGGATATATAGCCAACGAAGTGAAAAAGATGTCAGTCACAGTTACAAAAAAAAAAGGAAAAATAATAAAAACACTGGAATAAACTTAAATTGATCAAAATTACTTTATATCATATATGTTTTGCATCAGGTCGATAGAAGTGCAAATAGGTGGCGTAGGACAAAAATAACTACTTCACATCTGTGAAAGAGCCAACGTTTCGACCTTTATTGAGGTCTTCCTCAAAATTTCAACCTAGCAGTAGCTGAGCTATCGTTAATGTGTGTGTCGTCCGGTTATGGTGCTCGTTTGCTCGCTTTTTCGAGTGATTGGAATCAGTGAAATGTTGTTCCTAGTTCCCAAGCTTCGCTTTCTGGAAAAGCCCCGAGGAAGACCTCAATAAAGATTGAAACGTTGGTTCTTTCATAAACGTGAAGTAGCTATTTCTGTCCTACACCCGCTATTTTCACTTCCATTACTTTATATCTAAAAAACTAATTTCTTTTAATATTATTGTATTCGAATGTTTTAGGTGATTGATAGTGAGAAATGGGTAAAAACTCCTGAAACTGAAGGGTTGGGAGTATTCTCAATTGGAAAGAGAATCGGTCGTTATATGGTTTGGGAACCTTTCTTCGTATGTACCCAGCGGGAACCTTTGTGGGACGAACGCATGTCGTGGGAGGGTCAGAGTAACAAAATGATTCAGGTAAGCACTTTTTATAAAAAAGGTCCGAATAGTGTGCACAGGAAATTAAGAGCCCCAGGTCAGGACAAAGATGCAATATTTGAGTTCCTTTACGACAAAAGAGATAGGTTAAAAGAATTACGTAGTTGATATTTTGGCATGTTGAGGTGCAAAGTCACTGGAGGCCTTACAAATTCCTGTCGCCTCATGAAAAAATTGTAATTGTTTACTCCAAAAGAAAAGATCATCAATTACTCGCGTTATGGTAGTTCTTGCTGTTAGGAATGTATTAAAAAAAAACAGTTTTTAATGTTGACTTGGCAACAATGCAAATTGTCATAAGTGAGGTCGGTAAGATAGTGGCATGTGTAACAGTGGGAAGATTTTTGCAAAAGCAAGCAAATTTTTGTGATATGGACTGAGATTTTGGTCCTTTCAGTGAGGAAATTTAGAACGCAGCTGCTCAAAACAATTGACAGTTCATCTATATGGATCGTGTAAAAGAGTCCTTTATTACGTTCGAAATTGCATTTTAAATTAAATAATAAGTTTATGTGGATGGCAAAATCGAAGGTAGTGTTTAAACTGGGTCTAGATACCTGGGTTTTTGTGATCAAAAAACGCATCGAAAGGTAGAATTTTTAAATACCAAAACAGACAGGTTAGTGGAGTTTGTCTGAAGCAAGCAAATTTTTATGATATAGACTGAGATTTTGGTCCTTTCTGTAAGGAAATTTAGAACGCATCTGCCCGAAACAATTGACAGTTTACCTATATGGCTCCTGTAAACGGTCCTTGATTAAGATCGAAAATTGCATTTTAAATTAAATAATAAGTTTATGTGAATGGCAAAATCGAAGGTAGTGTTTAAACTGGGTCTAGATAGTTCTTGTGATCAAAAAACGAATCGAAAGGTAGAATTTTTAAATACCAAAACAGACAGGTTAGTGGAGTTTTTCTGAAGCAAGGAAATTTTTGTGATATAGACTGAGATTTTGATCCTTTCAGTGACGAAATTTAGAACGCAGCTGCCCAAAATAATTGACAGTTCATCTATATGGCTCGTGTAAAAGTGTCCTTGATTACGTTCGAAAATTGCATTTTATATTAAATAATAAATGTATGTGGATTGCAAAATCGACGGTAGTCTTTAAACTGGCTCTAGATACCTGGGCTTTTGTGATCAAAAAACGCATCGAAAGGTAGAATTTCTAAATAACAAAACAGACAGGTCAGTGGAGTTTTTCTGAAGCAAGGAAGGTTTTGTGATGTAGACTGAGATTTTGATCCTTTCAGTGAGGAAATTTAGAACGCAGCTGCCCAAAACAATTGACAGTTCATCTACATGGCTCGTGTAAAAGCGTCCTTTATTACGTTCGAAATTGCATTTTAAATTAAATAATAAGTTTATGTGGATGGCAAAATCGAAAGTAGTGTTTAAACTCGGTCTAGATACCTGGGTTTTTGTGATCAAGAAACGCATCGAAAGGAAGAATTTTTAAATACCAAAACAGACAGGTTAGTGGAGTTTTTCTGAAGCAAGCAAATTTTTGTGATATAGACCGAGATTTTGATCCTTTCAGTGACGAAATTTAGAACGCAGCTGCCCAAAACAATTGACAGTTCATCTATATGGCTCGTGTAAAAGTGTCCTTGAGTCCGTTCGAAAATTGCATTTTAAATTAAATAATAAGTTTATGTGGATGACAAAATCGAAGGTAGTGTTTAAACCGGGTCTAGATACCTGGGTTTTTGTGATCAAAAAACGCATCGAAAGAAAGAATTTTTAAATACCAAAACAGACAGGTTCGTGGAGTTTTTCTGAAGCAAGGAAATTTTTGTGATGTAGAATGAGATTTTAATCCTTTCAGTGAGGAAATTTAGAACGCAGCTGCCGAAAACAATTGACAGTTCATCTATATGGCTCGTGTAAAAGTGTCCTTGAGTACGTTCGAAAATTGCATTTTAAATTAAATAATAAGTTTATGTGGATGGCAAAATTGAAGGTAGCGTTTAAACCGGGTCTAGATACCTGGGTTTTTGTGATCAAAAAACGCATCGAAAGGAAGAATTCTTAAATACCAAAACAGACAGGTTAGTGGAGTTTTTCTGAAGCAAGCAAATTTTTGTGATATAGACCGAGATTTTGATCCTTTCAGTGAGGAAGTTTAGAACGCAGCTGCCCAAAACAATTGACAGTTCATCTATATGGTTCGTGTAAAAGTGTCCTTGAGTACGTTCGAAAATTGCATTTTAAATTAAATAATAAGTTTATGTGGATGGCAAAATTGAAGGTAGCGTTTAAAGCGGGTCTAGATACCTGGGTTTTTGTGATCAAAAAACGCATCGAAAGGAAGAATTCTTAAATACCAAAACAGACAGGTTAGTGGAGTTTTTCTGAAGCAAGCAAATTTTTGTGATATAGCCTGAGATTTTGATCCTTTCAGTGAGGAAATTTAGAACGCAGCTGCCCAAAACAATTGACAGTTCATCTATATGGCTCGTGTAAAAGTGTCCTTGAGTACGTTCGAAAATTGCATTTTAAATTAAATAATAAGTTTATGTGGATGGCAAAATCGAAGGTAGTCTTTAAACCGGGTCTAGATACCTGGGTTTTTGTGATCAAAAAACGCATCGAAAGGAAGAATTTTTAAATACCAAAACAGACAGGTTAGTGGAGTTTTTCTGAAGCAAGCAAATTTTTGTGATATAGACTGAGATTTTGATCCTTTCAGTGACGAAATTTAGAACGCAGCTGCCCAAAACAATTGACAGTTTATCTATATGGCTCGTGTAAAAGTGTCCTTGAGTACGTTCGAAAATTGCATTTTAAATTAAATAATAAGTTTATGTGGATGGCAAAATCGAAGGTAGTGTTTAAACTCGGTCTAGATACCTGGGTTTTTGTGATCAAAAAACGCATCGAAACGTAGAATTTTTAAATACCAAAACAGACAGGTTAGTGCAGTTTTTGTGAAGCAAGGACATTTTTGTGATATAGACTGAGATTTTGATCCTTTCAGTGAGGAAATTTAGAACGCAGCTGCCCAAAACAATTGACAGTTCATCTATATGGCTCGTGTAAAAGTGTCCTTGATTACGTTCGAAAATTGCATTTTATATTCAATAATAAATGTATGTGGATTGCAAAATCGACGGTAGTCTTTAAACTGGCTCTAGATACCTGGGTTGTCAAGATACCAAAATTGTCAAAAAACGCGCTTCGTAAATTGTCTTCCGAAGCGGTCTATCTCCGAAAATATTGTCCTACGGAACTTTCGATGGTGGGAGGTTAAAGAGGACTTCAAGAGGAGGAAAAACAGTTGGACCCACTTCAATCGGACCAGGCGTTCTCAAGTTTTAGGGGGTCAAAGTTAAGAATTGAGAAAAAAGTTGTAATACCAGTTGTTATCCATTTGGATATGATTTTTTTTTGCTGTTTTTGATCAGAATGGCACGAATGCAATAAAAAATACTGAATATTGAATACTTTGTGGCCACACGGGTCATTTGTAAAAGAAAAGTGGTATGTAGATTTTAAGAAAGGTTCTAAAAAAAAAGTGTTAATAAAAAAATTTTCTAACTGAACGAAGTGAAAGAAAAATTGGAACATGCACATGTAGTAAGCCTACGCAAAAAGGAGAAAGGCGGAATAAGATGAAGATGTTAAAAACTAAAAAAAAACAAACTTTTAATAACTCGGAAATGTTCGGTATTTCCTAGAAAAGTGAAACAAAAAAAAAAGAAAAGTCCCGCTCTTTAATTGTTATACTGAAAAAACGTGTAAAAAGATTATATTGCAAAAGATTAGGAGGAAATGCCGAAAATCAACTCGGAAGCAATCGGAAACGATCGGTATTGTTAAGAAAAAAGGTAATTAAAAAGTTTTTTCTTTTCCAAAAAAACAATACTGTGTGTAATTCGTGACACTTAAAACCCTTGAAAAAAAATTATATTGCGACAGATTACGAGGGAACGGTAGAAATTTAAAAAAATATTTAAATTAGACATAAAATTCGAAAACGTTCGGTATTTAAAACCATATGTATTAAAAAAATACATATGTATTAAAAAAATTTCTTCTACAATGTAATAAAATCAGTTATAAATTATGAAATAGATTATGAGGAAATACTGAAAATTAAATATTTTTTGTCCACTCGGGTTTTTGGTAAAAAAGAAAAGCAGTATGTATAATTTAAGAAAAGGTGCAATTACAAAATTGTTATTAAAAATTTTTTATATTATTTAAAAAAAAATTCTAGAGAATAAAAAAGGAATGGGATAGGAAAGCAGTAAGTATACGCAAGGAAAAAACGATGAAATATGAGGAAAATTGAGGAAAAAGAGAAAAAGGAAAAAGGGAAAAATAAAAAATTAAAAAAGAATCAAATTAAAAAAGTAGGGAAATGAATTATTCTAGTTGATTGAATCGGATAGGAAACAGCATTAAGTATATGCAAGGAAAGAACTACAGATTATAAGGAAAGTAAAAAAAAAAATAAAAAAATTGAAAAACAATAAAAAATCGAAGGAAAACCAATTATTCTAATAGATTGAAGACGAATCGAACAGAAAAGAACATAACAACGATAGAAAACGATGAAAGTGAAAAAAAAAATAAAAAATCAAAAAGTGAAATGTTTATAAATGGATATCACCGGCAAAAAGTTCTAGTAGTCATCAAAGCGATTTGTACCGAATATTGAAAACCATAAATGAAAAAAAAAAATTAAGAAATAACATTTTTCTACAAAATGAAAAAGGAATCGCATAGGTAATAGCATAGGCAGTAAATGCACGCAACGAAAAAACGATAGAACATGAGAAAAATGGAGAAAGATTTAAAAAATAAAAAAATTAAAAAGCACCAAAATGAAAAAGTAGGGAAATAGGAATAGGAAATAGCATAAGCAATAAGTATACGCAAGGACAGAACGATAGAACATGAGGAAAGTGGAAAAAAGTTAAAAAATTGAACCTGAATCGGATAGGTCATAGTCATAGTAGAAGTATGAAAAAAAAATTAAAAAACAACCGAAATGAAAAGGAAAATGAATTATTCTAGTTGATTAAAGCGTAATCGGATGGCAAACAGCATAAGCAATAATTAAATGGAAAGAAAGAACGAAAGAAATACGAGGAATGCGAAAAAAATAAAATAAAAAAATTGAAAAACTACATCATTGAAGTGTGAATAGATAGGTAATAGCATAAGCACTAAGTATTCGCAAAGGAAGAACTATGGAAATACGTATCATTGCATACATTAAAAATGGTCAAAAATTGCGATTCCAAAAGTGCTTAAAAATCGACCTCCGAAGGGGTCTATCTTCGAAAATATTGCACCTATGGAACTTTCGATGATGGTAGTACAAAGAGGGCTTTAGAGAAGAACGAGAGGGAGGAAAAATCTGTTGGATTCACTCCAATCGACCTAGGCGTTCTCAAGTTACAGGCGGTCAAAGTTGAGAAATTAGAAAAAAGTCGTAAACCCCCCTTTGGACCTTAAAAAAAAATGATTTTTTTTTGCTGTTTTTGAACGGAATGGCACCTTTGCAATCCCCTAAGAACGTAACAAACTCAATTCGAACAAAATTTACCTCTAAATAGGTTTTTTAAAAATGGTCAAAGAAGCCGATTCTAAAAGTACCTAAAAATCGCCCACCGACGGGGTCTATCTCCGAAAATATTGCAACTACGGAACCTCCGGTGGCGGGAGGTGAAAGAGGACTTCAAGAGGAGGAAAAAACAGTTAGACTCACTCTAATTTGTCGGGGCGTTCTCAAGGTACAATCGGTCAAACTTGATGATTGAGACAAAAGTCTTAATACCCCCTCTTTAGTTAGCAAGCAATCAGAAGTCTGTGTGCTTCCACTCCATTGCCAATTTTTAATAATTTATAATAAATTAATAAATAAACAAAATTTATTATATTTTTTTCCAAAGAAAACAAGTATTTTGAAGATTCTCAAATGTTTATGTTTTTTTTTGTATTTCAGGCGTACACCATGTGCCTTATGGATTACAACTTCTACGTCCTGGATAACGCTTTTCTGATTCACAAGCCCGGCGTGAAGAAGAAGAAGGTTCAGATCGAGAAATTCAAAAGCGTGGTGCACGAATCCACAGCAAGAATAAGAAAAATAGCCGTCGAACTACAAGAACTGTACGGGTACAGTAACAGTTGCACAACTAAGTACGTATCTGTTATGAAAAAAGGCAAAAAAGTTGAGTCTCCGAAACTGGCCATTAAAACCAAGAAGTCTTAACTAAGATGATTCTAGGCAGTAAATTATTGTAAATATACTAGTTACGTAAGTTATTTATAAACGTTCTTTTAAAAGCTTAAGAGGAGTTGTAAGAAGACATCGGTGAAGAACACTAGACGTGAGATTATCTGTCATTTACACAAATAAACTGTCAGTAATTTAGTTATTTTTTGATCATATTATGGAAGTCCGTTTTCCTTTCTCAGCGCACACTTGTTGGAATCGAATATTTTAGTGAGCAAAAATATATTTTTAAGTTTTGACACATTATAATGTAGCTATTTTTATAAAATACTTAGTAGTGCTTTACTTAGTTCGGTCAGTGGCAACAAGTTATATTTTGGGTAAGTTATGATAAAATAGCATTTTTATAATCCGAAAAGCATATAATGCAGGCCACTATTATTTCACCGGATGGAATGTTGCTTTATATGCAAGTTGGATATTATACTTTGTTTACGGCTTAATTAATAATTTTTGGGTTTCTTAGTATTGCAGTGCTGTCAGTTTTTCAGTCATTTTTCAAATGTTAAATCAGTCTAGCTGGGTTAAAGTAATTTGAAAATACAGGACCAGTTTCTCTAAACCAGGAAGTAGGCTTGTTAAAACTGTTAAAGACGTTAAACCCAAAAGATCTCTCCAAAATTTCATACTTAACACACATAGTAAAACCGAATCATCGATACTTAACATACATTACACTGAACCTGGCAATAGTAGGACTCCTATAGTATTCAACTGAGAGTCTGGAAGTAAACATTCACTACGTTGGTGCCTGGCCATAGAAAACTCCTACAACATTCAACACAAGGGCTTGGCAGTAGGGAGGGTCCACAAGTACTCAATACACTGGTGCCTGATAATAGTAGGAGTTCTATAACATCAAACGCAGGGTCTGGAAGTGATAGGGCTCCACAAACATTCAATACACTGGTGGGTTCCTATAACAATGGATTGGCAGTAGTGCGGCCGCCACAAGCATTCCATACACCGGTGCCCGGCAATTGTAGGGATTCTATAACATTCAACTCAGGGTCTGTATAATATTATATATAGTAGGGCTCCTGTAACATATTCACCACAAGAGCTTGGCAGTTGTAGATCCCCACTCACACTGGTGATAGTAAGGTTCTTTTAACATTTTTCACTGTGTTTGGCAGCGGTAGGCTCACACAATTATCACACTCACTCCACAATACGCTTTCGAGATTAATTGAACATCTAAAATTGGTAATTTAGTCTTTTAGGGTAGGACCCCATTTCATACCGAAATATCCAATCTCTCCTCCGATTTGAAACTTAATATTGGAATGTATAAAGAACGCATCCTGGACTTAAGTCTTCACTATATACAGTTTAAATTCTAACGATCTAGAGAACGAAACGCTGAATATATACCTACCTCATTCACTTATTATTCCAACGTCTATTTGATATCAATAATAAGTGAATGGTGAATGGTTTATACTTAATTCCTCTTCTGACACCACTGATGTTCTACTCTTCTCTAGAGAATAATCTTGAACGCCAATGTAAACACTCACTGATCAAACAAATATTTTTTTTCAAGCGGACTAAAAGTACGTCATTTGTTTTCTCCATACGCACACCTAAAGTGGGCTTTCAAATCCTGAGACCAAAAAAGTAGCAAAAAAGTCCTAGGCAGTAAAAGTAAAGTCAAAAGTCACCGCTAGTGTCATGGTGGCGCATATATAAACGATTTTCATTCACCAAAATTATTTTAATAATAGATGACACCAGATAAACCGATCTGAGTGTATTGCCATCTTTACATTCTTGTTGAAAAAACAAAGGACAGAAATACTCTCAGAGCACTCAAGAGCACCATCCGAAACCGTTATTAGTCGAAATCGCATAGGTTCTCGAATTCTGAATTCATCTGTTAAATGTCATGCGCGTCATCATATTTATCGGTCAATGTGACATTTATTAATTTAGTATTGAAAATAATGCTACAAATTCTTAGTTTACCATAATCATTGGTTATTATTTAATACATTAAAACCATTGAACATTGAAAACCACCATTCTAACATATTCTATGTATTTTACAAATAATATACACAAATGGGTAAGTACCTAGACCCGCTTAAAGAGGATGAGAGAAAATTGCAAAACTGAACCACTTTTAAATAAATTTCTTATTTATTGCATGCTTGAAAAAAAAATAGTATATGTTACTCGGAGTAAAACGTCTTTTTGTGCTTCGCCCAGTTGCAGGCCTCAGCTTCGCTTCGGCCGTCAATCTCTGGGCTCAGCACGAAAAGACCCTCTTTTACTCCTAGTGACATTATTTCTACGTACTACAATACATACTATTATTTCTACAAACTGTTTTATCCTTTTTTTAGCACAACACTTCTTAAATAGCGGGTCATTGCATTTGCTCCACTTTTACAAGCATTTTGTATTGCATCATACCAGTATATGATCGAAAATTTCAATCAAGTTTTTGCTTATTGTTAAAAGTTTCCTGCTTCCTGTCAATTTATTGAGCGTTTTCTTCTTCAGGTACAGAAGTGTAGAAGGAAAAGAAGGCTTTTGGCACTGGATAATTTCCAAATTCTCAAGATCATAGGAGCTTTCGTTTTAGCCGGTTACAAGACAATTAGTATAGTATAAAATAGATATAGAATACAACAGGTAGTTCAGTATTAAGTAGCATTATTCAGTACTTTTGTAGGGTATGTTTATTTAAAAACATCGTCTAGTTGGCTGTAAAATGTCAAAAGAAAAGGATTAAGGAACAAAAGTTTATTTATTTTGATTATATCAGCCTTTTCTGTCAAAAAATGTATAGCTTTCAAAAAAGACTTTTTCTAACGAACACCTCGTAATTTAGACTAAAAAATTGGAATTAATTTTAAGTTTTTCTTATTCATTTCAAATCAATCACACCTGTAATTTTGATAGGTTTGGGCTTAAAAGCCCCCTCCGAATTAAGTGATAATATTGAGGGGATGGGTTACATCATGTAACAGGGGGGGGGGGGGGGAGAGAAAATAAGAAAACAAAGCAATTTTAGTTTATACTTAAATTGCAACATTTTAAATGTTATAGCTTTAACTTCTTGCCATATTTTTTAACGTAGAATACTGGATTCAAATTTATTGAACACTGTAACGCTTTTTTTTAATTAATTTTATTAATTAAAATATATTTGAATTTATAAGCCATTGTTTGCTTTTTGACATTCCTAAGACAATTAAATAAAATTCAACTAAACATGTTTTTTTTTTTTAATGAAACTACACATACCCTCAAAGGTGGTATATGGAGCTAGGTGATGATGTAGTCGTCGTGGACTATACTATCCCTCCAAGAGGCTAAGATAACTCAACAGATATGCTCAACAGAAAAATTCCAAAAAGCGGCTGCCTATTTGGCAAACTTCCTAATTACGATCTTCCGAAGAGAATTTTTAGGAAAATAACTTCAATGATCACAAAAAAAGTGTGCGTCTTTCATCAGCCAAAAGAAACCCTGACACACTCCAAAAATTAAAACAAAAAACAAAAATTGAATGTGGTTTCGGGTCCTATTTCTATACTGTTACGGGATACGGGTTCCAATAATTTATCATCAATTAACTACACACTTTTATTTACTTTTAACTATTACAACACTATTAAAACACAACTACTCTCTACTAATAATTATCCGAACGCAGTGAGGATTATAAAGACGAGCCAACGGAGACATTTTGGTTGTAGATATTTGGTAGTTTTTCCATTTCGACGCTTATAACTCTGAAACTGCTCATTTGACGGGATTTTCTAGTATTGCGCGTATATACAGAAATGAACGGGATTTTCAAATATGTGGTCGGTTTGGTGGTACGTGCGGGGGGGGGGGGGGGCCGACCAGTGGCGTACCAAAGTCAAAAATGCGATTTTTTAGGTACCCAAATTTACGGCGGTTTTGTCGAAACTCCGGGGCTATGTGGGGTATAAGACATGCCACGGGTAGATTTCCGCATATGTGTAGACGAACAATTTTGACGTCTAAATCTACCAAAAATCGCAAAGTTGGGACAGTTTTTTGAAAAATATTTTGTAATGTTCTACTTCAGGGCCTTCTGGACCCCTTTAGTTAGACGACTGACCCAATAACGATGGTACTAGAAGAAAGAGCATATCCTTGGCTACCTTTAATCCTATCTCGCCAAAGGCGTTACTTTAATACAGAGTGGTCAAAAAAATGTCCAAAGACAATTAAGGAAAAGTGTCCAAAATTTGAAGGTAGTTTTTTGCGATTTTTACGAAAACTATGGAACGGTCCAGCTTCGATGGTATATAGGCAACTAGAAAACGTGGAGAGAAAAAAAAATCAGTTACTAGTTTTGGTCTAGCTCTTATACCGGGTGAGATACAAAAGCTTTTCTGTGCCGCATTTTTTGCCAATTTTGGTGTACTTTTCTCACATTTCACCCTGTAGATTGGACATTTTCGTAGCAAAAAATCTGAAATAATTCAGGGAGGTAGCAGACACATGGACCCTTGATCGTGCCAAAATCAAGGTTCTAGCTTTGAATTTGAAATTTTGACGAATTTTTAAACTTTAAATTTCAAATTGCCACTTTGAGGTATATTTGTCCGGAGACCGTGCATCTAATGCGATGGTTTTCTATCCCAGGGGATACCTTGGAATGTTTTCTTTTTGGGACTTAGGAACCACTTTTAGCTGGGACGTCGCGAAATGCTCTTAATTGAATTTCGAAACGAACGATTCAAAATTTTTCAAATTTTGGCCGAAAATCCCGAATGGTTCCGATTCGCCAGCCACTAACTAGTAATCGGAAGCATTCGGCGGCCGCGCCCATCTGCAACTGACAGCTGGATTTTCCGAAATGTAAACATTAACTTTAAAGCCTCAGACTAAGGAAAATCGGCCGAAAAGCGTGGAAAACTGTCTGGCCGGGGAAAATTTGAACATTTCTAGGAAGATTATTGGCAAAATGCCCGGTCCTCGAGGTCGTTTTCACAAAGGCTGGTCGATTTGAAAATTTCATGTCGGGATTCATTTTTGGCTGATGACGTCGAAGCCAGACCGCGCGGTTTTCGCCCAGACAGTGGCGGTTACAAATTCGGGCAAAAATGTATTTTTTCGATTTTTCGGCAGACATGGGCGTAGTTAAATTTTTTTTTGCCATTTCTTCCGTTTTCCCATAAGAAATACATTGTGCAACGCTTTTTAAATGGGACAATATCGATTTCATCATAACTAAAAGATGGAGGCGAAAAAAAAATGGCCGCCGTAGACAGGGTAATTAAAAAATGGGGATATCTCTGAGACGAATAAAGTTAGAGAGCTGAAATTTGGTACCATGGTTCATTAGGGAATGGACTGTAAGTTGCCATGGGTCGAAATCTTATTTATGGTACCAAACCCATGGGTACCTTTAACGAAATTTTGCATATAAGTTTTCAGGCTTTTGCACGTGTATTTCCCATAAGAAAAACGTTGGCCAATGCGTATTATATGGGTGGAATGTAGATTACGTCATATTTGGGGTACCATTAATGGTACATGGTTCAAATTTGGATGGTAATTACCTATGGGGGTATCATAAATTGTGATATAGCTGACTCAGCTATCATAGCTACAATAGCTGAGTAACGTTAGTATTTAAAGAACTGGTAATGATACATGGATCAACTTTGGATGCTGGGTGCCCATGGGAGTACCATGAATGGTAATATAGCAGACATAGCTATGTAGCTGACCATAGTTTACGTTATAGCTGTTTTATGAACCGATGATGATATCAAGTTGAAAATCGAATGGTAGGTTGCCCTTATGTAAAATTCGCTAAAAATGATATTTCTAAATATCCAAGATGGCCGCCTGAAAAGTTTTGGTTTTAAAGCGATATCTCTGGAACGGTTCGAGCTAGAAAGCTGAAATTTGGTATGTGGCCATTTTACGGGACGGGCTAGAGGTCTCTGAGGTCCAGAACCTTGCCGCGGGTACCAAAGGTTCAGTTTTGGAAACATTTTCAATTTATTGACACTTTTTTGCTTCAACTTACTCACTGTTGCTAAAGGGCGACGAAACCAAATATATCCGACATTTCGACTTTACGCTTACCATAAGCCATCATCAGGGTATTCTCTTTTATTACAAATATTGCTTTATAAATGTGCCACGCCCAAATAATCAGTTTTTCGTATATGACTGACAAAATAGCTTTAACGAAGCCCATTCAACTGGTATAACTAGAGTGACATTTGCCATTTTATAGCAAAGCCATTTACGGCAATAGAACAACAGTGACTCAAAACGTTAATTACTATTTTGCTAAGTTTAATAACAGTCTCATGGGAAGTGAAAAACTATTAAAATTTTGTAAAAATTACCTAATATTTTTATTTGATCGAACATTACGTCCACTAAATTAAAAACCTTGAACGACAAATTAAGCAGGTATTTTGTGGTCGAGAATGCTCTATTCATGGGTGTCAATAGCATCGTTATACCATGTTTAGTTTTTGAATTATATAGATATAAGTATTAAAATGTCGATAAAAAGTGGAAAAATTACGTTTCTGGCGCCATTTTGAAGGGGAAGGAAATTACTGAAAATTCCAGAATTGCAATTTTATTACATATTTTTGTCCCCTCTTTCATATGAGACTATTTTTGACAAAATCTATGACAATCGATTTTGGCTGAAAATTTTCACGACCACCCCCCTTTGAAAATTTTGAAATTTTTACATTTTTCTGTTTATCTTAAAAACGGTACGGTTTTTCGATATGCCAGTTAATATGATGTATGAAGAGGTCATCAAGGGCTATCAGATGCATGTATCAGAAAGAAGCTAGCTTTCACGGTTTTTGAGAAAATTAAAAAAAAGTGCAAAATTTGTACCTTATTTTTGGGCCACCCGTGCTCAATTACTGTTCTAGGCAGAGCCTCGACAATGGGCTCTACGTGTAGCTCTATTCTTCTACTTCCTTAGCTGTTCTTATACATTTTTCGATAGATCTTCATCGAAACGAGATATTAGCTGTTAAAGACAGCAATGCACGATTTTTATGTCAAAATTTAGTTTTTTGGGCCGGTTTGAGAGCCCCATATGTTTAACATAGAATTTTCTATATGTGTCATTTAAATCTATAGTAGTCAATTTTATTTGTTACTTCGAGTCGTTTTTTAATGAATAGGACGTTGATTTATGTTTTAGATAGTATAGGGTGGCTCAGAAAATGATGCAGGAAGCTAATATATGCTAATAATGCAGAAAAGGTCCATAAGCAGTGTGTATTTTACATAGAAAGGATGGATTATTAAGTACGTAGACTAAGCAGAATAAGATGTTAGATATAGGCGATGAAAACTTTATTAAAACTTACCATTGAAAGCAATTTTATAATTATGCAAGGAGTCTGGTGTTGATATATATATGAGTATTTAATGCAAAATAATTCCTTCGCCATTTTATCCACAAATTGTTAAAAAACACAAAAATGATTCTACTTTTTTGGCTCCTCTTATAGCTTTTCGGATAAATCCTCATTAAAACGCGATATAAGCTGTTGAAGGCTGAAATTCACGATTTTTTTCTAAAAATTTAGGTTTTTGGGCCAGTTGGCTCATAGGCTTAATATAGAAATATCGACTTTTCCCATATAAATCAATAGTAATCGATTTTATTCGTAGGTTCTAGTAGTCGTATGATAAATAGGGCATATATTTACGTTTTGGATAGTATAGAGTGTCCCAAAAAAGTGTTGTAACCTAGGATTTTTTCATGTAAATTGATAACAGTTAATTTATTGCGAAAAATCCATTAGTTTTATAATAAATAGAGCGTTGATTTATGTTTTAAATAGTATACGGTGTCCCAAATAATGCTGCAACATTTAACTTTAGTTTTTTTGTTTATCAATATTTTTTTGTAGGTTTTATTCCCTTATTATAAACAGTTAGGAACAATCAAAGCTATAAAACTGAAATTTCAATTGTAGATTCGTTTCATACTCACAAACAATATGTCATAAATGGGAACTTTGATATGGGTACTCGTGGTACCATTTTATATCTTTTTATGAATTTTAGCACGTTTTTTACTATTTTTCAAAAGCTGTTATGTTTGCGAATATGAAGTAAAGTATTATTATATATAAACGTTTCGACATTTCAGTTATTTTTAGGTATCTTCAGGTTCTTTGTTAATATCTCTCTGCCCACAGCGTTCGGATTTCCTAAACTATGGGCGCTCCGCGCGCGTGGTCTTCACTCCAAAGAAGTTCTGCAGCACTTTGCCCACAGCGTTCGGATTTGCAAAAAAAAAAAAAATGACGCGCGTGTGTGACAAAAGCACACCATAAACAAACCAACTCAAGAGTTTTGCTGACCAACTTGTTTGCACTGTTCGCTTATTTCGCTTATTTACTACACTGCACTATCTTTGGATCTATCTTGGATCGATCTCGCGAGGCTCGCTGGTTTATATACCAGGCCTAAATACACTCTCGTACTTTCGAGAACGGAGGCGACTATTCCCGGTTCTTGTTGTCGTCGCGGTCGGCGCTAGACGTTGCCGCTTCGGACCGAATTTCTGTGAACCGACGGTCAGGCGTAACATTATTATTGGTGCAGATAATTTAATTCTAAACAAACCAGGCTTGTCAAAGTGGTTTTGAATTGACCTCCTTACTGCTTTTCCAATTTAACTCACTTTGTAACTCAGCCAGTTCTGAGATCTCATCACTAAACAAAGAAAAACTTACCCATGTGCTCATTTCAATTTTGTGTAATTCTGCGGTAAAATAGTCTCTATCCAACTCTTGTTTTTTGTTTATCGATTCAGTTTTCCTTGAGAGCTTTTTAATATAAATTTGTAAAACATTTTTCGTTATGGTTGTTATAGTATACAGTGTTATAGTTACAGTATACCTCAGAACAATTTGGATAAAATAATCAACTCATCACAACCCTTTCCTCGATATCGCCGATAATTCAAGATCCCCAGGATTTATTATTATTACCGACGGATTAGGTATCTTATTATCGGATTAGGAAAAATTACTATATACTCGATAAGTTTCCAAAAACCGCACCGCAATTTGTACGATGAATTTGCCGTGACACCATGGGTTTTCTACCCAAATTGGACAGCGGGAGCTTGTACTACGTGTTTATAGGATGTGCGGTGACCAGTTTTTACTTTTGGATGGTGCCCCGTATGGGGTCGTCTACAGATCTTTCTGCAGCTGATTACAATATACCGATGAAAGGGTATTCCTACGAAGAGTTGTGTGGGTAAGCGTTTCATTTAAGAATATGTGTTTTGTTTAAAAGAAGGGTTTTTTTCGTTGTTTTAACAGAAAAAAGTTTCCTACTGTCTTCAAGATATTTGGGAAAGTATGAATAAAAACACGTAATTTTGAGTTCCAAAATGCAAAAATCTACCGTGCAAATTAGTTAGGTGTTACTTTTCATTTTTGTCATGAGTGAGATAACTGCCATTAGTGAGATTTCTCATAAGTGAGATAACTTCCTCAGAGGCTCATTGGTAAATTATTTCCACATTTAGCTGAAGATACATTGATATTTTTGAAAAAATCTCGAAAACGATTAGAGTTACGAAGTTTATGAAAGAGGCCAATTTTTGTTTTACTAAATCGTAGAAATAAACTGTCAGTGGCGTGCTATAAAAAAAATTAATAGTAAAAGTAAAACCAACAAAATACGAGTTGGTAAGTCTATCTTTGTAGAGCACTATCAGTTACCGTCATTCCAAACTTGAAGTGAAAATCTCCAAAGCTAATAGCACCGTGAGAAAAAAAAAATATAATTATGTAAGTACAACACCGTGTGTCTTTTTAACGAAGCGTTTGGAGACCTATGTGACCACGCTATTTTCCGATCACCCTGTTTACTTACCAATTAGTACCATGTTACAACGCAGGATTCACAAGATTTACAGCTTCTCAAGCGAACAGGATTTACAATGGAACCAAACAATCTCTCCTCCGTGAAGGATCCATGAGATCCGTAGAGATCTTGCATATAATGATAAAAAAAATTTTTATATGTCAATTTAGAACTAGCTAACAGCTTGCATTGGAGCGACTGGGAAAAGATGGATCGTTTGATACAAAAATGGAAGATTGCAGCCCAAGTAGTCGCGACGAACAGGCAAAGGAAGAAATTTGACGCCCTATTAAGTGCCACCAACAATTCGCCTGAGACATTAAACCCTACATCCAAAAAGGGTCAACGCAAGGCTGTAGTCAATTTGACCGACAAAGGACTGTCAACAGACGAGCTGAGCGTTCTGAACAAGGGAGGAAATTTTAATACCATCTAGGATACCTCTGGAAGACATCATAGCAAACGTGGTGAGCAGCTGCCAATTCAGACGGCTGAACAGATAAGGATGGAGACGACACAAATTCTACAATGCTATCACCTTTGCCCAAAGGAAAGATTTGAGAGCCTCGAACGAAAATATTCTCATTTTACCAGCAGATAAAAGAAAAGCAACAGTAGTAATGTCAACATTAGATTACGAAAGAAAAATCAGGACACTGTTGGACCCCACCACCTACAAGGAGCTAACTCGTGTTTTTAGAACTCGTCAATTTAGAACTAGCTAACAGCTTGCATTGGAGCGACTGGGAAAAGGTGGATCGTTTGACACATAAACGGAAGATTGCAGCCCAAGTCATCGCAACGAACAGGCAAAGGAAGAAATTTGACGCACTCTTAAGTGCCACCAACAATTCGCCTGAGACATTAAGCTCCACATCCAAAGAGGGTCAACGCAAGGTTGTAGTCAATTTGACCGACAAAGGACTGTCAACAGACGAGCTGAGCGTTCTGAACAAGGGAGGAAATTTTAATACCATCTAGGATACCTCTGGAAGACATCGTAGCCAACGTGGTGAGCAGCTGCCAATTCAGACGGCTGAAGATATAAGGATGGAGACGTCACAAATTCTACAATGCTATCACCTTTGCCCAAAGGAAAGATTTGAGAGCCTCGAACGAGGATATTCTCATTTTACCAGCAGATAAAGGAAACGCAACAGTAGTAATGTCAACATTAGATTACGAAAGAAAAATCAGGACACTGTTGGACCCCACCACCTACAAGGAGCTAACTCGTGTTTTTAGAACTCGTCAATTTAGAACTAGCTAACAGCTTGCATTGGAGCGACTGGGAAAAGGTGGATCGTTTGACACATAAGCGGAAGATTGCAGCCCAAGTCATCGCAACGAACAGGCAAAGGAAGAAATTTGACGCACTCTTAAGTGCCACCAACAATTCGCCTGAGACATTAAACCCCACATCCAAAGAGGGTCAACGCAAGGTTGTAGTCAATTTGACCGACAAAGAACTGTCAACAGACAAGCTGAGCGTTCTGAACAAGGGTGGAAATTTTAATACCATCTAGGATACCTCTGGAAGACATCATAGCCAACGTGGTGAGCAGCTGCCAATTCAGACGGCTGAACAGATAAAGATGGAGACGTTACAAATTCTACAATACTATCACCTTTGCCCAAAGGAAAGATTTGAGAGCCTCGAACGAGGATATTCTCATTTTACCAGCAGATAAAGGAAACGCAACAGTAGTAATGTCAACATTAGATTACGAAAGAAAAATCAGGACGCTGTTAGACCCCACCACCTACAAGGAGCTAATTCGTGAACCAACCACCCGGATTCTGAGGGCCACCAACAAGTTAATCAAATACGTGGCTTCGGATGAAATGACTAAGCTTAAAAAATCAGTAGCATTGGTTCCAAGGCTGTACGGTTTACCAAAAATCCACAAACTGGATGTGCAAATGAGACCCATAGAAAGCTCGACCTTCGAAATCGCGAAACACCTCACAAAACTGCTGCAACCTAAAATAGGAAAAACTGACAGCTTTATAAAAGATTTCACTCATTTCGTCGAAAAGCTGCATTCTTTAACTCTTTCTCCCGGAGAAATTCTCGTTAGCTTCGATGTTGTTTCGCTCTTCACGATGGTACCCTCTAAGGAAGCCATGGAACGTATTAACCAGGAATTCCCATACAATATTGCCCAGCTATCCTAACGCTGCCTAATCTCTATATATTTTCAATGGAAGGATGATTTCTACGAACTAACTGATGGTGTAGCTATGGGCAGCCATCTTAGTCCAGTAATAGCCAACTATTTTCTGGAAATTTTCGAGGCCTAGGTATTGGCAACGGCCTATATGTGGACGACACCTTTGTTATTTGGAGCTATGACGAGGGCGAACTTCAAAACTTCCTCTTACACCTCAACTCTATTAACCCAAAAATTGAATTCATTATGGAGATAGAAAAGGAGGGACGCCTACCGTTTTTGGATATTTTAGTATCAAATAGGCTCAATGGGAAGCTTGCGCACCCCGTTTATAGAAAACTAACACACACTGACCGATACCTCAATAACGGATGAAATCATCATCACAGACAGAAGAGGGGAGTCATAAAGACACTCTCCGTGAGGGCCAAAAGTATTTGTGAGCCGGCAGCACAGTCGAAACAGTCAACATGGGGAAGCACGGGAGATCACTTCGCTCATTGCCTCATCGCCTTGCGTCTGCCGCAGCTGTAGACGAAACGTCAGTAAGAAATTCCATTGGACCATGGCTTCAAAGTCTGCAAAACACTTTAAATTGCATTTTGACCGGCCACGAGAGCCTTCACAATTTTAAAACTCTTTGTAAGTGAGATCTAGAGGCACCCATTATTAAGTTATGGACCCATAACAGACAGAATATTAGCTGAGAGCTAAATATCTAGTAGAAGCTCCTTCAGAGACACTCCTTTCACCTATAGAATCTTCTCATCTCCTTTCGGGAAAACAGCCCAAAAGACGGCGTATTCTGTTAATGGTTCTCACATCATTTTATCCATATCTTCATGTGCTAACAACTAGAGCTTAAAAACACTTAAAAACCTTTCTTTAGTCTGGCGAAAACTGTACATCTGGTAGAAGCTTCTTCAGAGAAACTTCTTCCACCTCTAGAATCGTCTGATCTTACAAACATACATATGTAATTTGAGGATAACCCCAGTTTACATATATGCGGTGCTTAGCATTTGTTGAACCCATTTACAAAAGAAACATAGAGCTTAGCATTGGTTGGCCCCCTTTAAAAAAGCCATACATGAAGCTTAGCGATTGTTGGTTCCTATTTACTGACACAGATTCTAGAGTTTATGGGGCCCTATTTGTAAATACACACCTGAAGCTTAGCTTGTGTTGGGCCTTATTTTCATACACGGGCAAGGAGCTTAGAGTTTCTTGACATCTGTTTCAAATAATTTACTGAAATGCAGGTTAGAATGAAACTAACAATTCTAGTACAACAAACTCTAACCAAAGGAGCCATAGACCCATTTCGAGATCATTTCAGCTTATGACTATTTTATACCTCAAATCTGACAGACTGTGGAGTTCGATATAACATTTGGTTCGACCGTCTTCCGGGCTTCTTGCAAGAATTACAGTATATCCATAAGTCATGTTTTTTGTATCAAAATTTTGCTATCAAATTTTAATTTTTAGAAATTACAATAAAATTGTCAAGGTCGGATTTCCCACGCAAACTGAACAAAAATTACAGAAAATCACCAGAGATTGGGTAAAGTGAAGCATTTCAAAAGGGGACAATGTAGCGTATTAGCCCTCTAAAGCATCATGTTTCTAAAGAAATCTCCCAAGATTTCGTTTCTCTTTAGAGCTATAAGAGCTCTTATAGCTCTAATGGCTCAAATTACACCTTAAAAAATCAATAGCTGCTCATGTAAATTAAATCAGTCAAACTGTTTTCCATGAAAAAAAAAAACACGTTTGTTGTGATTTCAGATTTCCAAATATACTTTCGGCGTGAAACAAGAAGTAAGGGGAGGGGGGAGGCCGTGAAAAAGAGAAACAGATAAATAATAGATGGCTTACTTGAGGGCATTTTACATCTATACATTCTAAAGACTTTCCTGCTACCTACCTCAAATCTTCAGATTTTTCTAATACATAATTTTAATGTTTTAGCACTTTTATACTTATTGTATAACTGAAGACAAGCCATTCCTAATTCCTATATCTGACAGACATTATTTACTTAATCGCTAAAAATTCTATGTGGGCTTAAATAGATTTGTTTAACTAATTGTCTCAATTAACCAAACAATAGAACTACTGTTAGGATTAATTTCGATCAGCGTATTAATCCCTAGTTGAAAAAAATTAGGAAAAGAGGTATTAAAGAATTGATGATATGTATTTTTAATACGGATGGTGATGCCATCCAATGTTTAGGAAATTATAAACACGTTACTGGATTATATGATATAATCAGAATTAGAGGTAAATATTCTTGATAAATGTTAGTTATTTACCCGAAATTAAAAACATACGATCAATAAATAATATTAGCTAATACCATACATAATTATTTATTTCAATTACCGTTTTTCTGTAGAGTGAAGAAGAAACGTAGTAAACTTTGATTTTGACTCTTCGGACATGATTAGTTTTTGGACACAATCAAAATTGTCAAATAAAAAGTAACGTGATTAAGGTATAGTACACAAAAGGAAAATTTTTGGGAAATCAGACCACTTTGGAACTATAAGCAAACTAACTTTTGAGTGAACCGCAAAGTTTTTTTAAGAGATTCCGAAACGAATAGCAGAGAATTTGCAGATTAGTCGAAAAAACCCAGAAAGAAACGGCAACTAATGAGTTTTGCGAAGGAGAAGGAAGAAGATATTTCACTAAAAATTTAAAATATTTTAAGAAATATAAATTTTCATTTAGTTTTAAAGTATTTTTCGATAAATAGTTTATAGTCCTATTAAGTGACCCTTTTTATCAAGAACTTGCCTTATCTAAGCAATCACGTCACAGTTCGCTTTTTCCAATTTAGTTTGGTGAATTTTGTCGAAATGGATTAAATAGGATTTAAATAAGTGTTGAAATACCACTATCATTGTGATAACTATTAATGTATATCTGTGAATTGTGAAAAATTATTTTAAGTGTGCAGCGTCTTAAACAGATGGAGACAGAGTTCTAGTTCCACTGATGGTGTAACCGGAGCGATTCATTGGAAAATGCCTATTAGGTTTTTGACAATTCAGACAGTTGACATTCAATTTTTCACCCAGAAACCACAAAAACAATAATTTGTGAAACGGTGTTTACATTTATAAATACTAATACGTATGTTATAACGATAATTACAAACAAAACTCTATACACAATGAACTATAAGCTACTAGATACCTTACTATAAGCTACTAAATACCAATGGATTTAGTTAACCTCAACTATAAAGTAAGTGCTTGTTACCTTTCCCTCAGGATCGGAATAGGAGATCAGGTTCAGGTATCAGGTCTGGCTTTTAGGAGAAGGTGTTCTTCACAGGATGGCGGCGAGTACTGGTGCCTGACTCCGTTAATGGGGTAAATCATAGACAAACTTAACTACTAGATTGAAATCTTCCATTAAAAACAGGTGAAGCCTGAAAATTGGACAGTTTATAAAACACTTTGACGATACATCATCCCGCCAGATGGCGCCATTTGACATTGACAAACTGTAGACAGGACGTTACGTCAATCATTTGACAATATTGACGGAATATATCAATGTTATTATGATGACGTCACCGAGATTACTCTCAAATGCAATGCTTTCAACTAGCATCAGCGCCATTTATTGTATCATTTCAGAAATTTTGAGCTGTTGATTTGAATACACTTTTCTTACCAGTGTTCATTAGGGCACAGACGCAATTATTAAGCAATAAATTTTATCTTTTAAGTGTTTACCCTCATCTGATTGGTAAGAGCTAAATTTTGGCCAATCAGATGAAGGAAAACACTTAAAACTTATAGTTTAAGTTTTGTGTCTGATCCCTAAGAAAAAATCAGCTTCTTGTTTCTCCTATCTCTTCTCTCTTTTCTGTCTTATAAATACCAGATGAACATCAGGAGATTTTTTTTAATCTTATGTAATATACCAAAAATTCAACTTTAGGTTTTACCATGTGGCAAGAGGTAGGTCTTTCTGGAACATATGGAAAACCCTGTATAGTAATACATGTTTTCCACCTACCTGCAGTTCACCTCCATGGCATTACAATACTGGAAAAGTAACAAATTTCCTTCTAACATTTTCCAGACCCTGAACACATTCGGGTTTTGTTGGGATGAGGAAATCTATATCTCCTACTTTTACGGGATGGCTTGCATCCTCTGCCAAACTAAATTCAAATTTACACAACAACCAACAAAACAGCGTTGCACTTTGCAATTTGCATCTGATGTTTGTATTGTAACAAACAGAACAGTAATCATAGCAACAGAAAGAAATCCAAGCAAAATGACGTATAAAATACTAATAGCGCTAGCTTATATTTTCTTTCTTTCCCCGCCATGATGTATTCGCAATCACGAGTGAGATAGACTTATGTTCGTCTCGTCTGGAGTTTCAAACCGAATTAGGCAATAAGCTGGCATTGACATTGATTGATTTTTGACAAATTGTCAAACATACTCTGCCATCTGGTGTATGACATTGCGATCTAAGACTTTAAAAAATGTTAAAAAACCGGCTTCAGACCCGCCATTTTTGATTTTACTTATAATTAGATACTGTATGGGGTAAATGTTTGCTTTTATATCTATTTGGATAAACAACTCCTTGGATAGGTACTAGGCTCATTTTCGTTTCGCACCAGTTTTGGTTGACATGAAAATGACAGACCAGCTGAATTTCAACCAATCAGCTTTGATGAAAATCAGCTGGTCTGTCATGTTTATGTCAACCGGAACCAGAACCGCTGTGAAAGGAAAATGACCTTTGATGTCACCTTAGCAAGGAGGTGTTAAGCCTAGGTTACATTTATTTGACATGTTGAGGTGAGTTCCCAAGTATGCAGAAGCTTTTGCGCTTAATAAAAAAAAAATAGTAACTTTGTTACAAGGGAGCAAGGCAAGTTTTGCAAAGAATACAATTATTATTTTGAATATGAACTCATACAGAGACAATTAAGACTATTGAATAAAGCTTTTATTTATAAAAAAAATTATTTCATTTTATATGTTTGGGTTTAATGAATATTTAAATAATGAAATAGGGTTGTTAACTGAAGAAAAATACATATTAACTGAAGTATTAACTGGGATAACTATACATTAACTAAGATAATTTCATAGAATTAACCAAACAAGGAACTTATCCTATTATAAGGTTTGTAGTATAGTTTTAGTCTCAACCGCCAGCGTTTCTTTGTTCTTCTAATTAATATTAATTGACGACTTAAAATCTAAATTGAAAAGTAACAAAGTTTTAACCCCCGTTCAAAACTGTTTATGAAAGAAAAAACATGACTCACCAATTATCAGCTTATTTCCATTAAATCGTTAATAAAATTGGTTTGTTGGGTAATAAATTTACGACGCAGCCGCTTAGGATTCAGTCGTTCAATAATCGACATTCCGAATTTCTTTACCTCATCTCTGGCTGGAAAGTCTAAAATTAAAAAATCCTCTAATGAAATTACAAAGATTAAAGCAAGATATACATTATTTATATCTTCTAATTAAGCTAAAATTTGGGTTTATTTGATTCGACGGAGGTTAAATTAGGGCAAAGTTGTGCCATTAGAAGTCTATAAAAATGACCTTTTCAAAATTCGAAAGTTCCGACTGATTTGGGAAATATTCGCAAAAAATTGAACATTTATAATAATTTTTTAAAGTCATAATTTAAAGAGATAATTAAAAATAATTGACACTGCTTCATAGCCACTTCTTTCTCTCTTCAACGTGATATTTTCAGTTTTAAAGTTGCACTTTTTATAACGGATTCTGATGCAATTCTGCATACGACGATATGCGACAATTAATAAGTTTATTAGTTTTTGGGTTCGATTTGTTGATGTAATACAGGGCTTTCTGCGGTGTAAACCAGCTAATTTTAACTGCTTTAGCGCCTCGATTTAGGCAACCTTCCGACCAACAAGTCCGAATTACTCACTTTCGAAACGACGAAAATTGGGACAAAGTTTGTTTTCTGTGCTAATTCAGGTTTACTTTAGTTTGTCATGAATTAAAAAATGCTGTCTGTAAACAAAAAAGAAAAATATACCACTAGAAAAAGTTTAAATGGAACGAAATTGTAAGGATAAATACCGAGTTGAAGAGAGCAAATAGTGGCTACAAAGAAGTGTCAATTATTTTTATTTATCTCTTTAAATTAAAGCTAAAAAACAATAAAAACGTCTTTTCAAAACTTTGATTTTTTGCGAATATTTTCGAAACGAGTCAGAACTTTCAAAATTTGAAAACGTCATTTTAATTGCGTAGCTTTGTCCTAATTAACCTTCTTCGTACCTCTTCAAATAACAGAGATCCACCCCGTTTTTCTTCCAATTGAGTATATACATCAAAAATTAGTTTTTTGGGGGAATAAATTTTTGAACAGTTCCAACCCTCTAACCTTGTAATAATCTAACCTGAACCTCCAGTGGAGGTAAGCATTGACCTTGAAATTTTAAAAAAACGAGGGGTCGAGTGCTCCCTCGCTTTGAAGGTCTCATCAAAGTTTGTTCATTTGCAAAATTTCATGTTAATTGATCAAGCCAATCCAAAATGGCTGTCGGTTAAACTTTGCAAATTTGAAAATTTAACAGGTTTTCATTCTCCTGTCAGGTTAAAGGTTAAGGGTTGAAACGGCTCAAAAATTTATTTCGTTCCACTAAAAACTAAAGTTGACATGTTCGAGTGATTTTCGATGCATATAGACAGTTGGAAGAAAGAGGGGGTGGATTCTTTTCGATGGGCCAATAATAGCTGAAAAGGTCAATTTCTCTCTTCCTTTCATTCCTTTTTGACGCAGTTTTAAAACATACCTTATATTTTCTTTGCAGGTAGCAATAAAAAAAAATCCAAAGTTTTATTTCTTTTCAGGAAAAAAGCTTTAAATAAAACCATAGATTTGAAGAGTCCCTCTAGAACTGCCATGTCAACTCAGCAGGAAGTCGTCGACGAGGGCGACTACGATGGGTGGGATGACGATGCAGAGTTAAATGCCGCCATTAAATGCGATAATGTGGACAGAAAGAAACGGGTGTCCCAAAGGGGATTATTTTACGTTATTTATAACTTTGTTAGAGCGCAGAAGGAATTTGGGTGTATTGACAGCATCACGTTATCAGCACCAGGAGATTTTAGGTAAGCTTACTTTGTAGATAACTTACGTCTCATTCAGATTAGCTGAGTTATGCTAGGTTGGAAAGGAATTAACTCATTTGTTGTCGATTACCTATAATAAATTATAGTAATTTAATTCGGTCTGTGTGTACTGTTTACAATTGGATTGCTGAGAACTTCCTTTAGCGAAACAAGGGCAAACTTTTGATAGGCTCAGCAATGATAATGTTGGTATCCAGAAAAACAGTTTTAAGGGTTAATAGTTCCCTTATGCCAGATTGCTCAAAAGCTATAGTAGATAATAATAGCATATATGTTTCCAGTTTTAACAGTTTATTGCGATAATGTTGTAAGATATTTATGAGAAGGTGTGATATAGGAATGTAAAGTAGGTTTACGTCAAATAATAGTAAGCCCTTAATCTTTATTCGCTACTTTGTTCGTTGCGTTTTAGTGGATTTATAACGTGGTATAATGATTTTAATAATTGTATTGTATTTTATGTTACCACTGATATGGGAAAAGGGTACAAGGTGTCCCAGAGAAGTTGGAAAATCCCGCAACTGAACATATCAGGGATTAAAATATATTTTGGATCTTTTGGTCTGAAACTAGATAGTTAAAAAATAAATAAGTGAATTGTAAGCCAAATTTAAGAGCAAAGGTTCAAATAAAAATATGCACAAAACTGTTTCCATTTTGAAATACTTAGGAAAAATTTTTTTTTGTTAGTTTTTTTTTACTCTTTTATATTTGAATGAGACTTGAACGTACATAAGACAGGTATTTCCTAATAAAGGAAATTTTTGGAATATGTGACTATTGTCTATGAATCGTAGTTAGTTCGGGTTAGTTCTAAAACGAAATGCTAAAACAATTTAAACCATATAACAAATTTTTATTATAGTTTGACTAATCCTTTAATTTGCAGATTTTTAGACAATGTAATACCATTAGTAGATAGATGGCAGGGGCCCATTAGCATAGCACTTTACGCACCCGGTCACGACTTCTACACCACCTTAGATGCCATTGCTTACTTAAGAAATTGCGAAACCCTACTCATAAGGAACCTTGTTACGTTCCATTTGGTGTTTGATCAAGAACATACTCCAAAACAGCGAATTGTAAGTGACCACATATGAGGAATTGTGTTCTGATAACTACCTAATATTTTATTTGCTCAGTATGATTGATTCAGGAGGAAATACCGATATTTCAAGTACCTATAAGTCTATACAGAACGACAAAATATGAGTGATGATTGCTTGGTGTACAACCAGTGTATAAAATTGACGTTTCGACAATAAATGAGTGCCGTCTTCAGTACACTAAAATATTTGATGGAAATATCGTTCAAGTTATCAGGCACAAAATAATGAACAGATTGTAATACAGTAAATATCTTTTTTTTTGCTTGAGACATATTCTACCTAACTCAACAAAGGTACGATAAATTTTGTCATTCTTTATTAGGTTTATGTAAACACTAATAGAGAGGAACGCTCATTAAACAGTACATAGCAGAGTTTTTTTGTAAATGTTTTTTACTGAAAAACATAAGTAATATAAAACGATATCTACAAATAAACCAGTAGTCTTTAAAGCTAAACAATAAAGATTGATTTTAAATGTGAAACATCAAAAGATATAGTGAAGTGAAACCAGGCCAATTTTCTGCTGTCGCTTCCCACAGACAGATTGTTCTGGTCTGGGGACAACGTCCAGCAGAGTAAAACTCATTTCTCTATCAGGCAGGAGAACCATAGACAGGTTTCGCTCTTATTGGAGCTCATCAGCATGGTATACCTCAAACCTGACAGAAATGCGAGTTCGAATGAAACTTGGTCTCTTCTCTTGCTCAAGGCACAGTGTACGTAGGCAAGTGGCGCCATCGGACGGTAGGTGCTTCCACTAAGGCATGCAGATAATAGTGAAGTGAAACCCAGCCAGTTTTCTGCTGAAGTTGTTGCTTCCCACAGAGAGATGGCCGAGATTCGTACCTATAGATACTGTCTGGGGACGACGCTCAGCAGAGTATCAAACTCATTTCTCTATCAAAGTATCAAACTTATTTCTCTATGAGGCAGAGAAACCATAGACAGGTTTCGCTCTTATTGGAGCTCATCAGTATGGTATACCTCAAGCCTGACAGAAATACAAGTTCGAATGAAACTTGGTCCCCTCTCTTGCTCAAGGCACTGTGTATATATGCCAGTGGCGCCATCGGACGACGGCAGGTGCTTCCACTAGGACATGCGAGGTATATGTGAAGTTAAACCAAGCCAGTTTTCTGCCGAAGTTGTCGCTTCCCACAGACAGATGGCGGAGATTCGTATCTATACTATTTGGGGACGACGTTCAGCAGAGTATCAAAATCATTTCTCTACCAGGCAGAGGAACGATAGACCGGTTTCGCTTTTATTGGAGCTCATCAGTATGGTATACCTCAAACCTGTACTGTGTACCATACGTAGACAGTGCCTTGAGCAAGAAAGGAGACCAAGTTTCATTCAAACTCGAATTTCTCTCAGGTTTAAGGTATGCCATACTGATGAGCTCCAACTTGTCTTTGCAGATATGACAGTTTAGCTTTGATGGAGATCTGTCTGCTCTTTTGATACCAAACTATGGCTCCATACGTGATTATCGGTCTTATTACCATTACGTATAGCCACATAGTTTGTAGGGGTCCCATCTCCCATGATTTGCTGCACAGGTTCTTGCACAACCAAAGGGAGAGCTGTGCTCTCCTAACGATACGAGTCACATGTGGGGTACATGTGAGTGATTTGTCCAGGATGACTCCTAGAAATTTTACTTCGTTGGTAGACGGGATTGTCGTCCCGACAAAGATGGCGATTTGAGGAATCCAGCCTCTTCTTTCGGGTAAATGGCACAATCACCGTTTTCTTAGGGTTTATTGCTAGGTTTTCCTTTGAACACCAGGTGTGTGCACCTCTTGTTGGTATGGCTGGTTTCTAATACGTCCACTAGTAGGGACCACAGGAGTGGTGAAAGGACTCCGCCCTGTGGACAACCTCCTGCTGTTGTGAATCTAATAGTGTCATCATTTAATGATGTAGTGATCAGTCTGGATTCTAATATGTTGCGAATCCAGTTAGTTATTATTGGTTCGACCCTTCTCGCTTTACTGGCGCTGAGGAGGGAGTCTGTAGGGGTATTATTAAAGGCCCCTTCGATGTCTATAAAAATACCAACCCCGACACTCTTTGAATCCAGGGTATCTTGGATTTTCACCACCAGATTGTGGAGTGCTAGTTCTGTTGGTTTTCTTCCAAACACCAGCCGTATACAACATAAAGTCCTATTCATCCCTCTAATCTGGTTAATTCTAAACGAAAAACAACACTAACGGAACTTTCAGAGAGGATATTAGTGTATCAAAGTAAGTATCAAAAAAGACTGTTAGAACAAATTATCAAAATTAAGAAAATTCTTAAAGGTAATAAGACTGCAGGTTATTGATAATTAATTTTTCAACTAATAAAATATTTAAAACAGAGAAAAAACCTAAATGAGAAGGTTTCGGTGGAGAGGGATTGCATAAACGTTCTTTCAGGGGTACGCAAGTCTGGTGATAACCACATCTTCCACTTCGACTTTGTGTTGGGAATGAAGAGGAACATCTTTTGTCATCCTTGAACATTCCACTAGGCCGATAGATATGAAATTCCGTAAGGTTTAACAATTGCATTCTGCCTTGTACACCTTGTCTACCTTATGACAACGGTTAGACACAAGATTTCCATTTTTTTAACTTTAGTCGTGAAGACACCGACATTCTAGTCGAAACGTCGACATTTTTCCAAAGAAAAGAGATAGTTTATTAATATCCTCGATTCCTCCAATTAAAAAAGAACAGTATTTCACAAGAAATTGCATTTTTTCTTTTGTCACACTCTTCGATGTTGATTTATAATGGCGCAAAAACCATATTCACCATTATATTCAGAAAAATTAGGCATTTGTAATTGTCTCTAGTAGTGTCACTTAAAGGCTACAACCCCGCTAGTCTAATTTTGTTGTTTCTTTTGTATATACGGGGTGTCCCAACTCTATTTAGACGATACCAATTACCGCCTCGCACATATTAGGAAAAAAATTCCTGATAAAAAGGTGATTTTTGAGAAAGCTGCAACAAAGCTTGGACACCCAGAAAAAATATATCTGAAACCGAGGAAACAACTAGAGATGGGTTTTCACCCGGTTTTTTCATTTTTGAGGGTATATTCCCTGCACACATCCGGGAAAATTCCGGGTTTATTCCATTATAACCTCTAAATTTAAGTTTTTCAATACGCCCAACTTTTACCAGTTAAGCAATAATTTGTTGGTTTGTGCAGCTTGAAGCTTTTTTTCAATTGACCAGTGTTTAGTTTATCAAAAAACAAACCAGAATCTGGATTTATTGAATTCTACTCTAAAATCTAACCTTAAATCTTGAAGCTGCCGGGTGCTTTCAAGAAAAGATGGGGAAAAACCCTAAATTGGGTTTAAAGGTTTTTTGGGAATTTTCCCTTGGCCTATCTATAGAAACAACCATCGAAGAAGATGCACCAAAGCTTCGGCAGGAAGAGACCGAAGAAGAGGTCACAAAGCAAGCCAGGTATTAAAGCTTAAGAAGAGTATAGAAGAAGAAGGAAGAAGGGGATTTGGTTAAGATCGCCCATCCAGCGAAGCTTGAGGAAAAAAACAAATATTGCCAATACCAGACGACGAAATAGTGTTTTTGTTTCCGCTATGGATGGTGACTTGAAGAAGAGGGAGAAAAAGACCAAACTAAAGAGGAAGCTACGAGGAGATTAATTAAAAAAAAATAACTTTACTAGAAGAAAAACTTGCAGGGGTTGTAGCTGAAAAGCCCTCTATAGTAATGCGAACATAAAACTAATAAAACATTAAATTTTGTATGGTTTTTGAGTTTGACGAACAGGACGTGGCCTGTGCTGTCTGTAAGTTCATTGTTTTTAGAAATAATAATTTTAACAAAATTAACTTTTATATTTTTATTAAAAAAAGATTAAAAATGTACTGTATTACAATCTCAATATTTGCTAGTTGATAAATTGTATGATGTTTCTATCAAATATTGTAATGTCACCTACATAATTTGTTTCAGTTATTTCAAATGGTTTGGAAGGTATCATTTTTGGTTTTTTTAAATATAATTTTGATACTCTGTATCTCCGTTGAATATTGCAAAAAAACGTCAAAAGAAAAAAATCTTATTTTTTGAAGCCTATTCGCTGGTGGAAGGATAACACCAACTTCGGAATCATCCTGCATTCTTGGGATCACTAGAATAACATTAATTAATCTGTAGTAGGTACCTTGAATACGTACCTCCTAAATCATTCTCTATACAGGGTCAGCCATAGGTTACCAATTGGGTAATTTGCTTAAAAAGCCCAATTCATATAAATAATAATAATATAAATAAATGCATTTATTAAGATACCAAAACGAGTTAAGAGGTTATCTTAACGAATAAAGGTTATATTGGAAAGTTTGACAATTTTCTGTCCGTCGTAATGTAAAATGCAATATTGACAATCAGTGGACTAGGGAAACCATCCAATCTTTATTGCGTCGATAGCTCGATTTTGAAAAACGACTTTAACATAAAAAACCGAGCTAACGACACAATAAAGGTGGGATGGTCTCTTTGGATGATCCTCTTTGCTCTAAAATGCATTTCTTTCTCCTTCGAGATGGATGTTGCCGTCAAAGTGTCTAAGAATTTTGAGATAAAGAAACGATACACACAAGAAACGCCCCGATATTATTGGGGTTTCTCCTTGATCTTGGGTACAATCAGAACAATTTTTTTTTCTACTTAATGGATCAATTTTGTATTGCAAATTTTCAGATTTTGGTCCCAACAACCGAATCAATATATACTGAGATTTATGTCTGAATTTGTTACATAATCCACGTTTTAATTGATTTTGACTTGGCTGGGTTCGCATTTTGAAGTTTCATGGAGCAGAGTATTTTGTTCTCTTATTTTTATCGAATTTTAGGAGCTGATGATACCCTGTCTGCGTGCAAAAGCCAGTCCGCCATATGTATAGGGCCATTTCTTTCCAAAAAATAGTATAAAGTTAGCCAGCACAGATATATATCAGCGATGTTTCAACCAATTTTCAATATTAAAGTTGTCTTCTCTGTTTCCTCTTGAGTTGAGTTGTGTCTGTTTGTGGGAATAGATGTTTATTTGTGGCAATATTACAAAAATGAACAATATATCAAGACTTCCTTAGCTTCCTTATTTGTGGCAAGTATGTAGAGGTGAGGTTGTTTATTAAAGGCTGTTATAAAGTTCACTGAAGTTATTTATCCCAATAACCTCAGGATTCTAAACTTCAAATAATGTTTAATATGAGTTAAAGAAAAATCCCAGAGTGGCAATCAGAAGACCAAAGAAACTATGCAATCTTTATTGCGTCGATAACTCGGTTTTGAAAAGGAGTTTTTATATTCAAAACCGAGCTATCGACAAAATAAAGGTTGGCTGGTCTCCTTTGCTTTATAATGGAAGTAGTTAAACAAAGCCGGTATCGGGCCATTTTGCAAGTGTCCCCATTCCACCTGTGGACTTACACGCCCACGTTACCCAAACAGCAAAACCTAATTCTATGGACGTGCAATGGACTAATATTTTTATGAATCTGCATGTATAATGGATATATCGCTAAGAGCCCAGATTAATGGCTGTCCAATGGATTATACAGAGGGCACAAATTTCTACATTTGATGGACATGTCTATTTAGTATCCAGAAGACACCCTACTGTTACCATTTTCTCTCTCAGCTGAATTATTTTTGCATAATGTCAAAATATCTATCAGGCAGTCCAACGACCTGTCAAAGTCATCTGTGAAAATTTTTGTTAGGGCAAACAACCCTTGTTTATCATTTTTATGTGGGCTTGTACGATTTCAATCCAGTTCTTTTTCAACTTTGTGTATCTTTTTAGATGTTTTTTATGGTAATATTAATCAAAAACGTACAAAACTTCATAAAAAGAAATGATAAACAAGAGTTGTTTGTCCTAACAAAAATTTCTACAGATGATTTCGACAGGTCCTTGGACTGCCTTATTACATGAACTTTATTAGGACATTTCCGGAAACAGCAATTCGGATTGGCTTGACTACTATCAGATGATTTTTAACCAATTCGATTGAATCCGGTTGCCTGAAAATCTCAGTTTCTTATTTTCATTCCAGTCGGTGTTATGCATATTGTAGAGTCAAAAATTGACTTTCAAGTTAGAATTTACATTAATGTTTCATTCCACGCAGTACTTTGCAAGAATTTCTATTCCGAGTAATATAGCTATTTTGTAAGTCCGCTATATATTAAAACTTCATTTGCCATAAATCTGTACAGTTGTGTGTCTCCAAGGGATGTCCTAAATTTATAGTCCATCCGATTATCAACAAAATATATACAAAGGATGTCCAAAATGTGTCCATGGACATTCAGACCTAATTTGGACTAAAACTGGATATCCATTGGACATGTATGTGCTGTTTTGGTAGCCTTGACCTCGCGCAGGAAACGTGAAGGATCGCTCGCGAGCCAGGTGACCTTGAAAAGTGTCTTTGGACTCCGGCCGAGTCCGCCTTGATGTCTCTGGTGACCTCGAAAGTCGCAGCCTTGAAGCGAGACTTTGACGAGACACACGAGGTCTATGGAACTTTGAAATGTCACGACGCCATTAAACAAAGCAGATTCCAGGACAATTCAAGGATTTTCTTGACGCCATGACTTAGCCATGACGAGCGGGTGACCTCGATAATCGCAACAACTTGACGGGTCCACGCTAGTCACTAACCTTGAACGTCGGCGATATGTGTAACTTTGAGCGCGAGCCTTGACTTTAAGAGCTATCCCCCAGAGTGTAGATTTCAAAACATTGGGACTTTATTCCACCTTAGCCCTGACGAGCTTTTTGGGGATGATTTCGACGCAACAAGCATTCTTGACGGGTTCACGAGGCCGAACTGTAATGACTATGCACAGACACTTCATCTTCATGCATTTTTTTTTCTCAGCATCCGGGACTCACAGCTTTCTTGCTTTAAAGAGCAGTTAGGGCTTCTTTGGATTCCGCTACACTTTTCACACTACCTAATACCTTTTTTCCTACGGTGTTTGATGACATATAAGAACGTTTCAAGCCTCAAAATCTCAAAACAATTAAGGTTTAGCAGTGAACGCTGAATGCGTACTGCTGACTTGTTGCACAAAATACGTCAGCAAATTCCGATAGTTTGATTTTCTTATCTGAATTTACAAAGGATTGATTCACTTGGCGTTCTGTCTGACGTGGGCAGTTGCATTTTGTATGAAATCCCTGTCAGTACTGTCTCACTGCCGCTGAATATTTAAATTACGATGCTAATAAGGCTATAACCTTTGCGCTTGAAGAATGTCAAGGGGTTATGTATGAATGTTTCCCACTGTAAATATTTCACGAAATCAGAATACTGTATGGCCTATAACCATTCAATAAGAAGTTCTGGGTGTGTACCTATAGTGTGTGTAATATGGAATGGACCCACTTGACTAATTCCAGAATACTCTACAGTGTGCTGTGTGGTGTTGGATATGATGAAATGGTGTTGGTGAGTGTCAACATGTATGGCCTTAGTCCTCTCTCTCGCTAATACTGTGTTGGTGTGGCAGGTTATATTGAGTGTTGCGTGTGTTATGTCGCAGTAGATGGTGAGGAAGGTCTCGTATATATATATATATACTCCAATGGTTCAATAACTCCAATGGTTCAATTGGTCATACCAATCATTCAGATGCAGGAAGTAAGTTAAAAGGAAAATAGGAATAGAAAAGAAAGAAGAAGAAAAAACGGCCTGCAACAAAAGTTTTCGGGTAGTGGCCACCAGTACAAAAGGGGTAAGGAGAAAGAAAACTATATAGAAAAATATGTGTGGTAAGAGTTTTAGATATGTATTTATGAATAGTAAGGGTACTATGTAGTGATAATGCTTACCACAGATGATGGATAGCCTTAAAGAGAATACCATGTGACTGTAACTGGTATTTTCATTGTCAAAGAAATTAGCATTTCCGAATCCCTCACAAAGTAAAATCACTCATTCGACACTTAGGGGTACTTTTACCCAACTATAATTATGAGGGTGGACCCAATTTTTAGGGGGTAAATCCGCTAGCGCGAAAATCTGAAGATCCAGCTGCTTAGCCAAGAAATTCCAGAGTCAAAAACAAAAATGGCAATTTCCATCCCCCTACTTATTAACAAAAATTAGGGCCATATCAGAGTGGTAATCCGTATGGTAATATTGATTGGTTGCAGCTGTACTGAGGTCATATCTTTTTCAATAGTTATATCCAATGACTGTAGAGTACTATGAAATGTCTCTGGTACAATAATAAACAACAGAATTTTCTTTGTAATAATTACTGAGGTAAGTGTTTGATTTTCCAAAATTTAAGAGTTGTAGCTAATCCACAAAGTTTAACCCTTGCTAACAGTTAGCCAATGAATAATTTACCAAAAACACCGAAATTAAACCCAAAATACTGAGACAAAAAAAACTGTAACACAAGTTGTTGCGATTCTTGAGGTCACCCGCTCGTCATGGCTAAGGTGGAAGAAAGTCCTTGGATTGTCCTGGAATCCGCTTTGCTTAATGGCGGCGGCGCCAGCGACCTCTTGTGACTCGTCAAGGTCTCGCTTCAAGGTTGCGATTTTCGAGGTCACGGGAGACGTCAAGGCGGACTCGGCTGGAGTTCAAAGACGCTTCGCTCCGCTTGATGGATCGCTCGCAAGGTCAACTTGCAAGCGATCCGTTACGTTTCCGAGGTCAAGGCTAGCATGGGCGTGTAAGGTGTAATGGGGACACTTGCAATGTCCTTGAAAGTGGCCCGATACCGGCTTTGTTTAACTACTAATGGATCTCTTTTTACGTCGAGATAGATGTTGGCATGAAAATGTCTAAGAATTCTGAAATCACGAAACCACCCTTTAACTATATACAAGATACAGTAAAAACAGTAAAACTTCAATATAAAATAAACTGAAAACTTAAGTAAATTTCCAAAATGACCGCCATTGGCCTCGGCACCGTCAAATCAATAATGCGTTCACAGGTTAATTTTTTCCAAACAATTCACTGAAAAACTTTGGTTATCTAATTATGGCTCACCCTGTTTATTTCCTAAATATGTCCTGATCATTGAAGGTAAAGACTGAAGACCATGGTACTCTTAGCTTTTATTTTTCGCCTTTCATAAATAAGTAATACTAAGTTTTATTATCTCAGAATGGCACCACTTTATTGAACTCCTACGTAGATGATTACAACTGCTCACTCCCTCCCCCGTGGAAGACAGTGAGGGATGACCAAATGTACAAAGCCAAAAACCGATTGCTCTATCCAATTAACGTGGTGCGCAATGCTGCTAAACTTGCTGCCGAGACATACTTCGTCTTCCCTAGTGATATTGAACTCTATCCAACGAGGAAGTTCATACCCAAGTTCATGCAGTTCGTTAAAGATAATATGGATCTATTTGCCAAAGATGCAAAGAACGTTTTTGTGCTTCCCATTTTTGAAATTCTGGAGAACGAAACAGTACCTGAGAACAAGAATACTTTGTTGGATATGTTAAAGAAAGAAACTGCGATTATTTTTCACCAAGGAGTTTGCGCGGATTGTCATACCGTAGGACCTTCCATGGGAGTTTTCTGTGAGATTTTTAATCAGACAATTTCTTTAGGTTATAGATGCAGATGTGTGGGTTAAAACAGAAGAATCTGAAGGCCTTAGCGTATTTTCTGTCGGGAAAAGGAGCGGCGACTATATAGTTTGGGAGCCGTTCTTCGTGTGTACGCAACAGACACCTCTTTGGGACGAAAGGTTTACTTGGGAAGGACAAAGCAATAAAATGGTGCAGGTTGGTATTACAACAGATTATACTTATTATATACTTACATATATTAAAAAATAATAAATATATTTTATTACAGGCCTACACTATGTGTGTAATGGACTACGATTTCCACGTACTCGATAACGCTTTTCTCATACACAAGCCTGGAGTAAAAAAGAAAAAAGTGCAGATGGAGATGTTCAACGACATTGTGAAAAATTCTACCGAGCTGATGAGGAAAATAGCCATCGAATTGCAGGAAATTTACGGGTATAACTCGAACTGCGGTACCAAGCACATGAGAAAGAAGAAGGCTAGGAAGAAGATCAAGTCAAACCCGAGGCTTGAACCTGGAATAGTACAAAATGTTTTATGATGGTATTAGGAATGATTGTGGTCAGAGCACAATTATTATAAGACAATCTCAGAAAAGTATTTGCTACTAAAGATAAAACTATCTATTGAGCAATAAAAAGCGATAGTTGAGGAGTGGTGTGGTGGTAGCTAGATATATTTATTAAGCGAAAAATACATTTTATTTTTGAAAATGTACACAATTGTTATTAACAATTCTTGAAGAACTTGTGATCTGTTCTAGGTCCTTGAGTTGAGAATCACCCTGTATAATAATAATAATATCATAAAATTATTGTTCTTAACAAGACATATAATGTGATTGTGATTGTTCATGAGCATTTTGATTTGTGCTCCTGGGGTTATAAAAGTTGTTACGATTTTGATTTGTGTGAGCAAGGGTTGCTAAGACTGTGAACTGCTCCAAAATAATTAGGCACAAATTGCACAGTCATGGGAATTTTGAACATTTGGGTGCTACATCAGAAAATGCTACTTTGTAAATATTAGAATATTTTTGCTAAAATACGTGTTTGTATCCGTTTTATTTCAACTTAGTTAGTTGGGAAGCCTACAAAGTTATATTTCCTTAGTAAAGTTTTATTTCAATTACTTCATCATTTAAATCATTTAGCCATTCTAGGCACGGATATAGAAGCAGTACTTAAACCTTAGTATAAATATCCTTGATATTCTAGTTCAATTATCATTATTATGTATAATCCACCGTTATCCAATAAATGAACAAATGTTTCGAAACGTAAAAAACATCATCTTGAAATAAGATAAAAACCTACCTGAATCAATAAAATTATTAAATATTCCATGCCTATTAATTTACATAGAAAAGAGGTATCAAAATCTAATTTTCATTACCAGAACAATAGTTTAAGAATTAAAGCGATTTAGCGAATATCGTTAATTGAAATTAAAATCTTATTCTCTCATGAGATAGTGCTTCTAATTTCGCATCCTTTGAATGTAAATTCGACCAATTTATATCTTAATTGAATGGGCCAGGAAATTAACGATCAATTTTAATAAAAAGCTTTAACTGTCAATTCAACTACGTCATGTGAGGTGTTATTTTAAAGGACATCATTTACTCTGCGCTATGATCACATTTTCAATCTTTCGTTTCCAGCAGATTTTGCCGTTCATTTACAACTAATTATCAATTTACAATTTTCTCTTGACACTGGACCAGTTTTCCATGATAGTAGAACTGGTGGTTAACTAGTGTAACCCTCATGTGAAACAATATTCACCAAAAGAAAACGCAATTAGCTAAAGCCGACGCTTTATATACGTCTTCTTCTTTAACCGGCAAGGGCCGGTTAAAGTTTAAGGGATGGTTTAAGGCCCCTCGAAAGGATTTTTCAGACTTGTATGTGACCCGAACAATAGTTTCATAATTAAATCGATTTAGCAATTAAAATCTTATTCTCTCATGAGACCCAGTTTTTAATTTCGCATCCTTTGAATGTAAAATGGACCTTTTAATGTCTTAATTGAATGGACCAGGAAATTAACGATCAATTTGAATAAAAATCTTTAACGGTGAATTAAACTATGTAATGTGAGGTGTCGTTTTAAAGAACATCATGCTGCACACTCTGCCCTATGATCCTATGACGCACCAGTTCGATAGGGCCGTCCGTCCAATGAATGTGGAGAACTGACATATAGGTATCTAACGGAGAAGTAAACATCGCAAAGACAACACAAGGACGTTGTCCTTGCAGTGGAGTGACACGTGATAGAGTTTTTATTCCAATTTGGTGACTGTTTCGAATATTTATTGTTTTGTTTCAATCTGCAGAGAATGTGGAAAAGTTCTAACGTTGACCAGAAATTACATATTCTTAGAGATTAGAAGGTACTGGGTGATCCCAGTCTATGTGAATTGTAGTGATTAAGTTCGTGACATCAATAGAAATCACTATCTAACTAACCGAACCACTAGCTAAATCAATTTAACTTAAAAACCCCTTTCCTCATATGTTTAATTGTCGTGCCTGCTCCATGTACGGTCTGTAAGTTTAGTTCCTGCATGTGTTTTATACACATATGTAATGTCTTATACACCATGTATATGTAAATACCCATGGTCCTATTTGATAAATGTAAAAAGAGTAAAAAAAAATGCAAAAACCAGCGTGCATCACCCAATTCTGCATTAATGCACACATTTCTGAATAAAAATAGGAAAATCTACCCTTCACCGTAACATTAAGAAGTTAAACATAATTTTCTAAACAATATGGTAGACGCACTTTTCCATGTAAATATTCATGTTTCTATTTGATAAATATAAAAAGAGTAACAAAAAACGTAAAATCCAGCGTGCATCATCAAATTCAGAAGTAATTCACACATTTCTGTATAAAAATATCAAAATTTACCCTTCACCGTAACATTAAGAAGTTAAACATAATTTTCTAAACAATATGGTAAACGCACTTTTCCATGTAAATATTCATGTTTCTATTTGATAAATATAAAAAGAGTAACAAAAAACGTAAAATCCAGCGTGCATCATCAAATTCAGAAGTAATTCACACATTTCTGAATAAAAATATCAAAATTTACCCTTCACCGTAACATTAAGAAGTTAAACATAATTTTCTAAACAATATGGTAAACGCACTTTTCCATGTAAATATTCATGTTTCTATTTGATAAATATAAAAAGAGTAACAAAAAACGTAAAATCCAGCGTGCATCATCAAATTCAGAAGTAATTCACACATTTCTGAATAAAAATATCAAAATTTACCCTTCACCGTAACATTAAGAAGTTAAACATAATTTTCTAAACAATATGGTAAACACACTTTTCCATGTAAATATTCATGTTTCTATTTGATAAATATAAAAAGAGTAACAAAAAACGTAAAATCCAGCGTGCATCATCAAATTCAGAAGTAATTCACACATTTCTGTATAAAAATATCAAAATTTACCCTTCACCGTAACATTAAGAAGTTAAACATAATTTTCTAAACAATATGGTAAACGCACTTTTCCATGTAAATATTCATGTTTCTATTTGATAAATATAAAAAGAGTAACAAAAAACGTAAAATCCAGCGTGCATCATCAAATTCAGAAGTAATTCACACATTTCTGAATAAAAATATCAAAATTTACCCTTCACCGTAACATTAAGAAGTTAAACATAATTTTCTGAACAATATGCTAAATGCACTTTTCCATGTAAATATTCATGGTTCTCTTTGATAGATATAAAAAGAGTAACAAAAAAACGTAAAATCCAGCGTGCATCATCAAATTTAGAAGTAATTCACACATTTCTGAATAAAAATATCAAAATTTACCCTTCACCGTAACATTAAGAAGTTATAACTAGTTTTCTGAGCAATATGGTAAATGCACTTTTCCATGTAAATATTCATGGTTTTATTTGATAAATATAAAAAGAGTAACAAAAAATGCAAAATCCAGCATTCATCATCAATTTAGAAGTAATTCACACATTTCTGAATAAGAATATCAAAATTTACCCTTCACTGTCACATTAAGAAGTTAAACATAATTTTCTAAACAATATGCTAAATGCACTTTTCCATGTAAATATTCATGGTTCTATTTGATAAATATAAAAAGAGTAACAAAAAACGTAAAATCCAGCGTGCATCATCAAATTCAGAAGTAATTCACACATTTCTGAATAAAAATATCAAAATTTACCCTTCACCGTAACATTAAGAAGTTAAACATAATTTTCTAAACAATATGGTAAATGCACTTTTCCATGTAAATATTCATGGTTCTATTTGATAAATATAAAAAGAGTAACAAAAAACGTAAAATCCAGCGTGCATTATCAATTTCAGAAGTAATTCACACATTTCTGAATAAAAATATCAAAATTTACCCTTCACCGTAACATTAAGAAGTTAAACATAATTTTCTAAACAATATGGTAAACACACTTTTCCATGTAAATATTCATGTTTCTATTTGATAAATATAAAAAGAGTAACAAAAAACGTAAAATCCAGCGTGCATCATCAAATTCAGAAGTAATTCACACATTTCTGTATAAAAATATCAAAATTTACCCTTCACCGTAACATTAAGAAGTTAAACATAATTTTCTAAACAATATGGTAAACGCACTTTTCCATGTAAATATTCATGTTTCTATTTGATAAATATAAAAAGAGTAACAAAAAACGTAAAATCCAGCGTGCATCATCAAATTCAGAAGTAATTCACACATTTCTGAATAAAAATATCAAAATTTACCCTTCACCGTAACATTAAGAAGTTAAACATAATTTTCTGAACAATATGCTAAATGCACTTTTCCATGTAAATATTCATGGTTCTCTTTGATAGATATAAAAAGAGTAACAAAAAAACGTAAAATCCAGCGTGCATCATCAAATTTAGAAGTAATTCACACATTTCTGAATAAAAATATCAAAATTTACCCTTCACCGTAACATTAAGAAGTTATAACTAGTTTTCTGAGCAATATGGTAAATGCACTTTTCCATGTAAATATTCATGGTTTTATTTGATAAATATAAAAAGAGTAACAAAAAATGCAAAATCCAGCATTCATCATCAATTTAGAAGTAATTCACACATTTCTGAATAAGAATATCAAAATTTACCCTTCACTGTCACATTAAGAAGTTAAACATAATTTTCTAAACAATATGCTAAATGCACTTTTCCATGTAAATATTCATGGTTCTATTTGATAAATATAAAAAGAGTAACAAAAAACGTAAAATCCAGCGTGCATCATCAAATTCAGAAGTAATTCACACATTTCTGAATAAAAATATCAAAATTTACCCTTCACCGTAACATTAAGAAGTTAAACATAATTTTCTAAACAATATGGTAAATGCACTTTTCCATGTAAATATTCATGGTTCTATTTGATAAATATAAAAAGAGTAACAAAAAACGTAAAATCCAGCGTGCATTATCAATTTCAGAAGTAATTCACACATTTCTGAATAAAAATATCAAAATTTACCCTTCACCGTAACATTAAGAAGTTAAACATAATTTTCTAAACAATATGGTAAACACACTTTTCCATGTAAATATTCATGTTTCTATTTGATAAATATAAAAAGAGTAACAAAAAACGTAAAATCCAGCGTGCATCATCAAATTCAGAAGTAATTCACACATTTCTGTATAAAAATATCAAAATTTACCCTTCACCGTAACATTAAGAAGTTAAACATAATTTTCTAAACAATATGGTAAACGCACTTTTCCATGTAAATATTCATGTTTCTATTTGATAAATATAAAAAGAGTAACAAAAAACGTAAAATCCAGCGTGCATCATCAAATTCAGAAGTAATTCACACATTTCTGAATAAAAATATCAAAATTTACCCTTCACCGTAACATTAAGAAGTTAAACATAATTTTCTGAACAATATGCTAAATGCACTTTTCCATGTAAATATTCATGGTTCTCTTTGATAGATATAAAAAGAGTAACAAAAAAACGTAAAATCCAGCGTGCATCATCAAATTTAGAAGTAATTCACACATTTCTGAATAAAAATATCAAAATTTACCCTTCACCGTAACATTAAGAAGTTATAACTAGTTTTCTGAGCAATATGGTAAATGCACTTTTCCATGTAAATATTCATGGTTTTATTTGATAAATATAAAAAGAGTAACAAAAAATGCAAAATCCAGCATTCATCATCAATTTAGAAGTAATTCACACATTTCTGAATAAGAATATCAAAATTTACCCTTCACTGTCACATTAAGAAGTTAAACATAATTTTCTAAACAATATGCTAAATGCACTTTTCCATGTAAATATTCATGGTTCTATTTGATAAATATAAAAAGAGTAACAAAAAACGTAAAATCCAGCGTGCATCATCAAATTCAGAAGTAATTCACACATTTCTGAATAAAAATATCAAAATTTACCCTTCACCGTAACATTAAGAAGTTAAACATAATTTTCTAAACAATATGGTAAATGCACTTTTCCATGTAAATATTCATGGTTCTATTTGATAAATATAAAAAGAGTAACAAAAAACGTAAAATCCAGCGTGCATTATCAATTTCAGAAGTAATTCACACATTTCTGAATAAAAATATCAAAATTTACCCTTCACCGTAACATTAAGAAGTTAAACATAATTTTCTAAACAATATGGTAAACACACTTTTCCATGTAAATATTCATGTTTCTATTTGATAAATATAAAAAGAGTAACAAAAAACGTAAAATCCAGCGTGCATCATCAAATTCAGAAGTAATTCACACATTTCTGTATAAAAATATCAAAATTTACCCTTCACCGTAACATTAAGAAGTTAAACATAATTTTCTAAACAATATGGTAAACGCACTTTTCCATGTAAATATTCATGTTTCTATTTGATAAATATAAAAAGAGTAACAAAAAACGTAAAATCCAGCGTGCATCATCAAATTCAGAAGTAATTCACACATTTCTGAATAAAAATATCAAAATTTACCCTTCACCGTAACATTAAGAAGTTAAACATAATTTTCTGAACAATATGCTAAATGCACTTTTCCATGTAAATATTCATGGTTCTCTTTGATAGATATAAAAAGAGTAACAAAAAAACGTAAAATCCAGCGTGCATCATCAAATTTAGAAGTAATTCACACATTTCTGAATAAAAATATCAAAATTTACCCTTCACCGTAACATTAAGAAGTTATAACTAGTTTTCTGAGCAATATGGTAAATGCACTTTTCCATGTAAATATTCATGGTTTTATTTGATAAATATAAAAAGAGTAACAAAAAATGCAAAATCCAGCATTCATCATCAATTTAGAAGTAATTCACACATTTCTGAATAAGAATATCAAAATTTACCCTTCACTGTCACATTAAGAAGTTAAACATAATTTTCTAAACAATATGCTAAATGCACTTTTCCATGTAAATATTCATGGTTCTATTTGATAAATATAAAAAGAGTAACAAAAAACGTAAAATCCAGCGTGCATCATCAAATTCAGAAGTAATTCACACATTTCTGAATAAAAATATCAAAATTTACCCTTCACCGTAACATTAAGAAGTTAAACATAATTTTCTAAACAATATGGTAAATGCACTTTTCCATGTAAATATTCATGGTTCTATTTGATAAATATAAAAAGAGTAACAAAAAACGTAAAATCCAGCGTGCATCATCAAATTCAGAAGTAATTCACACATTTCTGAATAAGAATATCAAAATTTACCCTTCACTGTCACATTAAGAAGTTAAACATAATTTTCTAAACAATATGGTAAATGCACTTTTCCATGTAAATATTCATGGTTCTATTTGATAAATATAAAAAGAGTAACAAAAAACGTAAAATCCAGCGTGCATTATCAATTTCAGAAGTAATTCACACATTTCTGAATAAAAATATCAAAATTTACCCTTCACCGTAACATTAAGAAGTTAAACATAATTTTCTAAACAATATGCTAAATGCACTTTTCCATGTAAATATTCATGGTTCTATTTGATAAATGTAAAAAGAGTAACAAAAAACGCAAAATCCAGCGTGCATTATCAAATTCAGAAGTAATTCACACATTTCTGAATAAAAATATCAAAATTTACCCTTCACCGTAACATTAAGAAGTTATAACTAGTTTTCTGAGCAATATGGTAAATGCACTTTTCCATGTAAATATTCATGGTTCTATTTGATAAATATAAAAAGAGTAACAAAAAACGCAAAATCCAGCGTGCATTATCAAATTCAGAAGTAATTCACACATTTCTGAATAAAAATATCAAAATTTACCCTTCACCGTAACATTAAGAAGTTATAACTAGTTTTCTGAGCAATATGGTAAATGCACTTTTCCATGTAAATATTCATGGTTTTATTTGATAAATATAAAAAGAGTAACAAAAAATGCAAAATCCAGCATTCATCATCAATTTAGAAGTAATTCACACATTTCTGAATAAAAATATCAAAACTTACCCTTCACCGTAACATTAAGAAGTTAAACATAATTTTCTAAACAATATGGTAAAAGCACTTTTCCATGTAAATATTCATGGTTCTCTTTGATAGATATAAAAAGAGTAACAAAAAACGTAAAATCCAGCGTGCATCATCAAATTTAGAAGTAATTCACACATTTCTGAATAAAAATATCAAAATCTACCCTTCACCGTAACATTAAGAAATTAAACATAATTTTCCAAACAATATGGTAAATGCACTTTTCCATGTAAATATTCATGGTTCTATTTGATAAATATAAAAAGAGTAACAAAAAACGCAAAATCCAGCGTGCATTATCAATTTCAGAAGTAATTCACACATTTCTGAATAAAAATATCAAAATTTACCCTTCACCGTAACATTAAGAAGTTAAACATAATTTTCTAAACAATATGCTAAATGCACTTTTCCATGTAAATATTCATGGTTCTATTTGATAAATGTAAAAAGAGTAACAAAAAACGCAAAATCCAGCGTGCATTATCAAATTCAGAAGTAATTCACACATTTCTGAATAAAAATATCAAAATTTACCCTTCACCGTAACATTAAGAAGTTATAACTAGTTTTCTGAGCAATATGGTAAATGCACTTTTCCATGTAAATATTCATGGTTCTATTTGATAAATATAAAAAGAGTAACAAAAAACGCAAAATCCAGCGTGCATTATCAAATTCAGAAGTAATTCACACATTTCTGAATAAAAATATCAAAATTTACCCTTCACCGTAACATTAAGAAGTTATAACTAGTTTTCTGAGCAATATGGTAAATGCACTTTTCCATGTAAATATTCATGGTTTTATTTGATAAATATAAAAAGAGTAACAAAAAATGCAAAATCCAGCATTCATCATCAATTTAGAAGTAATTCACACATTTCTGAATAAAAATATCAAAATTTACCCTTCACCGTAACATTAAGAAGTTAAACATAATTTTCTAAACAATATGCTTAATGCACTTTTCCATGTAAATATTCATGTTTCTATTTGATAAATATAAAAAGAGTAACAAAAAACGTAAAATCCAGCCTACATCATCAAATTCAGAAGTAATTCACACATTTCTGAATAAAAATATCAAAATTTACCCTTCACCGTAACATTAAGAAGTTAAACATAATTTTCTAAACAATATGCTAAATGCACTTTTCCATGTAAATATTCATGGTTCTATTTGATAAATATAAAAAGAGTAACAAAAAACGCAAAATCCAGCGTGCATTATCAATTTCAGAAGTAATTCACACATTTCTGAATAAAAATATCAAAATTTACCCTTCACCGTAACATTAAGAAGTTAAACATAATTTTCTAAACAATATGGTAAATGCACTTTTCCATGTAAATATTCATGGTTCTATTTGATAAATATAAAAAGAGTAAAAAAAACGTAAAATCCAGCGTGCATCATCAAATTCAGAAGTGATTCACACATTTCTGAATAAAAATATCAAAATTTACCCTTCACCGTAACATTAAGAAGTTAAACATAATTTTCTAAACAATATGCTAAATGTACTTTTCCATATTTCTCTTTGATAGATATAAAAAGAGTAACAAAAAACGTAAAATCCAGCGTGCATCATCAAATTTAGAAGTAATTCACACATTTCTGAATAAAAATACAAAATTTACCCTTCACCGTAACATTAAGAAGTTATAACTAGTTTTCTGAGCAATATGGTAAATGCACTTTTCCATGTAAATATTCATGGTTTTATTTGATAAATATAAAAAGAGTAACAAAAAATGCAAAATCCAGCATTCATCATCAATTTAGAAGTAATTCACGCATTTCTGAATAAAAATATCAAAACTTACCCTTCACCGTAACATTAAGAAGTTAAACATAATTTTCTAAACAATATGGTAAACGCACTTTTCCATGTAAATATTCATGTTTCTATTTGATAAATATAAAAAGAGTAACAAAAAACGTAAAATCCAGCGTGCATCATCAAATTCAGAAGTAATTCACACATTTCTGAATAAAAATATCAAAATTTACCCTTCACCGTAACATTAAGAAGTTAAACATAATTTTCTAAACAATATGCTAAATGCACTTTTCCATGTAAATATTCATGGTTCTCTTTGATGGATATAAAAAGAGTAACAAAAAACGTAAAATCCAGCGTGCATCATCAAATTTAGAAGTAATTCACACATTTCTGAATAAAAATATCAAAATCTACCCTTCACCGTAACATTAAGAAATTAAACATAATTTTCCAAACAATATGGTAAATGCACTTTTCCATGTAAATATTCATGGTTCTATTTGATAAATATAAAAAGAGTAACAAAAAACGTAAAATCCAGCGTGCATCATCAAATTCAGAAGTAATTCACACATTTCTGAATAAAAATATCAAAATTTACCCTTCACCGTAACATTAAGAAGTTATAACTAGTTTTCTGAGCAATATGGTAAATGCACTTTTCCATGTAAATATTCATGGTTTTATTTGATAAATATAAAAAGTGTAACAAAAAATGCAAAATCCAGCATTCATCATCAATTTAGAAGTAATTCACGCATTTCTGAATAAAAATATCAAAACTTACCCTTCACCGTAACATTAAGAAGTTAAACATAATTTTCTAAACAATATGGTAAACCCACTTTTCCATGTAAATATTCATGTTTTTATTTGATAAATATAAAAAGAGTAACAAAAAATGCAAAATCCAGCATTCATCATCAAATTCAGAAGTAATTCACACATTTCTGAATAAAAATATCAAAATTTACCCTTCACCGTAACATTAAGAAGTTAAACATAATTTTCTAAACAATATGCTAAATGCACTTTTCCATGTCATTCATGGTTCTCTTTGATGGATATAAAAAGAGTAACAAAAAACGTAAAATCCAGCGTGCATCATCAAATTTAGAAGTAATTCACACATTTCTGAATAAAAATATCAAAATCTACCCTTCACCGTAACATTAAGAAATTAAACATAATTTTCCAAACAATATGCTAAATGCACTTTTCCATGTAAATATTCATGGTTCTCTTTGCTAGATATAAAAAGAGTAACAAAAAACGTAAAATCCAGCGTGCATCATCAAATTCAGAAGTGATTCACACATTTCTGAATAAAAATATCAAAATTTACCCTTCACCGTAACATTAAGAAGTTAAACATAATTTTCTAAACAATATGCTAAATGCACTTTTCCATGTAAATATTCATGGTTCTCTTTGATGGATATAAAAAGAGTAACAAAAAACGTAAAATCCAGCATTCATCATCAATTTAGAAGTAATTCACACATTTCTGAATAAAAATATCAAAACTTACCCTTCACCGTAACATTAAGAAGTTAAACATAATTTTCTAAACAATATGGTAAACGCACTTTTCCATGTAAATATTCATGTTTCTATTTGATAAATATAAAAAGAGTAACAAAAAACGTAAAATCCAGCGTGCATCATCAAATTCAGAAGTAATTCACACATTTTTGAATAAGAATATCAAAATTTACCCTTCACCGTAACATTAAGAAGTTAAACATAATTTTCTAAACAATATGCTAAATGCACTTTTCCATGTAAATATTCATGGTTCTCTTTGATATATATAAAAAGAGTAACAAAAAACGTAAAATCCAGCGTGCATCATCAAATTTAGAAGTAATTCACACATTTCTGAATAAAAATATCAAAATCTACCCTTCACCGTAACATTAAGAAATTAAACATAATTTTCCAAACAATATGGTAAATGCACTTTTCCATGTAAATATTCATGGTTCTCTTTGATAGATATAAAAAGAGTAACAAAAAACGTAAAATCCAGCGTGCATCATCAAATTTAGAAGTAATTCACACATTTCTGAATAAAAATATCAAAATTTACCCTTCACCGTAACATTAAGAAGTTAAACATAATTTTCTAAACAATATGCTAAATGCACTTTTCCATGTAAATATTCATGGTTCTCTTTGATGGATATAAAAAGAGTAACAAAAAACGTAAAATCCAGCGTGCATCATCAAATTCAGAAGTAATTCACACATTTCTGAATAAAAATATCAAAATTTACCCTTCACCGTAACATTAAGAAGTTAAACATAATTTTCTAAACAAAATGGTAAATGCACTTTTCCATATAATTATTCATGGTTTTATTTGATATATATAAAAAGAGTAACAAAAAACGTAAAATCCAGCGTGCATCATCAAATTCAGAAGTAATTCACACATTTCTGAATAAAAATATCAAAATTTACCCTTCACCGTAACATTAAGAAGTTAAACATAATTTTCTAAACAATATGGTAAATGCACTTTTCCATGTAAATATTCATGGTTCTATTTGATAAATATAAAAAGAGTAACAAAAAACGTAAAATCCAGCGTGCATCATCAAATTTAGAAGTAATTCACACATTTCTGAATAAAAATATCAAAATCTACCCTTCACCGTAACATTAAGAAATTAAACATAATTTTCCAAACAATATGGTAAATGCACTTTTCCACGTAAATATTCATGGTTTTATTTGATAAATATAAAAAGAGTAACAAAAAATGCAAAATCCAGCATTCATCATCAATTTAGAAGTAATTCACACATTTCTGAATAAGAATATCAAAATTTACCCTTCACTGTCACATTAAGAAGTTAAACATAATTTTCTAAACAATATGCTAAATGCACTTTTCCATGTAAATATTCATGGTTCTATTTGATAAATATAAAAAGAGTAACAAAAAACGTAAAATCCAGCGTGCATCATCAAATTTTGAAGTAATTCACACATTTCTGAATAAGAATATCAAAATTTACCCTTCACCGTAACATTAAGAAGTTAAACATAATTTTCTAAACAATATGCTAAATGCACTTTTCCATGTAAATATTCATGGTTCTATTTGATAAATATAAAAAAAGTAACAAAAAACGTAAAATCCAGCGTGCATCATCAAATTTTGAAGTAATTCACACATTTCTGAATAAAAATATCAAAATTTACCCTTCACCGTAACATTAAGAAGTTAAACATAATTTTCTAAACAATATGCTAAATGCACTTTTCCATGTAAATATTCATGGTTCTCTTTGATGGATATAAAAAGAGTAACAAAAAATGTAAAATCCAGCGTGCATCATCAAATTTAGAAGTAATTCACACATTTCTGAATAAAAATATCAAAATCTACCCTTCACCGTAACATTAAGAAATTAAACATAATTTTCCAAACAATATGGTAAATGCACTTTTCCATGTAAATATTCATGGTTCTATTTGATAAATATAAAAAGAGTAACAAAAAACGTAAAATCCAGCGTGCATCATCAAATTCAGAAGTAATTCAAACATTTCTGAATAAAAATATCAAAATTTACCCTTCACCGTAACATTAAGAAGTTATAACTAGTTTTCTGAGCAATATGGTAAATGCACTTTTCCATGTAAATATTCATGGTTTTATTTGATAAATATAAAAAGAGTAACAAAAAATGCAAAATCCAGCATTCATCATCAATTTAGAAGTAATTCACGCATTTCTGAATAAAAATATCAAAACTTACCCTTCACCGTAACATTAAGAAGTTAAACATAATTTTCTAAACAATATGGTAAACGCACTTTTCCATGTAAATGTTCATGTTTCTATTTGATAAATATAAAAAGAGTAACAAAAAACGTAAAATCCAGCGTGCATCATCAAATTCAGAAGTAATTCACACATTTCTGAATAAAAATATCAAAATTTACCCTTCACCGTAACATTAAGAAGTTATAACTAGTTTCCTGAGCAATATGGTAAATGCACTTTTCCATGTAAATATTCATGGTTTTATTTGATAAATATAAAAAGAGTAACAAAAAACGCAAAATCCAGCGTGCATCATCAAATTCAGAAGTAATTCACACATTTCTGAATAAAAATATCAAAATTTACCCTTCACCGTAACATTAAGAAGTTAAACATAATTTTCTAAACAATATGCTAAATGCACTTTTCCATGTAAATATTCATGGTTCTATTTGATAAATATAAAAAGAGTAACAAAAAACGTAAAATCCAGCGTGCATCATCAAATTTAAAAGTAATTCACACATTTCTGAATAAAAATATCAAAATCTACCCTTCACCGTAACATTAAGAAATTAAACATAATTTTCCAAACAATATGGTAAATGCACTTTTCCATGTAAATATTCATGGTTCTATTTGATAAATATAAAAAGAGTAACAGAAAACGTAAAATCTAGCGTGCATCATCAAATTCAGAAGTAATTCACACATTTCTGAATAAAAATATCAAAATTTACCCTTCACCGTAACATTAAGAAGTTAAACATAATTTTCTAAACAATATGGTAAATGCACTTTTCCATGTAAATATTCATGGTTCTATTTGATAAATATAAAAAGAGTAACAAAAAACGTAAAATCCAGCGTGCATCATCAAATTTAAAAGTAATTCACACATTTCTGAATAAAAATATCAAAATCTACCCTTCACCGTAACATTAAGAAGTTAAACATAATTTTCCAAACAATATGGTAAATGCACTTTTCCATGTAAATATTCATGGTTCTATTTGATAAATATAAAAAGAGTAACAGAAAACGTAAAATCTAGCGTGCATCATCAAATTCAGAAGTAATTCACACATTTCTGAATAAAAATATCAAAATTTACCCTTCACCGTAACATTAAGAAGTTAAACATAATTTTCCAAACAATATGGTAAATGCACTTTTCCATGTAAATATTCATGGTTCTATTTGATAAATATAAAAAGAGTAACAGAAAACGTAAAATCTAGCGTGCATCATCAAATTCAGAAGTAATTCACACATTTCTGAATAAAAATATCAAAATTTACCCTTCACCGTAACATTAAGAAGTTAAACATAATTTTCTAAACAATATGGTAAATGCACTTTTCCATGTAAATATTCATGGTTCTATTTGATAAATATAAAAAGAGTAACAAAAAACTTAAAATCCAGCGTGCATCATCAAATTCAGAAGTAATTCACACATTTCTGAATAAAAATATCAAAATTTACCCTTCACCGTAACATTAAGAAGTTAAACATAATTTTCTAAACAATATGGTAAATGCACTTTTCCATGTAAATATTCATGGTTCTATTTGATAAATATAAAAAGAGTAACAGAAAACGCAAAATCCAGCGTGCATCATCAAATTCAGAAGTAATTCACACATTTCTGAATAAAAATATCAAAATTTACCCTTCACCGTAACATTAAGAAGTTAAACATAATTTTCTGAACAATATGCTAAATGCACTTTTCCATGTAAATATTCATGGTTCTCTTTGATAGATATAAAAAGAGTAACAAAAAAACGTAAAATCCAGCGTGCATCATCAAATTTAGAAGTAATTCACACATTTCTGAATAAAAATATCAAAATTTACCCTTCACCGTAACATTAAGAAGTTAAACATAATTTTCTAAACAATATGGTAAATGCACTTTTCCATGTAAATATTCATGGTTCTATTTGATAAATATAAAAAGAGTAACAAAAAACGTAAAATCCAGCGTGCATCATCAAATTCAGAAGTAATTCACACATTTCTGAATAAAAATATCAAAATTTACCCTTCACCGTAACATTAAGAAGTTAAACATAATTTTCTAAACAATATGCTAAATGCACTTTTCCATGTAAATATTCATGGTTCTCTTTGATAGATATAAAAAGAGTAACAAAAAACGTAAAATCCAGCGTGCATCATCAAATTTAGAAGTAATTCACACATTTCTGAATAAAAATATCAAAATCTACCCTTCACCGTAACATTAAGAAGTTAAACATAATTTTCCAAACAATATGGTAAATGCACTTTTCCATGTAAATATTCATGGTTTTATTTGATAAATATAAAAAGAGTAACAAAAAACGCAAAATCCAGCGTGCATCATCAAATTCAGAAGTAATTCACACATTTCTGAATAAAAATATCAAAACTTACCCTTCACCGTAACATTAAGAAGTTAAACATAATTTTCTAAACAATATGCTAAATGCACTTTTCCATGTAAATATTCATGGTTCTATTTGATAAATATAAAAAGAGTAGCAAAAAAACGTAAAATCCAGCGTGCATCATCAAATTCAGAAGTAATTCACACATTTCTGAATAAAAATATCAAAACTTACCCTTCACCGTAACATTAAGAAGTTAAACATAATTTTCTAAACAATATGCTAAATGCACTTTTCCATGTAAATATTCATGGTTCTATTTGATAAATATAAAAAGAGCAGCAAAAAAACGTAAAATCCAGCGTGCATCATCAAATTCAGAAGTAATTCACACATTTCTGAATAAAAATATCAAAACTTACCCTTCACCGTAACATTAAGAAGTTAAACATAATTTTCTAAACAATATGCTAAATGCACTTTTCCATGTAAATATTCATGGTTCTATTTGATAAATATAAAAAGAGTAACAAAAAACGTAAAATCCAGCGTGCATCATCAAATTCAGAAGTAATTCACACATTTCTGAATAAAAATATCAAAATTTACCCTTCACCGTAACATTAAGAAGTTAAACATAATTTTCTAAACAATATGGTAAAAGCACTTTTCCATGTAAACATTCATGTTCCTATTTGATAAATATAAAAAGAGTAACAAAAAATGCAAAATCCAGCATGCATCATCAAATTCAGAAGTAATTAACACATTTCTGAATAAAAATACCAAAACTTACCCTTCACCGTAAGTAACATTAAGAAGTTATAACTAGTTTTCTGAGCAATATGGTAAATGCACTTTTCCATGTAAATATTCATGGTCCTATTTGATAAATATTAAAAGAGTAACAAAAAATGCAAAATCGACGGGATTTGAAGACAAATTCGGCGCAGGAAAGATGGTGTAATGTTATGAAGGATTTCGACTAATGTCGCCACCTATGAGAAGGTGGATGAAGTTCCGCCACTCACAGGTGACAAAGAGAACGAAGGTTGTATGATGGGAGAGAAGCGAGGCTCTTTTTGGGAACTGAGGGAACGAAGTTGTGTTGCTGTTGCTTGAGCGAAGCGAGTGGCGAATCACGTGCCAGTGTTGCCGAGAATGGTACCAGGAAGTGTTATCATAAGAAAATTAATTGGAAAATACCCTGGAAACTTTTTGCCTGCACCTGAAGATCTATAGCGCTGTTTTCTCGTACGAGTTAAGCTTAACACCAAATATCGCTTGTGATTTGTATACAGTTTCCGAAATTTTTATATTTGATACTGCAGCATCAGTCATTAAAATGCATTTCGATTTTGATGCATCAAAATTTATTAATAAATATATTATTCCAGAAATTTAGTCAATATCTAAGATGTCAGCACTTTTCATATTTTATACCAACCTACATAATGTAGTAACGATAAAAATCAATTTAATATTTGTCTACAAAATCAAATTAAAATAATGTACAGTTACTAAAAACTATACCACAGTCAATACTTATAGATACTAATATTATTTGTAATATATATTTAGTTTTCCAGCTTAATATTACCATTTTTGATTTACATGACAAATACTTATACATAAAGTGTAAAAACATCTATCGGTAATCTATTTAATATCACTGAACTACATCAATAATTCAGTTAAAGCCGAGGAAGTCCCATTTTCAACTGTTTTGGATAAAGTTCAGGTTCAACATAAAAAACTATAGGGCTGTATAAAAAGTGAGAAAATTATTTAACAAAATTTGCCTCTTCCTGTCCATTGAAAGCCTCTTTATAAGGTTAAACTTTGCTCTGTTTTAGAGAATCACTAGAGCCATGAGTTCTTCATATATGTGCCTAGTTCTAGCAAAATCATTGGTTGAATTAATTTCAGTTCCTAATTTGCTGTTTCGCTTATTTCGCTGTTTAAACAGTCATAAAAATGTGGATCTGTTTTGAACATGAATATTGCAATTACCTGCCAGTACCTTGTAGAAATAAAATTATTTGTAACAATATAAAACTAAATAATTTACCACGGAAATGCTTGTTCCCTGAGTTAAATATCCTAAAATGAGCTCTTACAGCTAGTCTATAGGAACAGCCCACGGGTGGTCTATGTGACCATACTGAATAGCTTGGAGTTCCTCTCTGACTCTGCGGTACAATGGGTTCTGGTGGTGGGTGGTGGGTATTTCAATAAGATTTCCCTGGTATTCTATTGACTTAATGGGGCTCACTACGCATGCGGTTCCAGATCCAAACATTTCTAATAGCTACAAATTAAAAAGTTTTTATTTTTGCTTAAAACAGGATTTTTCATACTTACTCTTCCACTTTTTGACAGTTGTACAATGTCAGACATTGTGACTGTCCTTTGCTTGACTCTGAATTCTTTCCATTGTTCACAGAGCTGGATTATAGATTGTCTAGTGACTCCAGGTAAGATTAGGCCGTTGAGAGGAGGTGTTACTAATGTTTTATCTGAAGAAAAGTATTAAGTTAGTAACTTAAGCTAAGCTAAGTTAAAAATTACTATTAAGTTAGTAACTTAACTAAGCTTCGATAGCTCACAATGACTACATACCACCAAACTCATCCTGATAAAAAACGAACAAATTCATAGGTCCTATTTCAGTGACTTGGTGGTCTGGACCATACAACCATAAGACTTGTTGACGACCCCTCTGTAGAGCTTGATTGTGAACTCTGATCGTTGGTCCATAATTTGATCCTAGTTTCTTATCTCCGCATCCTCCAGGCCAGGCTCTAGCAGATCAATTATTAGGTTCACAAGGGCTACTATTAATAAGTGATTGTAAAGAAATACCTTGTATAGGACGGATCGGCAAATAAGGATAATGAATCATCATCGCCTGAAAAGTAGCTGCCTACAGGGGACATAATTGTGAACAGAAGGGCTGAGTCTGATTGCTGCACTCCCAGTGTACCCTTTAAAATAAAGAATTATTTAAAAATTGCTTTTACTTCTTTATTCGTACAAAATATTTTTAAATAACATGATTAGGTATTTTCTTGCTATGCCTGCCATTGGGACTTGGGTCAGTTAAACGAGTTCATGTGTAATCAATTAAAAAAAATAGAAATAGAAAAATATCCCTACTCTCTGTCGGTAATTTTTGTCGGGCAAACTCACTTATTTAATAAATTCAAACTAAATAGAGTTGAAAAATTTCTTACAGTGGCCACAACCGATTATTATATTTAATAGAAGAACCTGCAGGAGCCCTAAGAAGAAAAACCTTGTATGAGAACCTGTCAGGTTATTACAATGTGTTCTATACGAATCCGAGAAATAGTTTTTGAATTCTGTTCCATTCACGAATTCATTTATAGCACCATTAGAACCAATTAATACCATCTGATTAAGGCTCAGTTAAATAGGTCTGAAACTGTATTTAATAGCACTGATTTATCTTCTTATCCGAGCTTAATCCATGTTTATACAATTGTGACTTAATAGGTAATTAAATTCGGGCTTTGGCCCTAATTTTTTAAATTTAACTAGACTTTACCCAATAATTTAGGTTTCTGTTCAAATATAAATCAGTGGCCCCATTAAAATCAACACATTACAGCATTCTAACGTACTAATACTATTTCATCAATAATAAGTTATTTCTGAAGCTGATACCGAAGAGCAAACACAATTACATTAAGAAATTCATTTTATAACCTTTTACCAGCGAAATGTGATAACAATAACGTTAATCTTACAAATTTCCTGTTTAAGCCAGTTGTTGTTCAGATAGAGGCAGGTCAGTAAATTATAGATTAACAATGGCAACTTACGTCTATGCCAATGATAGTGGGTCTAAGGTATAAGCTGCTGGCTTCACCGTGAGGCACCCACTCCTGGTCCACTTCGACAAGTCTTTTTAAGCACTTGGCTAGTTCATTGCCATCAAAGGTGGGTAGCCCTGAAGCTTGGGCAGAACTGTTCATTCGCTTCATGTTCAGGTCTGGACGGAACAATCGGATTTTGCCGTCTACGCCCCTGTAGGCTTTCATTCCTTCAAAAAGCTGAAAACCAAAGCATAGTTTTAAGTTAGAAATTATTTATAGATACCTATACCCTTCTAATAATTTATGATATAACAACAATAACAAAGCAAGGTTAATTGCAAATGAATTTTTCTAATTCAAAGATGACCTAGATGAACGCTAATAATCAATCAAACTACAAATCTAACAACAAACAAAAAATCTAATACAGTTTGATATCATAATCAATGTCAAGTTCAGGGAAAAATCGGAATACGAAATTATGAATGAAATATTAATAGAGATGACACCTTGGTCATACGAGTGAATAACTAAGCAAATTATAAATTGCCTATTGTGACCGAATTTGAAATTCAAAGCTTGTTTTTTGAAATTTGATTTGTGCCAAATTCAAACAATGTACATTGCTAATATTATTTGAAGGATTATTAGTGGTTAACGTAAGTTGCACGTAAATTGACTGGTTAGGGTGTAACCTTGTGAGGCGTGAATCTGTAAGGAAACATTTTTCATGATGCACTTGCATATCGATTCATTTGACAAAGTTTACATATTCATTTAACAACAAATAATATTTAGAGGTAAAAAACTACAAGGAACAAAAATAGAACAAAAAAGGCAAATAAAAATAACGAAAATGAAAGGATTTAAAGCTTAAAACGTGTGTTAAACAGAGAATATCAAAGAAAATCGCCTTCAAGAAAGAAAAAGGACTTACCGAAAAAGTCACAAAAATAACTAATTGAAGTTTAAAGGGCTTTGAGAAACAAAGAAAATGTGAAACGCTATAGACAGGAGAAAAAATCTAAAAAATCCGTGCAACTTAAAATAATTGAAAAATTCAACTATAAAAATCTAAGTCTAGCAGAGTACGGAAAATAAGTTAGAAAAAACTCTCTTTAGAGCTAAAGAACAACACAGAAAAAAAACAAAGGCAAAAGAAATAAAAAAAAGAAAAGGATTTAAAGCTTAAAAATTTTGTAAAACAAAGAATATCATGGAAGTGAGACAATCGCTTTCAAGAATGAAAAACGACCTACCGGAAAAGATGCAGAAATAATTAATTGAAGTTTAAAGGACTTTGAGGAATAAAAAATGTAAAAAGCTATAAAAATTGAGAAAAAAAATTCTAAAGAAACCGTGCCACTTAGTATGATTAAAAAGTTCAACTCTAAAAATCCAGGTCAAGAAGAGCACAGAAAGCAAGTTAGAAAAACCCATATTTAGAGATAAGGAACTACAAAGAAAAAAGAAGAAAATAAGCTGAAGAAAATAATTAATTAAAAATTGTAGAAAATAAAAAGCATCATAGAAGAGAGTAAATTTCTTTATAGAACGAAAATCTCTTTAAGGATGCCGTTAAATTTTGCCACTTCAAAATAATTGTAAAATTCAATTATAAAAATCCAAGTCTGGCAGAGCTTAGAAAGCAAGTTAGAAAAAATAATATTTAGAAATAAAGAACAACAAAGAAGAGAAAGAAAAATTAAGGGAAAAAAATAACAAACGGGAAAGGATTTAGAGCTGAAAAATTTTGTAAAACAAAGAATATCATAGAAGTGAGACAATCGCTCTTAAGAATGAAAAACGACCTACCAGAAAAGATGCAGAAATAATTAATTGAAGTTTAAAGGACTTAAAAAATGTAATAAGCTATAGAAATGAGAAAAAAAATCTAAAGAAACCGTGCCACTCAGTATGATTAAAAAGTTCAACTCTAAAAATCCAGGTCAAGCAGAGCACAGAAAGCAAATTAGAAAAACCCATATTTAGAGATAAGGAACTACAAATAAAAGAAGAAGAAAATAAGCTAAAGAAAATAATTAAAAATTCTAGAAAATAAAAAGTATCATAGAAGAGAGAAAATACCTTTGAACGAAAACCTCTTTAAAGAAATTTTGCCACTTCAAATAAGTGTAAAATTCAATTCTAAAAATCCAAGTCTAGCAGAGCACAGAAAGCAAGTTAGAAAAAACAATATTTAGAAATAAAGAACGACAAAGAAGAGAAAGAAAAATTAAGGGAAAAAATAACAAGTGGGAAAGGATTTAGAGCTGAAAAATTTTGTAAAACAAAGAATATCATAGAAGTGAGAAAATCGCTTTCAAGATTGAAAAACAATCTCTCGAAAAAATCGAAAAAATAACTAATTGAAGGTTAAAGGATTTTAAGGAAAAAATGTGAAACGCTATAAAAAAGGAGAAAAAAATTATAAAGAAACCATGTAACTTAAAATAATTTAAAAGTTTAACTCTAAAAATCCAAGCCTAGCACAAAACAATTTAGAAAAATACAATATTTAGATGTAAAAAACAACAAAGGAAAACAAGCAACATAAAATAACGAAGAGAAGAGGATTTAAAGTATAAATATTCTGTGAAAAAAAAGAATATTATAGAAGTGAGAAAATCGAAGAGAGTCGAGAATTTGAAGAATGAAAAACGACCTATCGGAAAAGTCGCAAAAATAATTAATTAATGTCTAAAAGGTTTTGATGAACAAAAAAAAATTGTAACGGTATAGAAATGAGAAAAAAAAATAAAACAAGTCTAAAAAGACCTTGCCATTTAAAATAATTTACAATTAAAAGGGCTTTGAGGAACAAAATAAATGTAAAACGCTATAGAAATGAAAAAATAAGTCTAGAGAATCCGTTCCACTTAAAGTAATTGAAAAGTTCAACTCTAAAAATTCAAATCTAAGAGGGCACAGAAAGAAAGTTGGAAAAAACAATATTTAGAGGTAAAGAACTACAAAGAAAAAAAGAACAAAATAGGCAAAAGAAAATGATTTAAAGCGTAAACATTTTGTAAGACAAAAAAAATATTGAAGTGAGAAAATTGCTCTCAAGAATGAAAAACGACCTACCGGAGAATTCGTAAAAATACATAATTAAAGATTAAGGAGCTTTGAGTAACAAAAAAATGTGAAACGCCAAAATAAGAAAAAAATAGTGTAAAGAAACCTTGCCACTTAAGATAATTGAAAAATTCAGCTCTAAAAATCCAAGGCTAGCCGAGTAGAAAAAATAAATTACACAAAACAATATTTAAAGGTAAAAAAAACACGAAGAAAAAAAAAGAACAAAAAAATCAAATAAAAATAACGAAAATGAAAGGATTTAAAACTTAAAACGTGTGTTAAACAATGAATATCAAAGAAAATCGCCTTCAAGAAAGGAAAAGGACTTACCGAAAAAGTCACAAAAATAACTAATTGAAGTGTAAAGGGCTTTGAGAAACAAAGAAAATGTGAAACGCTATAAACAGGAGAAAAAATCTAAAAAATCCTTGCAACTTAAAATAATTGAAAAATTCAACTATAAAAATCTAAGTCTAGCAGAGTACGGAAAAGAAGTTAGAAAAAACTCTCTTTAGAGCTAAAGAACAACACAGAAAAAAAACAAAGGCAAAAGAAATAACAAAAAGAAAAGGATTTAAAGCTTAAAAATTTTGTAAAACAAAGAATATCATAGAAGTGAGACAATCGCTTTTAAGAATGAAAAACGACCTACCAGAAAAGATGCAGAAATAATTAATTGAAGTTTAAAGGACTTAAAAAATGTAATAAGCTATAGAAATGAGAACAAAAAATCTAAAGAAACCGTGCCACTTAGTATGATTAAAAAGTTCAACTCTAAAAATCCAGGTCAAGCAGGGCACAGAAAGCAAATTAGAAAAACCCATATTTAGAGATAAGGAACTACAAATAAAAGAAGAAGAAAATCAGCTAAAGAAAATAATTAAAAATTCTAGAAAATAAAAAGTATCATAGAAGAGAGAAAATATCTTTGAACGAAAATCTCTTTAAAGAAATTTTGCCACTTCAAATAAGTGTAAAATTCAATTCTAAAAATCCAAGTCTAGCAGAGCACAGAAAGCAAGTTAGAAAAAACAATATTTAGAAATAAAGAACGACAAAGAAGAGAAAGAAAAATTAAGGGACAGAAATAACAAATGGGAAAGGATTTAGAGCTGAAAAATTTTGTAAAACAAAGAATATCATAGAAGTGAGAAAATCGCTTTCAAGATTGCAAAAAAAAAATCTCGAAAAAATCGAAAAAATAACTAATTGAAGGTTAAAGGATTTTAAGGAAAAAATGTGAAACGCTATTAAAAAGGAGAAAAAAATTATAAAGAAACCATGTAACTTAAAATAATTTAAAAGTTTCACTCTAAAGATCCAAGCCTAGCAGTGCACAAAACAATTTAGAAAAATACAATATTTAGATGTATGAAACAACAAAGGAAAACAAGCAACATAAAATAACGAAGAGAAGAGGATTTAAAGTATAAATATTCTGTGAAAAAAAGAATATTATAGAAGTGAGAAAATCGAAGAGAGTCGAGAATTTGAAGAATGAAAAACAACCTATCGGAAAAGTCGCAAAAATAATTAATTAAAGTTTAAAAGGTTTTGATGAAAAAAAAATTGTAACGGTATAGAAATGGGAAAAAAAATAAAACAAGTCTAAAAAGACTTTGCCATTTAAAATAATTTACAATTAAAAGGGCTTTGAGAAACAAAAATAAATGTAAAACGCTATAGAAATGAAAAAATAAGTCTAGAGAATCCGTTCCACTTAAAGTAATTGAAAAGTTCACCTCTAAAAGTTCAAATCTAAGAGAGCACAGAAAGCAAGTTGGAAAAAACAATATTTAGAAGTAAAGAACTACAAAGAAAAAAAGAACAAAATAGGCTAAAGAAAATGATTTAAAGCGTAAACATTTTGTAAGACAAAAAAAAAATATTGAAGTGAGAAAATTGCTCTCAAGAATGAAAAACGGCCTACCGGAGAATTCGCAAAAATACATAATTAAAGATTAAGGAGCTTTGAGTAACAAAAAAAAATGTGAAACGCCGTAATGAGAAAAAAATTAGCTTGCCACTTAAGATAATTGAAAAATTCAGCTCTAAAAATCCAAGGCTAGCCGGGTAGAAAAAATAAATTACACAAAACAATATTTAAAGGTAAAAAAAACACGAAGAAAAAAAAGAACAAAAAATCAAATAAAAGTAACGAAAATGAAAGGATTTAAAACTTAAAACCTGTGTTAAACAATGAATATCAAAGAAAATCGCCTTCAAGAAAGAATAAGGACTTACCGAAAAAGTCACAAAAATAACTAATTGAAGTGTAAAGGGCTTTGAGAAACAAAGAAAATGTGAAACGCTATAGACAGGAGAAAAAATCTAAAAAATCCTTGCAACTTAAAATAATTGAAAAATTCAACTATAAAAATCTAAGTCTAGCAGAGTACGGAAAAGAAGTTAGAAAAAACTCTCTTTAGAGCTAAAGAACAACACAGAAAAAAAACAAAGGCAAAAGAAATAAAAAAAAGAAAAGGATTTAAAACTTAAAAATTTTGTAAAACAAAGAATATCATAGAAGTGAGACAATCGCTTTTAAGAATGAAAAACGACCTACCGGAAAAGATGCAGAAATAATTAATTGAAGTTTAAAGGACTGTGAGGAATAAAAAATGTAAAAAGCTATAGAAATTGAGAAAAACAATTCTAAAGAAACCGTGCCACTTAGTATGATTAAAAAGTTCAACTCTAAAAATCCAGGTCAAGAAGAGCACAGAAAGCAAGTTAGAGAAACCCATTTTTAGAGATAAGGAACTACAAAGAAAAAAGAAGAAAATAAGCTGAAGAAAATAATTAATTAAAAATTGTAGAAAATAAAAAGCATCATAGAAGAGAGTAAATTTATTTATAGAACGAAAATCTCTTTAAGGATGCCGTTAAATTTTCCCACTTCAAAATAATTATAAAAATCCAAGTCTTGCAGAGTTTAGAAAGCAAGTTAGAAAAAATAATATTTAGAAATAAAGAACAACAAAGAAGAGAAAGAAAAATTAAGGGAAAAAAATAACAAATGGGAAAGGATTTAGAGCTGAAAAATTTTGTAAAACAAAGAATATCATAGAAGTGAGAAAATCGCTTTTAAAATTGAAAAACAACCTCTCGAAAAAATCGAAAAAATAACTAATTGAAGGTTAAAGGATTTTAAGGAAAAAATGTGAAACGCTATAAAAAAGGAGACAAAAATTATAAAGAAACCATGTAACTTAAAATAATTTAAAAGTTTAACCCTAAAAATCCAAGCCTAGCAGTGCACAAAACAATTTAGAAAAATACAATATTTAGATGTAAAAAACAACAAAGGGAAACAAGCAACATAAAATAACGAAGAGAAGAGGATTTAAAGTATAAATATTCTGTGAAAAAAAAGAATATTATAGAAGTGAGAAAATCGAAGAGAGTCGAGAATTTGAAGAATGAAAAACGACCTATCGGAAAAGTCGCAAAAATAATTAATTAAAGTCTAAAAGGTTTTGATGAACAAAAAAAAATTGTAACGGTATAGAAATGAGAAAAAAAAAATAAAACAAGTCTAAAAAGACCTTGCCATTTAAAATAATTTACAATTAAAAGGACTTTGAGGAACAAAATAAATGTAAAACGCTATAGAAATGAAAAAATAAGTCTAGAGAATCCGTTCCACTTAAAGTAATTGAAAAGTTCAACTCTAAAAATTCAAATCTAAGAGGGCACAGAAAGAAAGTTGGAAAAAACAATATTTAGAGGTAAAGAACTACAAAGAAAAAAAGAACAAAATAGGCAAAAGAAAATGATTTAAAGCGTAAACATTTTGTAAGACAAAAAAAATATTTAAGTGAGAAAATTGCTCTCAAGAATGAAAAACGACCTACCGGAGAATTCGTAAAAATACATAATTAAAGATTAAGGAGCTTTGAGTAACAAAAAAATGTGAAACGCCAAAATGAGAAAAAAAATAGTGTAAAGAAACCTTGCCACTTAAGATAATTGAAAAATTCAGCTCTAAAAATCCAAGGCTAGCCGAGTAGAAAAAATAAATTACACAAAACAATATTTAAAGGTAAAAAAAAACACGAAGAAAAAAAAAAGAACAAAAAATCAAATAAAAATAACGAAAATGAAAGGATTTAAAACTTAAAACGTGTGTTAAACAGAGAATATCAAAGAAAATCGCCTTCAAGAAAGAAAAAGGACTTACCGAAAAAGTCACAAAAATAACTAATTGAAGTTTAAAGGGCTTTGAGAAACAAAGAAAATGTGAAACGCTATAGACAGGAGAAAAAATCTAAAAAATCCGTGCAACTTAAAAAAATTGAAAAATTCAACTATAAAAATCTAAGTCTAGCAGAGTACGGAAAAGAAGTTAGAAAAAACTCTCTTTAGAGCTAAAGAACAACACAGAAAAAAAAACAAAGGCAAAAGAAATAAAAAAAAGAAAAGGATTTAAAGCTTAAAAATTTTGTAAAACAAAGAATATCATAGAAGTGAGACAATCGTTTTCAAGAATGAAAAACGACCTACCGGAAAAGATGCAGAAATAATTAATTGAAGTTTAAAGGACTTAAAAAATGTAATAAGCTGTAGAAATGAGAAAAAAAATCTAAAGAAACCGTGCCACTTAGTATGATTAAAAAGTTCAACTCTAAAAATCCAGGTCAGGCAGAGCACAGGAAGCAAATTAGAAAAACCCATATTTAGATATAAGGAACTACAAATAAAAGAAGAAGAAAATAAGCTAAAGAAAATAATTAAAAATTCTAGAAAATAAAAAGTATCATAGAAGAGAGAAAATATCTTTGAACGAAAACCTCTTTAAAGAAATTTTGCCACTTCAAATAAGTGTAAAATTCAATTCTAAAAATCCAAGTCTGGCAGAGCTTAGAAAGCAAGTTAGAAAAAATAATATTTAGAAATAAAGAACAACAAAGAAGAGAAAGAAAAATTAAGGGAAAAAATAACAAATGGGAAAGGATTTAGAGCTGAAAAATTTTGTAAAACAAAGAATATCATAGAAGTGAGAAAATCGCTTTCAAGATTGAAAAACAACCTCTCGAAAAAATCGAAAAAATAACTAATTGAAGGTTAAAGGAAAAAATGTGAAACGCTATAAAAAAGGAGAAAAAAATTATAAAGATTTAACTCTAAAAATCCAAAGAAGAAGGTAAAAGAAAACATCAAGAAGAACAAAAAAACAGGTGGATTCACTCCCATCGGTGCACTTGCTCTAAAGTTACAGGCGGTCAAACTGCAAAATTGAAAAGAAGTCGTTAAAGCCTCCCCCTTATGGTCAAGTTCAAAACAATTTCAGAAATTTCTTTGCTGTATTTGATGGGAATGGCATGTCTGCAATTCACTAGAAAGCTAACAAACTCAATTCTAATGTAATTAACAATTAAAGTATTTTTTCAAAAATTGGCCAAAAGCTCGATTTTAAAAGTGCCTAACAATCGACAACCGAAAGGGTTTAACTCCGAAAATGTTGCACCTATGGGACTTTTGTTGAAGGGAGGTGAAAGGGGACATCAAGGAGAGCAAAAAACAGTTGGATTCACTCCAATCGAAGCACTCGTTATAAAGTTACAGTGAGTTAAAGTTGATAATTGCGAAAAAGTCGTAATGCCCGCTCTTTGGTCAAGTTCAAGAAAAAATTGGAAATTTTTCATTACTGTTGTTTATCAGAATCGCACATCTGCAATTCCCTAAGAATGTAACAAACTCAATTTGAATAAAAATAACCTCTGAAGTATTTTTTTTTAAATTGGTCAAAAACTCGATTTAAAAGTGCCTTAAAATCGGCCACCGAAGGGGCCTAACTCCGAAAATATTGCACTTACGGGACTTCTGTTGGCGACAGGTGAAAGGGAACATTAAGAAGAGCAAAAAACAGGTGGATTCACTACAAACGGTCCAGTCGTTCTAAAGTTACAGGGAGTCAAATTTGAAAATTCCAAAAAAAAGTCGTAACATCTCTTCGATCAATTTAAAAAAAGAATTAGACTTTTTTTTTTGTTGTTTTTGAACGGAATGGCAGGTCTGCAAATCCCTAAGAACGTAACTCAATTCAAATTAAATTTACCCTTAAAGTATTTTTTTTTAATTTGGCCAAAAAATCGATTTTAAAAGTAAATGAAAATCGCCCAACGAAAGGTGGTCTCTCCAAAAATGTGGCCTCTACGGGACTTCTGTTGGCGGAAGCTGAAAGGGGACATTAAGAAGAGCAAAAAAACAGTTGGATTCACTCTAATCGGTGCACTCGTTTTAAAGTTACAGGCGGTCAAACTTGAAAATTGAGAAAAAAGTCGTACACCACCGCCCTTAGACACGTTCAAGAAAATGTAGGAAATTTTTCTTTGCTGTTTTTGATCAGAAGACACGTCTGTAATTCCCTAAGAATGTAACAAACTCAATTCGAATGAAATTAGCGCTTGAAGTAGATTTTTTTTTTTAAATTTGCCATAAACTCGATTTAAAAGTGCCTAAAAATCGGCCACCGAAGGGTCCTGACTCCGAAAATATTGCAGCTACGGGAAACTGGAACTTCTGTTGAAGGAAAGGGGACATCAAGAAGACCAAAAAAAAACAGGTGGATACACTCCAAACGGTCCACTCGTCCTAAAGTTACAGGGAGTCCAAGTTGAAAACTGAGAAAAAAGTCGTAACACCCCCCCCCCCTCCTTTGGTTAATTTACAAAAAAATTGGGACTTTTTTTGGTATTTTTCATCGGAATGGCACGTCTGCCATTCCCGAAGAATGTAAAAAACTCAATTCGAATGAACTTTACCCTTAAAGAAATTTTTTTTTTAAATTAACCAAAAGCTCACCGAACGTCGTCCCTCCGAAAATGTTGCACCTACGGGACTTGTATTGGCGGGAGATAAAAGAGGACACCAAGAAGAGCAAAAAACAGGTGGATTCACTCCCATTGGTGCACTCGTTCTAAAGTTACAGGCGGTCAAACTTGAAAATTGAGAAAAAAGTCGTTATAGGCCCTTTTGGTCAAGTTAAAAAAAACTTCAGGAAATTTTTTTGGTGTTGTTGATAGGAATGGCACGTCTGCAATTCACTAAGAACGTAACAAATTCAATCTTAATTATATTAACCCTGAAAGTACATTTTTTAAAAATTGGCCAAAAACTCGATTTTAAAAGGTGACATCAAGTAAAGCAAAAAACAGTTAGATTCACTCCCATCGGTCCACTCGTTTTAATGGTACAGGAGGTCAAACTTGAAAATTGAGAAAAAAGCCATTCTAGCTCCCCCCCCCCCTCTTTGGTCAAGTTCAAATAAATTTCAGAATTTTTTTTTGCTGTTTTTGATGGGAATGGCACGTTTGCAATTCACTAAGAACGTAACAAACTTAATTTTAATGAAATTAACCCTTAAAGTGATTTTTCCAAAAATTGGCGAAAAACTCCAACCGAAGGGGTCTGATTTTTAAGATTTAATATCGTACCATCTATTAAGAACCTTTTGACGAATTGAAAGTTTTTTAATTTTGCCTCACTTTTCGTTTTTATTTGGTTTTAAATCCTTTTTTGCCTCACACTCCTTTTTTGCCTTCTGCATTTTTAACGCATTTAGCTTTTCTCTATATTGTTCTTTTCAAAGTTCTTATTATTTTTCTTTTTTTGGTTTTTCATACATCTTTTCACCGTTTACATATCTGTTGTTTTATCTTTATTCATCAAGCTCCACTTCTTAATTCTCGCACTGCTTTTGACCTGCTTTGTTCTTTGTATGATTAATTTGTATTGTTTCTAATCCGTGATATTTTCCATATTTATTTATAAGACATTTGCTTCATTTACTATTTTTTTTAATAGTCATTTTACGTTTTCTATAATTTGAAGAAATTTTTTGAATCATTTTTCAGCCACTTTTCTTTTGATATTTTGATATTTTTTTCCTATTTCAACTCATTTTCTCTTTCCAATTGCATTCTGTAATATTTTCTGTTTTTTTTTTTTATATAATTGTGGCTCAATTCCTCCCCTTTTTAATTCCTGTATCTTTAATCATTTTTTCTCATTATAATTTTCTACTAATAAAGTTCCCTTCTTCGTTTTTGTTTCTTTTTTTTTATTAAATTTCTTCTCTCTAGTTAGTTTACGTCTATGTTTTTCAAGCACCTATTCAGCATTTGTAATATCCATAATTTTTTCTTTACTCCTATATTCTCTACTTCTTTCCATACTCTCTTTGACCCACTTTTTCTCCTTTTCCTAAATTTAATATTTTTTCTTAATTTCCCTTTATGTTTTCTCTTCAGTGTGAATGGGTTGGCTACCTGTCTTACTTGACAATATTTACCAGACATTCTTCTAATTTATTTGTTATTATTATTGTTATTATATATCAGATAAATCCCTCCAAATCTGCTGCCCTGTTGTTTGGTGGTAATAGCATCTCGGATGGCTGAGGATATTGACTTGACGGTGAACGGTGTAAGGATAAACTTGACTGATTCTGCAAGGAACCTGGGACTTAGATTGGATGTTAAATTAAAATTTTCTGATCATATTAGTGATTGCATAAGGAAGGCCTTTGCTGCTTTAAAACTAATATACACCCAGAGAATGTTCTTGGCCAATTTTGCTGACGTAGTTTACGGACCCTGCTTGTTGGCTAGAGACAAATACCGTATTCAGTTAATTCAAAATCATTGTGTCCGACTGATTGGCCACATACGAAGTAGGGATCGAAGAGTATCCGCGAAGTTGCCGAAGTCCATACCTTGAATCTACGTCATAAATTCATAATATCCACACCTGCCCATATTAGTGTTGGTTTTGAGCGTTCATTCACTTGTTATGTTGGAAGGTTGTATAATAGAATCCCCTTGCATATTAAGTTGTGTAATCTTGCATCCTTTAAGTGTCAAGTACGGCAAATAATCAGTACCTTAATGTGATGTTATGTCTAGTATACTATGTAATATTTTATAATATATTACAGTTACCTGCACTATGTTCCTCTATTCTGAATATCTAGTTATATAAACAATACATATTATATAAATGATATTGTCATCCTTTAGGTTAAGCTAGGAAGTGTTTAACTTCAACTTCGCCTTTTGTAATAGATCCCAAGTATTGCAATAAAAACATATTATTATTATTATTATTATTATTATTATTATTATATGGTTTATTTAACAGTTTTTCCATATATACCAGTTTATGTTTTGTTTTTTTTTGATTTTGTAAAGTTTTATTCTCTTATTTGCTTGTTATTGCTTTTAAATGTTCTAGTTAGTATTCTTTGTATATTATATTTGTCTATATATATTGTTCCATTTCTTGTTTCTTTTTCTCGTCCTCGATTTTTGTTTCCATTGTCACTGTTATGAATTGTTTAATTGCCTCCCAGTTTTTGTTTGTTTGACAAGAGTAGTGAAGCGATGTTGTTCGGGCTAATTTATGTTCCACATTTTACAGTTGTCTTGCGTCGTTCTGTCTCCCATCTTGGGCATTTGAAAAGAGTATGTAGTGAGTTATCTATTTGTGTGAGGTCGCAGTATTCGCAACCTGGGCTTGTCTTCTTTCCTATTCTGTGAAGGTATTCCGCGAATACTCCGTGTCCTGTAAATATTTGCGTCATGTAATGGTCTGTCTCTGTCCAGTCTGTAGTTATCCATTTTTCTAGGTCTGTGATGAAAGTCTTTGCTGTTCCTTTATAGTTATTCCATTCATTACTCCACTCTCTGTGTACATCATCCTTTATTTCAGCAATCTGAGTTTTATTTTTGCTGTTGTGTATTTGCGTCCTTTGCCTTATTTGTAGTTTTATGGGGAGTATCTTTGCTATTGCTAGGAGTGCGGTATTGGGGGCAGTTCTGTATGCCCTCGTTATTCTTAGAGCTATTTGCCTGTTTGTCTTCTCTAGGAGTGCAGCGTAGTATTTATAGGTTGTTATATTTTCCCAGATCGGTGATCCATAGAGGATGATGGATGTCACGGTGCTCATTAGTGCTTTGCGTTGGGTGAATGTTGGTCCGTTTTTTGTTGGTGTGACCCTTGAGAGCATGTTTATTACTGTCTTCGCCTTGTTGCATATGGTTCTTATATGTGTGTGGAATTTGAAGTCCTGGTCAATATTGAGACCCATGTATTTGATATAGTTCTTTGAGACTATTTGCTTGTCGTCTATGTTTAGTTGAAGTTCTGTCAGCTTTCTTCTTCCGTTTAAGATTATTAAGTCTGTCTTTGGTACTGCTACTTCAAGCCCCATTTTGTGTAGTAGGTATTTTGTTGTTGTAACTGCCAATTCTGTTCTTGCCTCTAGAGATTCTTTGGTTTTTGCTACTGTTATTATTGAGAGATCAGCGTATGCAATCAAGTGCGTCTCTTCCAGTTGTATTTCCCTGAGTATCCTATTGTAGGAAAGGTTGGCCCTATTATTGAGCCTATCATTTTCATTTCCACGCCGCAGGGGAGAGTAATAGTTCTGTTTTCAAGGTAATCCTGGATAATTTGTTGCAGGTAAAGCCTTAATTTTACAACTTGGACCCTTCACCTTTTTTTTCTTGCTTTGTTTATCATATGTAAAATGGATGAAAGGAAAAATAAAGTAATTAAAGGTAGGTCTTAAATAAATGTCTGTACCTTTTACCTGATCGATTATTGTCAAAAGATAAATATGTCAAACATGTTTGTCAAAAGTTTCAACTCAAAAAACTTTGAAAACCATACAATCAATATGGGTCCACAACGTTATAATCAGCAAGCACAGCTATTAATTTTAAATGACGTTTTGGCGTTCTTGGAGATGGAGAAGATTCAAGTAACAAATGGTGTTCCAATCGATTGTGGGAACGTATTACAAACAGCCTCAAATGCGTTGAAAAATGGGAAAACTACGTTGAAATGAATGAAAAAACGTGGTGTTCAAATGGACAAAGATTATTGGGTTAACAAGTCTATGAAGCAAAAAGTTAATAAAAACAAAATAACCCATTTTATGAAGTACAACATTCGAGACAATATTTACCGTATGTTTGCAAGAAATGAATGTGTAATCATTGAAAACCTTCGAAGACAACTCCTAAGGTAAAACCCGGTGAGTTCCAAACTTACCTCCAAGATATTTAATTATTCTGGATAACGCTTCTTACCACTCCGGCTTTTATGAGGGAATGACAAACAAATCCTGACCAAAATATAAATTAATTGATTGGCTATGAAAGACGAAATTTGGGCTATTCATTACCACAAAAGAAATTTGAATTGGACGAGTATGTGAAACCTTCTGGACATAAAATACTACGTTTGCCACCTTACAGTTGTCAGTATAACGCTATAGAATTGTGGTCGCAATGTAAAAGGATTTATGATCAACAAGTTGAACATTCAAAAAGGACTGTAGAGAAGTGCTGGTTACGTGAAGCAATGTTGTAGGACAAGTCACAGCAGGGGACAATTGGAAAGAATGTGTTGAGCATGTGAACAAAGTCAACAAGGATGGGAGGCAATGAAAACTATTGTCTGCTCGGATGTTGCTCAGCTTATAATTTCGCCAGGGGAGCATTCCTATGATTCCGATTCCGAGTTCGGTACTGCGGAGGATGGCTCGGAGGAAGAAGAGATTTAGTAGAGAGTATTTTACTTACCTACCTTAGTAACTACTTGCAATCTCAATTCTTTTACTTTCTACTTTAATAACTAATTCATCAAGAACTTACTAAATTATGTTCATTGCAAACATAACTTACGTAATGTCTGAAATTTTGTTCTTCATTTTATTCTGTCCAATTTAATATCACGTTTTAATGTAGCTTTTTTCCACTTTTCAAGGCAGTTGGGGCTATTTGTATATAACACGTTCTCCACCTCTCAGGACCTAATTGAATTAGTTTGTAAAGCATATATGATTGTAAGTTTAGTTTAAATATAAATATAAATCATTTTATTTAATTATAAATAGAGCGTTAGTTACTCACATTAACTTCATAATTGTTCAGGTTAGTATAATATTCACTCCGATAAACCCGGTAGGGTTGCCTGAGCCGAGTTTATTAAGAATTTTGAACTATAAATTCAAGAGGAAATTAGAAAACTCATGCGTTTTCCGCATGACGGCAAAAGATGGCTTTTTACATTATTATACTATGTAAATAGGTAATTTTGATCATCCATAATTCTGAAATCATCTTCTTCTTCAAGTGCCATGCAGATTCCAGCCAGGACAGTTTTCTCCTACCCACTCCTCTTTTTCCTCCCTCTATTTTACCCTGGAGTATAAGGCGCTGGAAATGATAGCGTTCTCCGCGCAGTACATGTCCAAGGTAGCCAGTTTTTCTTCTTTTGATGTTTTCGAAAAGTTCACGGTCCATAAAACCAGCTCTTCTCAGAATGTCCTCATTCGTTACATGTTCAACCCACGACACCCTCAGCATCCGTCGCAGGGTCCACATCTCGAAGGCCTCGATCCTATTTATAATTGTTGTCTTCAACGTCCATGCCTCGACTCCATACAAGAGAACGGACCAGACGTAGCATTTTACCATTCTATATCTGAGATTGAGATTCAGGTTTTTGTCTGTCAGAAATTTTTTCAGTTTTATAAACGTTGTTCGAGCTTGCTCAATTCTGCATTTTATTTCTTGATCTGGGTCCCATTTTTGGTTAATCATGCACCCCAAGTATTTAAATTGAGTGACTTGTTCAATGTTCTCTCCCTTTACGGACATTATGACATTTGGGGTGTCGTTTCTACTAATGGCCATGCATTTGGTTTTACGGATGTTGATTTTCAGACCTAATCTCTGGCTTTCTTCATTGATCTTATCTAGTAGAACTTGCAGGTCATTTGCACTATCCGCCAGTATCACGGTATCATCCGCGTATCGAATATTATTGATGGGAATTCCATTCACTTTAATGCCCATGGGACTGTCGGAGATTGACTCGATGAAAGCTCTTTCCACATACAAGTTAAACAACATCGGAGACAAGATACACCCCTGGCGGACGCCCTTTTTTACTTCGAAATCCTCAGTTGTTCCTGCATTTTGAATTCGGATTTCTGCTCTTTGGTTCCAGTATAAATTACCTATAAGTCTGATATCCTTTCCATCCAGTCCCAGGTCTCTAAGATATGATATGAGGAGGTCGTGCTTTACATTATCGAATGCCTTCTCGTAGTCGATAAAGCACAGAAAAACGTCTTTTCTCTGATCTTGGCAGTTCTGCACTAATGTCTGGAGACTGAATATGGCTTCTCTTGTTCCAAAACCACTCTTAAATCCAAATTGACTGGCACCACTCACTTCCTCGCATCTCCTGTATAGTCTCGTGTGCAGAACTCCAAGGAAAAGCTTGAGGAAATGACTCATTAGACTAATGAGGCGGTAGTCTTTACATGCTGTTGCGTTGTTTGTTTTAGAAAGTGCGACAAACGTAGAACGGAGCCAGTCCTCAGGAATTTGTCCAGTGTCGTAAATATTGTTAAAGAGTCGGACAATGATATCAAGGTTTTGTTCGCTAATCAAATGAAAAGTTTCTGAGTACATATCATCAGGGTCCGGAGCTTTGTTGTTTTTCATTAGAGCTATGGCATGTTTGATTTCACTCTTTAGTATACTTGGTCCTGATAGCGTTGTTATTTCGTTTTCGGGGTTTCCTGGTCTGTCATCCTGAAAAAGTCCGGTAGTGTATTCCCTCCATGTTAGTAGTAGTTTCTCGGTGTCCAATATTATTTTATTGTTTTCATCCCTAATGAAACCCACACTCTTGTTGTTATATATTCCAGCGATTTCTTTGACTTTTTTATGGAGATGGAAATTGTCCCCCAGTTTGCTCAGATTTTCTGCCTCCAGACATCTTTCAGTCAACCAACTTTCTTTTGCTGTTCTTATTTCATTTCGAATTCTTCTTTGAAGACTTTTATATTCTGAGTAGTCTCCGTTGACTTTACATTGCCTTCGCTTTTCCATTAAATCCAGAATGTCGTCAGTCATCCATTCGTTCCTCGTTGCCCTTCTGGTGTTTGTAAGGAAGGTTTCATTTGTTTCCTTAAAAACTTCTTTGAGTTTGAGCCAGTGTTCGTTCGTATCTTCTATATTGCGGGTATTTTCCAGTTCTTTGTTAAGATGTTCTTCGTATGATGATCTTCTTTCCTCGTCCTTAAGTAGTTTTGGTTCCAATATCTTTCTAGTGGTCTTTTCTTTGGGTCTGGACAGGCGCAACACTATGTCGGCACGCAGCGGATTGTGGTCAGATTCAATATCGGCACCTGGCATTGTGGTTACTTTAGTGATGAGATTTCTAAATCTTTGATTAATGATAATGTAGTCTGTTTGGCTTCGGACAATGTGATGGTCATTGTCTTGCGGAGATCTCCAGGTGTACAAGCGTCTTGGTGGTAGCGTGAACCATGTATTTGCAATCACAAGGTTATTTTCTTCGCAGTACTGAATTAGTCTTTCCCCTCTTTCATTTCTTTCACCCAAGCCGTAATCACCCACCACTGATCCCCAACACTCAATCACCCACCAACAAATGGCCAACGGCAGGGGGATACAGAAGGTAAAGGAAACCCACTGTATTAAAGATCCTAAGGATATTCCCAGGATATTCATCCGATTAACTATTAGCATGTTGGAAGCACAAATACAGATGGCCTCTAGTCCCGGGCAGACCTTAAATGGTCAAGAGATGCGAAGAATCCCCCGGTTTCAACTAGATAAGAGAACAAAGATGGCTACTTGGAACGTTAAAACCTTGTTTGCGGCTGGAAAGTTGGATAACCTAATCCAGGAGATGAAAAGAATGGAAATAAACATTCTCGGAGTGAGTGAAGTCCGCTGGCCCGGAAATGGAATGATCAGATCAAAGTATAAAGTATTATACTATTCAGGTACAAGGAACGCCGGCCGAGACCATCAACACGGCGTTGGCATCCTAATGGATGAAAACATACAAAAAATCTGAAATCATAAAGACACTAAAAAGGTGCAGTCCTTTTGTTTCTTTTCCAATTTACTTTCTTACGTAGATACTTATCATATATAATTCTAATAAAATCTTAAATCCTACCTATCCTAAAGTTCCTACACCTATCTAAAACATTACTTTTGTAAATCAAGGAGAAAAAGGTCTAAAGATTTTATTTCGATTTTTAGAATTGACAAAAAATAGGTATATGCTACGCAAGTTTAATAGTTGATTGTGTTTGCGGCCTTATATTTGGCAGCTTTCGTCTGGTGTTGGCTATGTTATGATAATAGGTATGTTAAACTCTGCGACGTATGTAATTTTGATACTTTTTGTCGTCAGGCCCAAGTTGTAAAATTATGACTTTAGCTGCTTACATTTGCCGATTGTAGCGCTTTGATGATGTTTGTCCAGGGGGCTGAGTTAAACGCATTTTTTATATCGATGGTGACCATTGCTGAAAACTTCCCGTTTTTGTACGCTACTTTGTTAACTTCTTGGACAATTTCTTTTACTTTTTGTAGGGCACTTATTGTGCTGCGTCCTTTTCTGATTGATTTTCCGTATTGGTGCTCATGGATAAAGTTTTTTTTTTCAAGTTCCGTTTCTAGTCTATCTTTTACTATTTTTTCCAGAATTTTTCCGAGCATATTTATGAGGCATAGGGGTCTATAAGTTTGGATGTCGTTGGGGTTCTTTTGCGGCTTTTCTATCAAAACTAGTTTTGCTTTTTTCCATATTTCAGGAAAAGTTCCGGTCATCACGTATGCATTCATTACATTTACCATATTGTCTACAAAGTGTTTATTTTCTATAGCTTTTTTAATTATTTCAGAGGTGATGTTGTCTGGTCCCGAGGCTTTTTTGCTCTTGATGTTTCTTGTTGCTAATATCACTTCCTCTGTAGTTACTATGAGTACTGTGCCATTTTTTATTGTTTTATTGTGCCATCTTCTTGTAGGATGTGAGGGAAATAGTTTGGAAAATTGCTCTATTTGGGTTTCTTTATCTAGAGTTATTTTTGGTTTGATATTTAGTTTAGAGCATGCTATTTTATAGCCCCGTCTCCATATGTCTTGTTTTTTTGTATAACTTTTTAATTTCCTCTTTTCCGTTTACGTCAGACGGTGTTGCGTTTATTCTTGTGAGGGTTCTTCTAATTTTATTGCACTGTTTTCTTTTCATTGCGATATCTGTTGTCCACCAGTGTGCAGGTCTATAGTTTGAGTTTGGTGATTTTCTTTTTGGGAGTAGTTTATTGCATAAATTTGTTAGGTATTTGGTCAGTTCTTCAGTGTTTAGTTTCGTCTGCGTGTCTTTTTTGAGGTAGTTTTCCATCTTTATTTTGCCCATTTCGTCCAATTTCCACCCTTCCAACTTTTCTTTGTTGTTCGTTACTTCTTGTTCGGAAAATGATAATTCATATGTTATGTAAAAATGTCCGCTTAGGCTGTCTATATTGTTAACTACGTGCCAGTTGCTAATTTTATTACATATTCTGCTTGATGAGGCTGTAATGTCTATTAATGAGGTGCCGTTTGCGTTGGAGAAGGTGGGTAAGTTTCCAGTATTTATGGCTGTTAGATTATTTGAGATTAGTAGTTCGTCTAATAGCGGTCCTCTAGGGTTCTGCACCGTTGATCCAAATACCTTTGACTTCGCGTTGAGATCCCCTGCGATTAGAATATCCTTACTGCAATTTTTTTATAAAGGTGTCTATTTGGCTCAGAAAGTTTTCAAATGCTTGCAGGGTTTTGTTTGGAGAGAAGTAGCATGAGATGACAATGACTGTGTCGAGTTCAATAGCTGCAAATCCCTGATGTCGGGTTATTTTCATCAGCTTTAGTTGTTTAGGTCATATATGAAGTTTTCCTTTTTCCGATGTGTTGGTTCTTGTCCTAGTATTAGGTCTATGTCTTGTTCGTATGAAAATTGCCTAAGTAGGTCTAAGGCGCTATATTTTCTGTCTATGTTTATCTGTAAAATTTTAATTTTTTTGGTTTCGCGTTCTGCAAACATTTTGGCTTTAAATCATTCTACGAGTTTGCCTCATTTCTAAGAATGCCTTTTTATAGAGCGGGCATTCGTAACTGTATCTTTTGTGGTTATTATTGTCAGTGCAGTTGAGACATTTCTGTTGTTCTTTGCAGTTTTGAACCTACAGTTAAGGCAACTTCGTTCTCTGCGGTCGTTTCTGCAGTTAGGGGTAATGTGTCCAAATTTATAACAGTTTAAGCATATTACTGGCTTGTTCGTTTCCTCTACAGTTACTTCATCCTATTCGTATTTTTCCCGTATTGATTAGTATGTTGGCTTTTTCAATTGGTAATTTTGCAAAAGCATAGAGGAGTTTATTTTGGTTAAGTTTTATAGCTAATTGTATTTTAATTTCGCTTTTTTCCTCAGGGGTGATTTTTAGTGTATCGGTAATAGCGTCTTCTACTTCTTGTTGTTCGGTTGTGCTAGTTATATCCTTTATAAACACTGTTTTGTAGTTTTTGGCTATTGATGTGTCCATATCTTTGTCTATGTTTTTTTTTACTTCTTCAAGGAAAGTCTTCTCTTCATGTTCGTTTGCTTGATATTTGATATGTATCTGTCCTTTGTTGTCGTGTCTAATATTGTGCACTCTTACTTCTATGTCTTGGATTTTGATTTTTTTTTCTCATTTTTGACGTTATTTGGGAGTATGTAGCTTCCGAGTTTACTCCTTTTATTATAACTGTGCCTGTTTTCTTGTCTCTAGTTGTTGTCCAATTAAAAAGATCGTTATTTGTAGAAGTACCTGTATTTGTGCTCAGTTCTCCGTTTGTGTGTACTCCTTGTTCCTGTGTTGTTATTGGTTTGTACGGAGCTCTTGTAGTTGAATATATTGTCATGTTCATGTCGTGATCTTTTTTCCTTCTTTCAAGTCGTCTTATTTTTACCATGTCTACTTTCGTGTAATTACAGAGTGTGATTTTTTTGGTTGCCTTTTGTTGTTCTTCTTGTATTAAATTCTTGAGTCCCTGGTAGAGACTCGTCCATTTTTCTAGGGATGTTGAAATGTTCTGCTCAGATTCTGGATTTTTTAATCCAAGGACGTGTAGTGTATTTCCATTTTCTTCTTTGTTGTCTTCATCTGTGGTGATTTTTGTGTCGACGCTAATTACTTTACCTTCATCTGGCTTTCCAGATTTCAGGCAACTGGAGATTTGCGGAAAGGTTTCGCCTAGTTTTTTCTTGTAGCCATTATTTCCCTGTTCGTCCGTATCTATGATCACTATGGTGTTATTTTTGATTGAAAGTGGGTTTCCTAGGCCCGGTGTTGTTTTTGGGTAACATTTGTCATTCCATTTTAATTTTATTATCTCCATGATTTTGCTTATGTTATTTGCTTTATGTAATTGTCCTAGTATGTTCTTTTGGTCGTAGTTCGGGTCCGTTTGTGTGTCTATGTTTTTTGTTTCCGCTCTTTTCGTTAAGTATTGCATTGTGTATGTTTCTTCGGTTTGTGTGTCTGTAGTTTTTGTTTCTGGTTTTTCGTTACATGATTCTGTACAAGTTTCTATTTGTAGGGTGTTGATGAGGTCCCACATTTCTGCGGTATTCATCAGGCTCGACTTGTTCTAAGTTCTTCTGTGATGTCTTTGATTTCCCTTTTGGTGTTTCCATTGTTTCTTACTTGATTCGAAAGTTGCTTTACAGTTTCGTCCATAGTTTTGATTAAGTTTTTCAGTTTCTTTAGTTTCTCCCTGTCTGCTTTCAGATATTCTTCGACGTTGTTCTCATTCGCACTTCCTATTGATGCAGTTCTTTTACGCTTATCATCCCAGCGCAGATCAAAGTAGCCGGTTTTACTTTGTGGAGTTGTAGTATTTTTCATCTTTTCCTGCTTTTGGTTCGTCCACGGTGGTGAGGTACTCAGACTTAGAGTTTTCTTGTGCGATGTCTTCCAAGGAAGAAGTTCTTCGTCATCATCCATGCCCCCGCTGTCAGCCGCTTTTTAGTTGTTGCGATGCCTGACTTTGTCGTAAAAGCGAAAGGAAAGAGAGTTGTGGTGCCGTAGTACCGCTCTCGCTTATCGCCGGAGATAACGTATGCAAGTGCGATTTGCCTATGCCGATATTTATCGGTTTTGAGCCTTTAGATTGTTTATCTGATAGGATATTAGCTCAAGAGTCCACTAATATTTACCTTTGGTTTGACAAAATAATGAAAGATATTCCCACAAAAACACTCACACTTTAATAGTTGTACAGGGGTTATTTTTTCCCTTACACTAATATAAAATTCCACTATGAACTTCGCGTTCCTTGGTTTAATCCGTCCGTATTTATAGGAGCGATTTCAGACCGTGTTCATCGACCGATCATAGAATTTGCTACTCTGTGTCGGTCTAAAATTTATAATTGAGTCTTGGTCTCAGTCTTGGTCTTGTACAAACCAAATCTCGTTTTTCTATAAAATGAAGAAGAAATTAGAAAACTCAGGTAAGTATGTACTAGAGTACTTATCTAGTACGTACTTGATGATATTTTTTCGAGACCGAGGCTCTCGAGTCTCGATTGGCAGTATCGGCCTGGGTCTCGGTCTCGTACGAGACCGAGACTTATCTCGTGGTCTCGTGAAGCTCTACTCCTCATTGATGTAAATGATTGTTGGCGAGCGTGCCAAGATATTTTAGAGCCGAGACTATCGAGAGAATCCAACAAAAAAAAATAAACAAACAATTTTTAAAACAAGAAATTTGTGGATTTATACATAATGATGCATATAAACAGAATTATAATATTTCTGGAAATATTCGAAAAATTGAACAATAACAGCGTTGCTTAATAAAACAATTTCAAATATAGTGGGGTTGCGATGCTACCAGCTGTTACAACATACCACCTCAGTACAAGTAATGATATATAAGGTCACGATTGGTAAATGCTTCCAGTTCGACAAACAAACATTTTTATTCCTTAAAGTAAATATTATGCTGCCAGTACCCATTTCTGATTGAACGAAACAGAGACATATCAAACAAATCATTCTCGGATAATACCATTTTTTTAAATTTTTCAAGATTTTCAAGCTCGTTGCTATTTCTATTTAGATATTTATCTAAGATGGACCCCCCTTGAGTCTTCTTTGTTCTGCAATGAAACTTATGTCATGCGTTCATTATAAAAAAAATCTCAAGTAGGCCATGGAATTAGAGCAGTAGGTCTCAGATGACTTCATATGTTGCAGACAACTCTATGGCTATATTTATTCTCTTTTACTAAATTTTCTGACCTTCGTGTTCTATAAGACTGGCCTGGGGGTCAAAATTTCCTCCAATAGAGAAGACTTAAAGGAAAACAAAATTTTCTTTGCTTTGTAAGTAGGATAATTGCCTCGCAGATAAATACTAAAATCATATACCTACTTACTCACGTATCATATATACGAAAAAAAAGGGAATGTTATATATTGACTCACCTGAACAGCATAATGTAATACTTTAGCAGCTGGATGTAGGGATATGTTCTCGAAAGGTATTATCACAGGCTTCTGCCACCCTCCCAATTTCCTATGGTAAAACACCTTCATCATGTGATCAGTGAATATGTGGCCGAACTTCAAGTCTGTGACGTCAGGTTTGGTTCTCAGCTGATCCGGCTCGCAGAGTTTCGTGGTGAGATCCTTGAACTGGAAAGTTGGGGTTCCATTTACTGCTAAGGCTTGCTGTACACCAGTGTTTCTTCATTTTTGTACTTACTCTGAATGTAATCTCGCTGTCTGTCTCGTCGTCGTAGGTGTGCTCGTGCTCGTACTTGACTCTTTCTTCGGCAGGCTCGTTGATGACGCGTTCCACTTTGAGCGAACACGCACGACTTGCGTGTTTGGAAACTTGCTTCAATTTGTGTTGAAACTGGAAAATAAGCTTGCAGGAGCACTGAAACGAATCGAAAGATGTCATTAGTACTGTTCAGGGTTTCCGGAGAGTCAATATTTGTCTCAAGAAATTTATTGACCTTATTGTTGACATTCGAATGTTGATAAAGTTACACCGCTAAAATAAAACTATGTTAATAATATTTTCTTTACGTTACAACTTTTAATACGTATTTGCATTTACTCATTCGTAAGCTTTTTGACGTATTTCTGAATGAATGAATAAAATTTGCATGTCAACAAATCGTGTTAAGTAGATTTTGGGGTCACTTATCCAAAACAGCAAATTTGTAATATTAAAACTCGTAAAGTGTTCTTGTGAATATTTTACTCATCCACAGTATTGTTATGGAGCAGAAAAGATATGTTTAAGAGGAAATTTGATATTTTTTTTGATAGGGGCAGCTTAAATACTTATTTGAAAATCTAGAACACTATGAATTTTTCACTGAAAAAGATGACATAATCAAAGTAAATAGACTTTTGTTGCTTCAGCCTTTTCTTTTGATATTTCACAGCCAAGCAGATGACGTTTTTAAATATATAAATGGAAAATTAAGGAATTCTTGTACTTTTGCAGAAAGACGTTCAATCATTAACTAATATAGCCAAATATTTCAGTGACAAAAACCCCATCAGAAGTAATAGACAAAGAAATTAAGACGTTTTTGACGCCACCCTGTATATTTGTTTACAGTTTTAAATTGTGCGTTAAAACAGATTCTCTAACTTCCTTCATGCTCTAAATCTAATACTAAATAAAATGTTGCACTTTGATATACTGTTGAAACACCGTTTACAGGGTGTCTCAACCATACCCTTTGTGATTTGGTCCTCCTTCATGTTTTGAATTATAAATATTTTAGAATCTTTATACCAAGTTTTGTCTGTACTAAAAGCTGTAAAATTGGAACTCGACCACCAAACAAAAAAAACTTTGTTGCTTTTAAGAATCCACTCTATTCTCTCTCGCTCTCACGGGCTTTCTCTCTCTCTCTCTCTCTCTCTCTGATAGCAAAACAATATATTATATTGCGCTTTTGGTACATAAATAACTATCTTCTATACCTAGAATAACGGATTTGTCTTGAGTTGAGAGGTCTCTGCATGGTTCTAAGAATGGTTCAATGGTTTTCAATAAAACACTCTAAAATTAACCCTACCACCAGACCAAAAACAAAAATACAATTTTTGGTTTAGTGTGAATTGCTTCTTTTATAGCTCTCGACTAGGATAAAAAAGACCATTATTTGACTTTACTATATTGCTCTAAATCTTGTCTATTTCGTAGCCTATACGAGATACTTTCAGTTTATTAATAAAGTTCTCTTAAAGTACTGCAAGCAGCGATGTCAAATTTTTAGGGTCCAATACAAGCTATAAGATGTATCAAAACCTAGTAAAAACATAGGTATGAGGTCACACTTTTCTGGGTCACCCTGCATATGTATAAATATTTTCCTTCTGTACAGTATAGGACCCTCTTCAAAAAAAATCTTTTACCCTACTAATCCTCGAGATTTCTCGTTGTCTCAAGTTAAAAAGACCACCCTTCTACTACTATGTAGACTCAATTAAGCTACAATGGAAACATTTCGAAATAAGGAAGACTGCTCCACATATTTTATTACTAAAAACAGCGCATCTTTTATCAAACCTGAACTAACCCATGAGCAGAACCACCATTATGACGAAAGCATGGTCATATAATACGTCTGCAAACACGCTGACCGCTGACGTTTTTTAATTCGCGTAAATAATCGGCATGTCGTATAATCATAATAAATAATCATAATGTCATCAATCATCATTATTGACTAACGTAGGGTAACCCTTTTTCCCATAAGAAATGCATTGGTCTCATTTATGTTTAAATGGCAGGAATATAGGAAAGGTTGTATGTTAGGTACCATTGATGGTACATGGTTCAAATTTGGATGATAGGTACCTATAGGCGTATCATAAATTGTAATATAGCTGACTCAGCTATCATAGCTATAGTAGCTGAGTAACGTTAATATTTAGTGAACTGTCTAAGGTTCAGCTTTAGACGAATGGTTCAGATGTGTACAAGAAAATGTATGTCTGCGTTCCAGGTTTCAGTTATTGTATGTTAAACTATTTAATTAATTTAAGTGCCGTAGGGTTGTGTCGTGAAGTGTGATTATTGATTGTTGGTCTGCAGCAGCTTAAAACGAAAATTGAGATCTTAGTCGCCGTTATTTACCAGCAAAACGGCGTGCAATTACCTCTCGAATATATGCGACGCTTTGTTGCGAAATCAACAATGAGAAGCCCCAATGAGACTAAAATTGACCAGCGATTCAGGAAAAATCCCTTCTAAAGTCGAATATTTACCTAATTTACGTCGTCATTATTTGTTCCTCAGAGTAAGTCAGTAATCAAAACTACGAAATTTCGAACGCAGCGCTTCGAAACGTTTGACAGTTGTCCCTGGTTACCCCATACGCTCCTTGAAAAAAAAAATGGATGGCTGCGTTCCAGGTTGTTGTATGTTAAGTTATTTAATTAATTTAAGTGCATTTTAGGGTTATGTCGTGAAGTGTGATTATTGAGTGTTGGTCTGCAGCAGCTTAAAACGAAAATTGAGTCTTAGTCGCCGTTAATTAACCAGCAAAACGGCGTGCAATTACCACTCGAATATATGCGACGCTTTGTTGCGAAATCAACAATGAGAAGCCCCAATGAGACTAAAATTGACCAGTGATTCAGGAAAAATCCCTTCTAAAGTCGAATATTTACCTAATTTACGTCGTCATTATTTGTTCCTCAGAGTAAGTCAGTAATCAAAACTACGAAATTTCGAACGCAGCGCTTCGAAACGTTTGACAGTTGTCCCTGGTTACCCCATACGCTCCTTGAAAAAAAAATTAATGGCTGCGTTCCAGGTTGTTGTATGTTAAGTTATTTAATTAATTTAAGTGCATTTTAGGGTTATGTCGTGAAGTGTGATTATTGAGTGTTGGTCTGCAGCAGCTTAAAACGATAACTGAGATCTTAGACGCCGTTAATTAACTAGCAAAACGGCGTGCAATTACCACTCGAATATATGCGACGCTTTGTTGCGAAATCAACAATGAGAAGCCCCAATGAGACTAAAATCGACCAGCGATTCAGGAAAAATCCCTCCTAAAATCGAATATTGACCTAATTTACGTCGTCATTATTTGTTCCTCAGAGTAAGTCAGTAATCAAAACTACGAAATTTCGAACGCAGCGCTTCGAAACGTTTGACAGTTGTCCCTGGTTACCCCATACGCTCCTTGAAAAAAAAGTGCATGGCTGCGTTCCAGTTTCAGTTATTGTATGTTAAGTTATTTCATTAATTTAAGTGCATTTTAGGGATATGTCGTGAAGTGTGATTATTGAGTGTTGGTCTGCAGCAGCTTAAAACGAAAATTGAGATCTTAGACGCCGTTAATTAACCAGCAAAACGGCGTGCAATTACCACTCGAATATATGCGACGCTTTGTTGCGAAATCAACAATGAGAAGCCCCAATGAGACTAAAATTGACCAGCGATTCAGGAAAAATCCCTTCTAAAGTCGAATATTTACCTAATTTACGTCGTCATTATTTGTTCCTCAGAGTAAGTCAGTAATCAAAACTACGAAATTTCGAACGCAGCGCTTCGAAACGTTTGACAGTTGTCCCTGGTTACCCCATACGCTCCTTGAAAAAAAAAATGGATGGCTGCGTTCCAGGTTGTTGTATGTTAAGTTATTTAATTAATTTAAGTGCATTTTAGGGTTATGTCGTGAAGTGTGATTATTGAGTGTTGGTCTGCAGCAGCTTAAAACGAAAATTGAGTCTTAGTCGCCGTTAATTAACCAGCAAAACGGCGTGCAATTACCACTCGAATATATGCGACGCTTTGTTGCGAAATCAACAATGAGAAGCCCCAATGAGACTAAAATTGACCAGTGATTCAGGAAAAATCCCTTCTAAAGTCGAATATTTACCTAATTTACGTCGTCATTATTTGTTCCTCAGAGTAAGTCAGTAATCAAAACTACGAAATTTCGAACGCAGCGCTTCGAAACGTTTGACAGTTGTCCCTGGTTACCCCATACGCTCCTTGAAAAAAAAATTAATGGCTGCGTTCCAGGTTGTTGTATGTTAAGTTATTTAATTAATTTAAGTGCATTTTAGGGTTATGTCGTGAAGTGTGATTATTGAGTGTTGGTCTGCAGCAGCTTAAAACGATAACTGAGATCTTAGACGCCGTTAATTAACTAGCAAAACGGCGTGCAATTACCACTCGAATATATGCGACGCTTTGTTGCGAAATCAACAATGAGAAGCCCCAATGAGACTAAAATCGACCAGCGATTCAGGAAAAATCCCTCCTAAAATCGAATATTGACCTAATTTACGTCGTCATTATTTGTTCCTCAGAGTAAGTCAGTAATCAAAACTACGAAATTTCGAACGCAGCGCTTCGAAACGTTTGACAGTTGTCCCTGGTTACCCCATACGCTCCTTGAAAAAAAAGTGCATGGCTGCGTTCCAGTTTCAGTTATTGTATGTTAAGTTATTTCATTAATTTAAGTGCATTTTAGGGATATGTCGTGAAGTGTGATTATTGAGTGTTGGTCTGCAGCAGCTTAAAACGAAAATTGAGATCTTAGACGCCGTTAATTAACCAGCAAAACGGCGTGCAATTACCACTCGAATATATGCGACGCTTTGTTGCGAAATCAACAATGAGAAGCCCCAATGAGACTAAAATTGACCAGCGATTCAGGAAAAATCCCTTCTAAAGTCGAATATTTACCTAATTTACGTCGTCATTATTTGTTCCTAAGAGTAAGTCAGTAATCAAAACTACGATATTTCGAACGCAGCGCTTCGAAACGTTTGACAGTTGCCCCTGGTTGCCCCATACGCTCCTTGAAAAAAAATGAATGGCTGCGTTCCAGGTTGTTGTATGTTAAGTTATTTAATTAATTTAACTGCATTTTAGGGTTATGTCGTGAAGTGTGATTATTGAGTGTTGGTCTGCAGCAGCTTAAAACGAAAATTGAGTCTTAGACGCCGTTAATTAACCAGCAAAACGGCGTGCAATTACCTCTCGAATATATGCGACGCTTTGTTGCGAAATCAACAATGAGAAGCCCCAATGAGACTAAAATTGACCAGCGATTCAGGAAAAATCCCTTCTAAAGTCGAATATTTACCTAATTTACGTCGTCATTATTTGTTCCTCAGAGTAAGTCAGTAATCAAAACTACGAAATTTCGAACGCAGCGCTTCGAAACGTTTGACAGTTGTCCCTGGTTACCCCATACGCTCCTTGAAAAGAAAGTGCATGGCTGCGTTCCAGTTTCATTTATTGTATGTTAAGTTATTTCATTAATTTAAGTGCATTTTAGGGTTATGTCGTGAAGTGTGATTATTGAGTGTTGGTCTGCAGCAGCTTAAAACGAAAATTGAGATCTTAGTCGCCGTTAATTAACCAGCAAAACGGCGTGCAATCACCACTCGAATATATGCGACGCTTTGTTGCGAAATCAACAATGAGAAGCCCCAATGAGACTAAAATTGACCAGCGATTCAGGAAAAATCCCCTCTAAAGTCGAATATTTACCTAATTTACGTCGTCATTATTTGTTCCTCAGAGTAAGTCAGTAATCAAAACTGCAAAATTTCGAACGCAGCGTTTGGAAACCTTTGACAGTTGCCCCTTGTTATCCCATACGCTCCTTGAAAAAAAATGAATGGCTGCGTTCCAGGTTGTTGTATGTTAAGTTATTTAATTAATTTAACTGCATTTTAGGGTTATGTCGTGAAGTGTGATTATTGAGTGTTGGTCTGCAGCAGCTTAAAACGAAAATTGAGTCTTAGACGCCGTTAATTAACCAGCAAAACGGCGTGCAATTACCTCTCGAATATATGCGACGCTTTGTTGCGAAATCAACAATGAGAAGCCCCAATGAGACTAAAATTGACCAGCGATTCAGGAAAAATCCCTTCTAAAGTCGAATATTTACCTAATTTACGTCGTTATTATTTGTTCCTCAGAGTAAGTCAGTAATCGAAACTACGAAATTTCGAACGCTGCGCTTCGAAACGTTTGACAGTTGCCCCAGGTTACACCATACGCTCCTTGAAAAAAAAATTAATGGCTGCGTTCCAGGTTTAGTATGTTAAGTTATTTAATTAATTTAAGTGCATTTTAGGGTTATGTCGTGAAGTGTGATTGTTGAGTGTTGGTCTGCAGCAGCTTAAAACGAAAATTGAGATCTTAGACGCCGTTAATTAAGCAGCAAAACGGCGTGCAATTACCACTCGAATATATGCGACGCTTTGTTGCGAAATCAACAATGAGAAGCCCCAATGAGACTAAAATTGACCAGCGATTCAGGAAAAATCCCTTCTAAAGTCAAATATTTACCTAATTTACGTCGTCATTATTTGTTCCTCAGAGTAAGCCAGTAATCAAAACTACGATATTTCGAACGCAGCGCTTCGAAACGTTTGACAGTTGCCCCTGGTTACCCCATACGCTCCTTGAAAAAAAAATGAATGGCTGCGTTCCAGGTTTAGTATGTTAAGTTATTTAATTAATTTAAGTGCATTTTAGGGTTATGTCGTGAAGTGTGATTATTGAGTGTTGGTCTGCAGCAGCTTAAAACGAAAATTGAGATCTTAGTCGCCGTTAATTAACCCGCAAAACGGCGTGCAATTACCTCTCGAATATATGCGACGCTTTGTTGCGAAATCAACAATGAGAAGCCCCAATGAGACTAAAATTGACCAGCGATTCAGGAAAAATCCCTTCTAAAGTCGAATATTTACCTAATTTACGTCGTCATTATTTGTTCCTCAGAGTAAGTTAGTAATCAAAACTACGAAATTTCGAACGCAGCGCTTCGAAACGTTTGACAGTTGCCCCTGGTTACCCCATACGCTCCTTGAAAAAAAAGTGCATGGCTGCGTTCCAGTTTCAGTTATTGTATGTTAAGTTATTTCATTAATTTATGTGCATTTTAGGGTTGGGAATTTTAGGGACTTTAGGGAACTACATGGTTCAGCTTTAGATGCTGGGTGCCCATAGGGATATCATGAATGGTAATATAGCTGACATAGCTATGTAGCTGACGGTAGCTAGGTTATAGCTGTTTTATTGAACCGATGATGATATCAAGGTGAAAATCGAATGATAGGTTTCAAGATGGCCGCCTGAAAAGTTTGTTTTTAGTCGATATCTCTGGAACGGTTTGAGCTAGAAAGCTGAAATTTGGTATGTGACTACTTTATAGGCTAGAGGTTTCTAGGGTCCGAAACCTTGCCGCGGGTACCGAAGGTTCTATTTTGGAAAATATGTAAATTTATTGGCACTTTCTGGATATATTTTAGTTATTTTTGCTAAAGTTCTGAAACCAAATATATCCGACGTTTCGACTTTATGTTTACTATACGTCATCATCAGGGTTTTCTCTTTTATTAAAAATATTGCTTTTTATAAATTTTATAAATGTGCGTGGCACATTTATAAAATTGATTAAATTGATCATTGGTAGGGGTAGATTGATATTTGCCATCTTATAGCAAATCCATATTAAGTGCGAGTCGTCTCAAATAGGTACTGCTCAAAACGTTAATTACCATTTTGCTTAGTTTGATAACATAAAATTGATTCGCAAATTTTGAGCTCTCCAAGAAAGTCAAGCTAGAATTAAGGAGAAATGGGTCAAAAACTATTCAAATACAAATCTGAAGCATTTGGAGAAATTTAATTAAGTCAAGACCGGTTAAAAATGACATAAAGCGTCCAAAAATGCAAATTTATAATATTTGAAAACATTCGGGAGCATTAGTGCCAAAATCAATGAAAAATGACTCAGAACATATAAAAATGCAAATTTGAAGTTTTTTCAGAAGTTCAGGTAAGAATTGGAGCGAAAATTATTTAAAAATTGCTCAAAGCGTTTAAGAATACAAACTTGTAGCTAAAAAAATTTTTAATTAAGACAAAATTGTTTAAAATTTACTGAATTTGTCTTAACATTAAAATTCACATCTTTAATCTTTAATCAGGTTTAGGTTACAGATAGAGCGAAAATATGTAAAAAAACCCATTCAATCTCAAATCACAGTAACAGTCGTCTAAAAATAACAAATTTATAATTTTTGAAAAAGTACTAGTGTTATTGTCACAATCAGTAAAAAATTACTAAAAGCATAAAAAAAATGCAAACTTGAAGTATGAGACACGAATTAGTATCAAAAATCAGTTAAAAATTACTCATAGCGTTTAAAAATGCAAACTTCAATCTTGTGAAAAATTTCAGGTTAAGATTAGGTCCAAAATCTTTTAAAATGTACGAAAATTATCTAAAAATTGCAAACTTGGAGCTTTGGTGAAGTTCAAGTTAAAATTATGGCCGAAGTGGTAAAAATAAAACACTCAATCTCAAATTACTGCCACCATCCTCTGAAAAAGCAAATTTATATATATATTTTTTAAGAAAAGCACGAGGATTACTAGAAAAATCGATGATAAATATGCAAACTTCAATTTTTTGAGAAATCTAGATACGAATCAGGGCAAAATCGGTTAAAAATAACTCAAAGCTTTAAAAATGCAAACTTGGAGGTTGTGAAAAAGGCAGGTTAAGATGTGGTCCAAAATTGGTTAAAATAGACGCAACACGTCTAAAAATGTAAATTTGGACCTTTCATGAAGTTCAGCTTAGAATTAGGGCCAAAATCAGTTAGTCTTATAGGAAGTGAAAAACTGTTTGAAAACTAAATTAAAAACTTGAAACGACAAATTAAGCAGATATTTTGCTCTATTTTGCTGCTATGAGAGTATTTTTGATAAAATACATCGAAGTTGATTTCGGCCGAAATCTTTGACGACCCTCTGAAATTTTTTAAATTTTTACATTTTCCTCTTTATCTCGGAAATGCTAAGGTTTTTCGATATGCATCGTAATATGTTGTATAAAGACTTTATTGAGGGCTATCAGAAGCATGAACCGGAAAGAAGCTACCTTTAATGGTTCTCGAGAAAAATAAAAAAAAACTACAAAATTTGTACCTTATATTTGGGCAACGCGTGCTCAGTTACTGTTCTAAGCAGACTTTCGAAAATGTGCGCTGCGTGTAGCTCTATTCTTCTAATTTCTTAACTCTTCTTATAGATTTTTGGATAAATCTTTACCGAAATGAGATATCAGCTGTTAAAGGCGGCAATGCACGATTTTGATCTCAAAATTTAGGTTTTTAGGCCAGTGCTGAGAGCTTAACATAGAAATATCGACTTTTTCCATGTAAATCAATAGTAATCGATTTTACTCGTTGGCTTTAGTAGTTTTATGATAAACAGGGCATAGATTTACATATTAGATAGTATAGAGTGTGCCAAAAAAATTTGTACCTAACATGGGATTTTCGGATTTTAGCATGTAAATCTGTATTAATGAATTTATTGCGTTATTTCGATTAGTTATGATAAACAGTGCCTTGATTTCTGATTTAGATGCTATAGGGCATCCCTTTTGCATAGTGACAAACAATATGTCACAAATGGGAACCCTGATATAGCTGCTACCCGTGGTACCATTTTACATATTTTCATGAATTCTAACAGGTTTTTTTATCGTTCTTTAAAAGTTGTTAGGTTTGCGAATACGAAATAAAGTCTTTCAGACGTTTCGACATTTCAGCGACTTTTAGGCATCATCAGGTTCTTTTTTGATAATTTCACGGTAGTGAAATGAGGCACATGAACCATGAGGCACGTGGTCTTGACCCACAAACAATATAACAACCAACTCAAGATTTCTGCTGACCAACTTGTTGGAACCAGGAAATATGATCCCCCCCCCCCCCCCTATCGATTGTACTTTTCTATGTACCGAATAAAATAAAAAAAAAACAAAACACCATTATCCGCAAAACAATAAACAAATGATAATTTGCAGTTAACAGGATTTAAATTTCATTAAACATTTCCTAAAGTATATCGCATTATTATCTTTACTTGTTTTGACATTTTGACTTTTTCAACTTACGAGTAACATCTACATTCAATTCAAATCGTGTTTATCACTATTGCAAAAAAAAGTACGTGTGATAACGTTTATTCATATTTAAAACAATTTTGAAATAAACATTTATTGTTTGTTTGGTGGGCAGTTTGGTGAAAATGTAGTTTAGAAAGTAGGAATTTTATTAGGGTTTAAACAATTTCCTATTATTGTGAATGAAATCAACCCATAAAAGATAGTGACTGCTTTTGGACTATTTTGTTTTTGGCAAGTAAACGTACCTAAAACAAATTATTACCTAATATAGTCTTGGGTAATTTGAATAGAATTTTTACTGGAAAAACTTGACTGAATACTTTTTTGAGAAAAGTTGCTACATTTTTCTTAGTAAACTAATAAAAAAAATACCAAGTAACTTGTCTATTCTTGTTGGTCCTTATCTACCGTGCTACTCTTAAATAAATATTAAAATATCTACAAAAATAGGTTGAAGAGTGTCCTTTATACCTGTTCCAAGAAGTAAAATTGATCATAGACAGTGTCAAAATTTATTAGTGTAACCAAGTGGGAAAAGGAAATAAAGCTTAATAAAACGTTGTCTTTTTGTTACATGAATAACATTTTTACATTCTTAAGATGTATTTTTACAAAGTTACAAAACCAATATAGTGATTGAAATAAAATCTATTCTACGTATCTGATAAGTTGGTAAAGTTTCTTTATGATGAAAGAATATGGTTAAAAGGTTAAAGGAGAACGCCTCATATTTCAGCAACAAGCTGTATCGCCATGTTAGTGTCGGTTAGTGTCGGTAAAAACGTCGGTTAGTAGAGTAACAATTAACTGATAATTGTACTCTACCCTTGTGCTTGTTGTAGCTGAGATTACCACGTTGGCAAATTCTGATTTATTCAATGATATTACCCAAAAGGAAATTTAAAATTATACAAAAATCATAATCACTTGACCTCTTAATCATATTTTGTAATATTTATTAGTGCTAAATAACACGCAAATGAAAAAATTTATTATTAATATGGAGCAACAGTTTGTCGTCTTATTCGTGCTTGTTAGTAGTTTTGCAACATACGATAAACTAAAGACGAAATTCTCAAGGACAATACATAAAACTGTTGCCTAGGTAGCAGAACTAGTTTGCATTTGTAGATAAATTTATTTGTGACTGACGTCAGGCATAAGTAACAGCCATGGTTAAGAATTCATGCAATTTTAGATTACCTAGATTAAATTATATATTTGGATATTAATTAAATAGAGGGTGTTCATTTAAAAACGTCAAAAAGACAAAAGTCCATTAAGTTTTCTGTCAAAAATATATGGCGTTTTCAACAAACAGTCCCTATTTGTGTGATAACATAGTTAAGTGTCCCATTTAATTTATAAAGGTCTCTTTAATTTTTATTACTTACCTGTTTTGTTGTTCCGATCATTTTGATGCCTATCTAGTAACAATTAAACACAAAAACTAAACACGAAACTGCACGTAACGTAAATAGTGGTACCAAGTTGCGGGGCAAATCCGTACTGTTTTCGATCTCTTAAGGGCGAAAAGTGCCAATCTTCGTACACCAAGCAGGTAGAAAGTCTATCGGTCACTAGTCGGAAATCGGGTTGTAAACCATATACACTACTTAATATGTCGGCTATTCAATGGTAATTTTCAAACTAATTACCAAGTCCGTTTACTTGAAATTTATAACTCGATAATTTCGAAAAAGAGCATACGTTTATCTCTTTACATACACTAAATATACAAAAACAATAACATGAGGAGATAATGTGACGCAAGAATGTGGATATGCGGATAAGAAGAAAACAATATAACAATTGGGTGGCAGATTGTTCTTTAAAACTATATCAATGCTATTTATTGTTGGGTTTTCTCAAAAGCTTTACAAAAGGGTTGTACTACATGCTTATGGGCAGATTTTTTTATTGTATATAGGGGATAACTCAAATTTTGTTTCAGATTCCGTATATGATTTTAGTGAAAATATGAAAATCTAATAAAAGAGTGTCCTATTGAAAAATATTAAATTATATGACGTCACACTTTTCTGGGTCACCCTGCATATGTAAAAAGTATAGATATCTCTCTGTGTCAAGTTAACAAGTTGGTCAGCAGAAATCTTGAGTTGGTTCATTTATGGACGGTTTTTTTTTGTCAATGCGTCATTTTTTTCAACCAAAATTTCAGGTTTCTAGCTTTAATGGTTCTTAAAAATGTATTATTTTCCAATTTTTACGACAATCCATAGCATCTAAATCAGAAATCAAAGCACTGTTTATAATAAGATTAATAAAACAAAAGAAAGATTGGAAGCACACAAAAATCTAAAGTTAAACGTTACAGCATTATTTGGGACGCCGTATACTATTTACAGCAGAAATCAACGCTCTTGTTATCATAACACTAATCGAATTAACGCAATAAATTAATTAATATAGATTTACATGCTAAAATTTAAAAATTCCATACTACATATTTTTTTAGGACACCCTGTAGTATCTAAAACGTAAATATATCCCCTATTTATCATAAAACTACTAGAGCCAATGAATAAAATCGATTACTATTTGGAAAAGTCGATATTTCTATGTTAAGCATACGGGGCCCTCAAACCGGCCCAAAATCCTAAATTTTGAGATCAAAATCGTGCATTGCGGCCTTCAATGCCTGATATCTGGTTTCGATGAAGATTTATTCAAAAATCTACAAGAACAGGTACGGAAGTAGAAGAACAGAGCTTCACGCAGAGACTATTTTCGCATGTCTGTCTAGAACAGTAACCGAGCACCGATGGCCCAAAAATAAGGTACAAATTTTGCAGTTTTTTTAATTTTATCGAAAACCGTGAAAGGCAACTTCTTTCTGAGTCATGTATCTGAGAGTCCTCAATGACCTCTTCACATAACATATTATAATATTATGTATATATATAAATTTATATATATATATATATATATATATAAATAAAACATTAGTTAATTTTCATACAATTTTTTTCACACAACAGTTTTTCACTTCCTATAAGACTGTTAATAAAACTAACTAACCTAAACTAAGCAAAATGGTAATTAACGTTTTGAGCAGTATTTGAGACGACTCACATTTATTTGAGACACTGTTGTACTATTGTCATAAATGGATTTGCTATAACATAGCAAGTATCACTCTACCACTATCAATGAGCAATTTAATCAATTAAATCTTAGAAGTTATTTTGTCAGTCATATGCAAAAAACTTATTGTTTGGGCTTGCCACATTTACAAAGCAATATTTTTTTTTAAAAAGAATACCCTGATGATGGCGTATAGTAAGCATAAAGTCGAAATATCGTATATGTTGGCTTCAATGCACTTTAGCAAAAATAACTAAAATGTAGCAAAAAAAATGTCAATAAATTTAAAAAGTTTCCAAAATAAAACCTTCGGTACGGTATAGTATAGAGACCTAGAGGTCTTTTTTGTAACTAATAGTTTACTACATCTATACTACAGTTACAGTTTGATGTAACTAATAGTTTACTACATCTTCTTTACTAAGAGTCACTACCAGTAAGAATTTGCAATTTTACATGTACCTTGTAAGGACACAAAGAAGAATTCAGCTCTTTGACTGTGGCTGAAAACAATATCTGGCGGCAACTGTTACACTTGAAGAAGTGCCACTTGAGGAAGCTCTAGTTGATGCAAGACATATTGTTGAGAAGTATATTGAAAAAACCCTGAAAGAAATAGAAGATTTAAGAAATTAGCGTTGCCAAAGAAAAATTATTACACTTGGAAAGCAAGAAGAAACATATTTAATAAAGGCGATAAAGATATATTAAAATAAGCTTTAGAGAAAATATATTAGTTCAATTTAAGAGAAGCCCTGTCCATAAACTACAACATGCCAAATTTCAGCTTTCTAGCTCAAACCGTTCCAGAGATATAAACGTGATGGCATAATACGAAATGTTTTCAGCCAGCCATTTGGATTGAAAAAAATGTTATTCTTACCGAAATTTACATAAGGAAAACCTACCATTCGATTTTCAAATTGATATCACCATCGGTTCATTAAAACAGCTATGACCTAGCTAGCATCAGCTACATAGCTATGTCAGCTATATAAACATTCATGGTACACCCATCGGCACCCAGCATCCAAAGTCAAACCATGTATCATTAACAGTTCTCTAACTATTTCAGAATTTATAACCCAATAGGTACCTACCAGCCAAATTTGAACCATGTACCATCAATAGTACAATGTACAAGCATTGCACAATGTATTTCTTGTAAATCAATGTAAATCAAACAATTTACAGTTTTTAAAAATACCGAACTTACCATAAATCTATGGTTTTCATAAACTTACGGATTCCATAATTGTCTTTTCATATAAATTTAGGGTTTGTTTAGTTACAGCACAACAAGAATTTTTGCTTGATAAACAATCGACCAATTTACAGTTTTCATGACAATTTACGGTTTCTGCGACTAACTTGCAGTTAAAAGTACGCTATTTGTGCGAATCTGCATACACATTTACAGTTTTCATAAAATCAAACAATTTACAGTTTTAAAAAAACCGAACTTACCATAAATGGATGGTTTTCATAAACTTACGGATCCCAGATTTTTTTTATATTAATTTACTGTTTATTTAGTTATATACAGCACTACAAGAATTTTTGCTTGATACAATCACTGCATAGTTTTTAAAACAATCGACCAATTTACAGTTTTCATGACAATTTACGGTTTCTGCGACTAACTTGCAGTTAAAAGTACGCTATTTGTGCGAATCTGCATACACATTTACAGTTTTCATAAAATCAAACAATTTACAGTTTTTAAAAAACCGAACTTACCATAAATGGATGGTTTTCATAAACTTACGGATCCCAGATTTTTTTTATATTAATTTACGGTTTGTTTAGTTATATACAGCACTACAAGAATTTTTGCTTGATACAATCACTGCATAGTTTTTAAAACAATCGACCAATTTACAGTTTTTATGACAATTTACGGTTTCTGCGACTAACTTGCAGTTAAAGGTACGCTATTTGTGCGAATCTGCATACACATTTACAGTTTTCATAAAATCAAACAATTTACAGTTTTTAAAAAACCGAACTTACCATAAATGGATGGTTTTCATAAACTTACGGATCCCAGATTTTTTTTATATTAATTTACGGTTTGTTTAGTTATATACAGCACTACAAGAATTTTTGCTTGATACAATCACTGCATAGTTTTTAAAACAATCGACCAATTTACAGTTTTCATGACAATTTACGGTTTCTGCGACTAACTTGCAGTTAAAAGTACGCTATTTGTGCGAATCTGCATACACATTTACAGTTTTCATAAAATCAAACAATTTACAGTTTTAAAAAAACCGAACTTACCATAAATGGATGGTTTTCATAAACTTACGGATCCCAGATTTTTTTTATATTAATTTACGGTTTGTTTAGTTATATACAGCACTACAAGAATTTTTGCTTGATACAATCACTGCATAGTTTTTAAAACAATCGACCAATTTACAGTTTTCATGACAATTTACGGTTTCTGTGACTAACTTGCAGTTAAAAGTACGCTATTTGTGCGAATCTGCATACACATTTACAGTTTTCATAAAATCAAACAATTTACAGTTTTTACAAAACCGAACTTACCATAAATGGATGGTTTTCATAAACTTACGGATCCCAGATTTTTTTTATATTAATTTACGGTTTGTTTAGTTATATACAGCACTACAAGAATTTTTGCTTGATACAATCACTGCATAGTTTTTAAAACAATCGACCAATTTACAGTTTTCATGACAATTTACGGTTTCTGCGACTAACTTGCAGTTAAAAGTACGCTATTTGTGCGAATCTGCATACACATTTACAGTTTTCATAAAATCAAACAATTTACAGTTTTTAAAAAACCGAACTTACCATAAATGGATGGTTTTCATAAACTTACGGATCCCAGATTTTTTTTATATTAATTTACGGTTTGTTTAGTTATATACAGCACTACAAGAATTTTTGCTTGATACAATCACTGCATAGTTTTTAAAACAATCGACCAATTTACAGTTTTCATGACAATTTACGGTTTCTGCGACTAACTTGCAGTTAAAAGTACGCTATTTGTGCGAATCTGCATACACATTTACAGTTTTCATAAAATCAAACAATTTACAGTTTTTAAAAAACCGAACTTACCATAAATGGATGGTTTTCATAAACTTACGGATCCCAGTTTTTTTTTATATTAATTTACGGTTTGTTTAGTTATACACAGCACTACAAGAATTTTTGCTTGATACAATCACTGCATAGTTTTTAAAACAATCGACCAATTTACAGTTTTCATGACAATTTACGGTTTCTGCGACTAACTTGCAGTTAAAAGTACGCTATTTGTGCGAATCTGCATACACATTTACAGTTTTCATAAAATCAAACAATTTACAGTTTTTAAAAAACCGAACTTACCATAAATGGATGGTTTTCATAAACTTACGGATCCCAGATTTTTTTTATATTAATTTACGGTTTGTTTAGTTATATACAGCACTACAAGAATTTTTGCTTGATACAATCACTGCATAGTTTTTAAAACAATCGACCAATTTACAGTTTTCATGACAATTTACGGTTTCTGCGACTAACTTGCAGTTAAAAGTACGCTATTTGTGCGAATCTGCATACACATTTACAGTTTTCATAAAATCAAACAATTTACAGTTTTAAAAAAATCGAACTTACCATAAATGGATGGTTTTCATAAACTTACGGATCCCAGATTTTTTTTATATTAATTTACGGTTTGTTTAGTTATATACAGCACTACAAGAATTTTTGCTTGATACAATCACTGCATAGTTTTTAAAACAATCGACCAATTTACAGTTTTCATGACAATTTACGGTTTCTGCGACTAACTTGCAGTTAAAAGTACGCTATTTGTGCGAATCTGCATACACATTTACAGTTTTCATAAAATCAAACAATTTACAGTTTTTAAAAAACCGAACTTACCATAAATGGATGGTTTTCATAAACTTACGGATCCCAGATTTTTTTTATATTAATTTACGGTTTGTTTAGTTATATACAGCACTACAAGAATTTTTGCTTGATACAATCACTGCATAGTTTTTAAAACAATCGACCAATTTACAGTTTTCATGACAATTTACGGTTTCTGCGACTAACGTGCAGTTAAAAGTACGCTATTTGTGCGAATCTGCATACACATTTACAGTTTTCATAAAATCAAACAATTTACAGTTTTAAAAAAATCGAACTTACCATAAATGGATGGTTTTCATAAACTTACGGATCCCAGATTTTTTTTATATTAATTTACGGTTTGTTTAGTTATATACAGCACTACAAGAATTTTTGCTTGATACAATCACTGCATAGTTTTTAAAACAATCGACCAATTTACAGTTTTCATGACAATTTACGGTTTCTGCGACTAACTTGCAGTTAAAAGTACGCTATTTGTGCGAATCTGCATACACATTTACAGTTTTCATAAAATCAAACAATTTACAGTTTTTAAAAAACCGAACTTACCATAAATGGATGGTTTTCATAAACTTACGGATCCCAGATTTTTTTTATATTAATTTACGGTTTGTTTAGTTATATACAGCACTACAAGAATTTTTGCTTGATACAATCACTGCATAGTTTTTAAAACAATCGACCAATTTACAGTTTTCATGACAATTTACGGTTTCTGCGACTAACTTGCAGTTAAAGGTACGCTATTTGTGCGAATCTGCATACACATTTACAGTTTTCATAAAATCAAACAATTTACAGTTTTTAAAAAACCGAACTTACCATAAATGGATGGTTTTCATAAACTTACGGATCCCAGATTTTTTTTATATTAATTTACGGTTTGTTTAGTTATATACAGCACTACAAGAATTTTTGCTTGATACAATCACTGCATAGTTTTTAAAACAATCGACCAATTTACAGTTTTCATGACAATTTACGGTTTCTGCGACTAACTTGCAGTTAAAGGTACGCTATTTGTGCGAATCTGCATACACATTTACAGTTTTCATAAAATCAAACAATTTACAGTTTTTAAAAAACCGAACTTACCATAAATGGATGGTTTTCATAAACTTACGGATCCCAGATTTTTTTTATATTAATTTACGGTTTGTTTAGTTATATACAGCACTACAAGAATTTTTGCTTGATACAATCACTGCATAGTTTTTAAAACAATCGACCAATTTACAGTTTTCATGACAATTTACGGTTTCTGCGACTAACTTGCAGTTAAAAGTACGCTATTTGTGCGAATCTGCATACACATTTACAGTTTTCATAAAATCAAACAATTTACAGTTTTAAAAAAATCGAACTTACCATAAATGGATGGTTTTCATAAACTTACGGATCCCAGATTTTTTTTATATTAATTTACGGTTTGTTTAGTTATATACAGCACTACAAGAATTTTTGCTTGATACAATCACTGCATAGTTTTTAAAACAATCGACCAATTTACAGTTTTCATGACAATTTACGGTTTCTGCGACTAACTTGCAGTTAAAAGTACGCTATTTGTGCGAATCTGCATACACATTTACAGTTTTCATAAAATCAAACAATTTACAGTTTTAAAAAAATCGAACTTACCATAAATGGATGGTTTTCATAAACTTACGGATCCCAGATTTTTTTTATATTAATTTACGGTTTGTTTAGTTATATACAGCACTACAAGAATTTTTGCTTGATACAATCACTGCATAGTTTTTAAAACAATCGACCAATTTACAGTTTTCATGACAATTTACGGTTTCTGCGACTAACTTGCAGTTAAAAGTACGCTATTTGTGCGAATCTGCATACACATTTACAGTTTTCATAAAATCAAACAATTTACAGTTTTTAAAAAACCGAACTTACCATAAATGGATGGTTTTCATAAACTTACGGATCCCAGATTTTTTTTATATTAATTTACGGTTTGTTTAGTTATATACAGCACTACAAGAATTTTTGCTTGATACAATCACTGCATAGTTTTTAAAACAATCGACCAATTTACAGTTTTCATGACAATTTACGGTTTCTGCGACTAACTTGCAGTTAAAAGTACGCTATTTGTGCGAATCTGCATACACATTTACAGTTTTCATAAAATCAAACAATTTGCAGTTTTAAAAAAATCGAACTTACCATAAATGGATGGTTTTCATAAACTTACGGATCCCAGATTTTTTTTATATTAATTTACGGTTTGTTTAGTTATATACAGCACTACAAGAATTTTTGCTTGATACAATCACTGCATAGTTTTTAAAACAATCGACCAATTTACAGTTTTCATGACAATTTACGGTTTCTGCGACTAACTTGCAGTTAAAAGTACGCTATTTGTGCGAATCTGCATACACATTTACAGTTTTCATAAAATCAAACAATTTACAGTTTTAAAAAAATCGAACTTACCATAAATGGATGGTTTTCATAAACTTACGGATCCCAGATTTTTTTTATATTAATTTACGGTTTGTTTAGTTATATACAGCACTACAAGAATTTTTGCTTGATACAATCACTGCATAGTTTTTAAAACAATCGACCAATTTACAGTTTTCATGACAATTTACGGTTTCTGCGACTAACTTGCAGTTAAAAGTACGCTATTTGTGCGAATCTGCATACACATTTACAGTTTTCATAAAATCAAACAATTTACAGTTTTTAAAAAACCGAACTTACCATAAATGGATGGTTTTCATAAACTTACGGATCCCAGATTTTTTTTATATTAATTTACGGTTTGTTTAGTTATATACAGCACTACAAGAATTTTTGCTTGATACAATCACTGCATAGTTTTTAAAACAATCGACCAATTTACAGTTTTCATGACAATTTACGGTTTCTGCGACTAACTTGCAGTTAAAAGTACGCTATTTGTGCGAATCTGCATACACATTTACAGTTTTCATAAAATCAAACAATTTACAGTTTTTAAAAAACCGAACTTACCATAAATGGATGGTTTTCATAAACTTACGGATCCCAGATTTTTTTTATATTAATTTACGGTTTGTTTAGTTATATACAGCACTACAAGAATTTTTGCTTGATACAATCACTGCATAGTTTTTAAAACAATCGACCAATTTACAGTTTTCATGACAATTTACGGTTTCTGCGACTAACTTGCAGTTAAAAGTACGCTATTTGTGCGAATCTGCATACACATTTACAGTTTTCATAAAATCAAACAATTTACAGTTTTTAAAATACCGAACTTACCATAAATCTATGGTTTTCATAAACTTACGGATCCCAGATTTTTTTTATATTAATTTACGGTTTGTTTAGTTATATACAGCACTACAAGAATTTTTGCTTGATACAATCACTGCATAGTTTTTAAAACAATCGACCAATTTACAGTTTTCATGACAATTTACGGTTTCTGCGACTAACTTGCAGTTAAAAGTACGCTATTTGTGCGAATCTGCATACACATTTACAGTTTTCATAAAATCAAACAATTTACAGTTTTTAAAAAACCGAACTTACCATAAATGGATGGTTTTCATAAACTTACGGATCCCAGATTTTTTTTATATTAATTTACGGTTTGTTTAGTTATATACAGCACTACAAGAATTTTTGCTTGATACAATCACTGCATAGTTTTTAAAACAATCGACCAATTTACAGTTTTCATGACAATTTACGGTTTCTGCGACTAACTTGCAGTTAAAGGTACGCTATTTGTGCGAATCTGCATACACATTTACAGTTTTCATAAAATCAAACAATTTACAGTTTTTAAAAAACCGAACTTACCATAAATGGATGGTTTTCATAAACTTACGGATCCCAGATTTTTTTTATATTAATTTACGGTTTGTTTAGTTATATACAGCACTACAAGAATTTTTGCTTGATACAATCACTGCATAGTTTTTAAAACAATCGACCAATTTACAGTTTTCATGACAATTTACGGTTTCTGCGACTAACTTGCAGTTAAAAGTACGCTATTTGTGCGAATCTGCATACACATTTACAGTTTTCATAAAATCAAACAATTTACAGTTTTAAAAAAATCGAACTTACCATAAATGGATGGTTTTCATAAACTTACGGATCCCAGATTTTTTTTATATTAATTTACGGTTTGTTTAGTTATATACAGCACTACAAGAATTTTTGCTTGATACAATCACTGCATAGTTTTTAAAACAATCGACCAATTTACAGTTTTCATGACAATTTACGGTTTCTGCGACTAACTTGCAGTTAAAAGTACGCTATTTGTGCGAATCTGCATACACATTTACAGTTTTCATAAAATCAAACAATTTACAGTTTTAAAAAAATCGAACTTACCATAAATGGATGGTTTTCATAAACTTACGGATCCCAGATTTTTTTTATATTAATTTACGGTTTGTTTAGTTATATACAGCACTACAAGAATTTTTGCTTGATACAATCACTGCATAGTTTTTAAAACAATCGACCAATTTACAGTTTTCATGACAATTTACGGTTTCTGCGACTAACTTGCAGTTAAAAGTACGCTATTTGTGCGAATCTGCATACACATTTACAGTTTTCATAAAATCAAACAATTTACAGTTTTAAAAAAATCGAACTTACCATAAATGGATGGTTTTCATAAACTTACGGATCCCAGATTTTTTTTATATTAATTTACGGTTTGTTTAGTTATATACAGCACTACAAGAATTTTTGCTTGATACAATCACTGCATAGTTTTTAAAACAATCGACCAATTTACAGTTTTCATGACAATTTACGGTTTCTGCGACTAACTTGCAGTTAAAAGTACGCTATTTGTGCGAATCTGCATACACATTTACAGTTTTCATAAAATCAAACAATTTACAGTTTTTAAAAAACCGAACTTACCATAAATGGATGGTTTTCATAAACTTACGGATCCCAGATTTTTTTTATATTAATTTACGGTTTGTTTAGTTATATACAGCACTACAAGAATTTTTGCTTGATACAATCACTGCATAGTTTTTAAAACAATCGACCAATTTACAGTTTTCATGACAATTTACGGTTTCTGCGACTAACTTGCAGTTAAAAGTACGCTATTTGTGCGAATCTGCATACACATTTACAGTTTTCATAAAATCAAACAATTTGCAGTTTTAAAAAAATCGAACTTACCATAAATGGATGGTTTTCATAAACTTACGGATCCCAGATTTTTTTTATATTAATTTACGGTTTGTTTAGTTATATACAGCACTACAAGAATTTTTGCTTGATACAATCACTGCATAGTTTTTAAAACAATCGACCAATTTACAGTTTTCATGACAATTTACGGTTTCTGCGACTAACTTGCAGTTAAAAGTACGCTATTTGTGCGAATCTGCATACACATTTACAGTTTTCATAAAATCAAACAATTTACAGTTTTAAAAAAATCGAACTTACCATAAATGGATGGTTTTCATAAACTTACGGATCCCAGATTTTTTTTATATTAATTTACGGTTTGTTTAGTTATATACAGCACTACAAGAATTTTTGCTTGATACAATCACTGCATAGTTTTTAAAACAATCGACCAATTTACAGTTTTCATGACAATTTACGGTTTCTGCGACTAACTTGCAGTTAAAAGTACGCTATTTGTGCGAATCTGCATACACATTTACAGTTTTCATAAAATCAAACAATTTACAGTTTTTAAAAAACCGAACTTACCATAAATGGATGGTTTTCATAAACTTACGGATCCCAGATTTTTTTTATATTAATTTACGGTTTGTTTAGTTATATACAGCACTACAAGAATTTTTGCTTGATACAATCACTGCATAGTTTTTAAAACAATCGACCAATTTACAGTTTTCATGACAATTTACGGTTTCTGCGACTAACTTGCAGTTAAAAGTACGCTATTTGTGCGAATCTGCATACACATTTACAGTTTTCATAAAATCAAACAATTTACAGTTTTTAAAAAACCGAACTTACCATAAATGGATGGTTTTCATAAACTTACGGATCCCAGATTTTTTTTATATTAATTTACGGTTTGTTTAGTTATATACAGCACTACAAGAATTTTTGCTTGATACAATCACTGCATAGTTTTTAAAACAATCGACCAATTTACAGTTTTCATGACAATTTACGGTTTCTGCGACTAACTTGCAGTTAAAAGTACGCTATTTGTGCGAATCTGCATACACATTTACAGTTTTCATAAAATCAAACAATTTACAGTTTTTAAAATACCGAACTTACCATAAATCTATGGTTTTCATAAACTTACGGATCCCAGATTTTTTTTATATTAATTTACGGTTTGTTTAGTTATATACAGCACTACAAGAATTTTTGCTTGATACAATCACTGCATAGTTTTTAAAACAATCGACCAATTTACAGTTTTCATGACAATTTACGGTTTCTGCGACTAACTTGCAGTTAAAAGTACGCTATTTGTGCGAATCTGCATACACATTTACAGTTTTCATAAAATCAAACAATTTACAGTTTTTAAAAAACCGAACTTACCATAAATGGATGGTTTTCATAAACTTACGGATCCCAGATTTTTTTTATATTAATTTACGGTTTGTTTAGTTATATACAGCACTACAAGAATTTTTGCTTGATACAATCACTGCATAGTTTTTAAAACAATCGACCAATTTACAGTTTTCATGACAATTTACGGTTTCTGCGACTAACTTGCAGTTAAAGGTACGCTATTTGTGCGAATCTGCATACACATTTACAGTTTTCATAAAATCAAACAATTTACAGTTTTTAAAAAACCGAACTTACCATAAATGGATGGTTTTCATAAACTTACGGATCCCAGATTTTTTTTATATTAATTTACGGTTTGTTTAGTTATATACAGCACTACAAGAATTTTTGCTTGATACAATCACTGCATAGTTTTTAAAACAATCGACCAATTTACAGTTTTCATGACAATTTACGGTTTCTGCGACTAACTTGCAGTTAAAGGTACGCTATTTGTGCGAATCTGCATACACATTTACAGTTTTCATAAAATCAAACAATTTACAGTTTTAAAAAAATCGAACTTACCATAAATGGATGGTTTTCATAAACTTACGGATCCCAGATTTTTTTTATATTAATTTACGGTTTGTTTAGTTATATACAGCACTACAAGAATTTTTGCTTGATACAATCACTGCATAGTTTTTAAAACAATCGACCAATTTACAGTTTTCATGACAATTTACGGTTTCTGCGACTAACTTGCAGTTAAAAGTACGCTATTTGTGCGAATCTGCATACACATTTACAGTTTTCATAAAATCAAACAATTTACAGTTTTAAAAAAATCGAACTTACCATAAATGGATGGTTTTCATAAACTTACGGATCCCAGATTTTTTTTATATTAATTTACGGTTTGTTTAGTTATATACAGCACTACAAGAATTTTTGCTTGATACAATCACTGCATAGTTTTTAAAACAATCGACCAATTTACAGTTTTCATGACAATTTACGGTTTCTGCGACTAACGTGCAGTTAAAAGTACGCTATTTGTGCGAATCTGCATACACATTTACAGTTTTCATAAAATAAAACAATTTACAGTTTTAAAAAAATCGAACTTACCATAAATGGATGGTTTTCATAAACTTACGGATCCCAGATTTTTTTTATATTAATTTACGGTTTGTTTAGTTATATACAGCACTACAAGAATTTTTGCTTGATACAATCACTGCATAGTTTTTAAAACAATCGACCAATTTACAGTTTTCATGACAATTTACGGTTTCTGCGACTAACTTGCAGTTAAAAGTACGCTATTTGTGCGAATCTGCATACACATTTACAGTTTTCATAAAATCAAACAATTTACAGTTTTTAAAAAACCGAACTTACCATAAATGGATGGTTTTCATAAACTTACGGATCCCAGATTTTTTTTATATTAATTTACGGTTTGTTTAGTTATATACAGCACTACAAGAATTTTTGCTTGATACAATCACTGCATAGTTTTTAAAACAATCGACCAATTTACAGTTTTCATGACAATTTACGGTTTCTGCGACTAACTTGCAGTTAAAAGTACGCTATTTGTGCGAATCTGCATACACATTTACAGTTTTCATAAAATCAAACAATTTACAGTTTTTAAAAAACCGAACTTACCATAAATGGATGGTTTTCATAAACTTACGGATCCCAGATTTTTTTTATATTAATTTACGGTTTGTTTAGTTATATACAGCACTACAAGAATTTTTGCTTGATACAATCACTGCATAGTTTTTAAAACAATCGACCAATTTACAGTTTTCATGACAATTTACGGTTTCTGCGACTAACTTGCAGTTAAAAGTACGCTATTTGTGCGAATCTGCATACACATTTACAGTTTTCATAAAATCAAACAATTTACAGTTTTTAAAAAACCGAACTTACCATAAATAGATGGTTTTCATAAACTTACGGATCCCAGATTTTTTTTATATTAATTTACGGTTTGTTTAGTTATATACAGCACTACAAGAATTTTTGCTTGATACAATCACTGCATAGTTTTTAAAACAATCGACCAATTTACAGTTTTCATGACAATTTACGGTTTCTGCGACTAACGTGCAGTTAAAAGTACGCTATTTGTGCGAATCTGCATACACATTTACAGTTTTCATAAAATCAAACAATTTGCAGTTTTAAAAAAATCGAACTTACCATAAATGGATGGTTTTCATAAACTTACGGATCCCAGATTTTTTTTATATTAATTTACGGTTTGTTTAGTTATATACAGCACTACAAGAATTTTTGCTTGATACAATCACTGCATAGTTTTTAAAACAATCGACCAATTTACAGTTTTCATGACAATTTACGGTTTCTGCGACTAACTTGCAGTTAAAAGTACGCTATTTGTGCGAATCTGCATACACATTTACAGTTTTCATAAAATCAAACAATTTACAGTTTTAAAAAAATCGAACTTACCATAAATGGATGGTTTTCATAAACTTACGGATCCCAGATTTTTTTTATATTAATTTACGGTTTGTTTAGTTATATACAGCACTACAAGAATTTTTGCTTGATACAATCACTGCATAGTTTTTAAAACAATCGACCAATTTACAGTTTTCATGACAATTTACGGTTTCTGCGACTAACTTGCAGTTAAAAGTACGCTATTTGTGCGAATCTGCATACACATTTACAGTTTTCATAAAATCAAACAATTTACAGTTTTTAAAAAACCGAACTTACCATAAATGGATGGTTTTCATAAACTTACGGATCCCAGATTTTTTTTATATTAATTTACGGTTTGTTTAGTTATATACAGCACTACAAGAATTTTTGCTTGATACAATCACTGCATAGTTTTTAAAACAATCGACCAATTTACAGTTTTCATGACAATTTACGGTTTCTGCGACTAACTTGCAGTTAAAAGTACGCTATTTGTGCGAATCTGCATACACATTTACAGTTTTCATAAAATCAAACAATTTACAGTTTTTAAAAAACCGAACTTACCATAAATGGATGGTTTTCATAAACTTACGGATCCCAGATTTTTTTTATATTAATTTACGGTTTGTTTAGTTATATACAGCACTACAAGAATTTTTGCTTGATACAATTACTGCATAGTTTTTAAAACAATCGACCAATTTACAGTTTTCATGACAATTTACGGTTTCTGCGACTAACTTGCAGTTAAAAGTACGCTATTTGTGCGAATCTGCATACACATTTACAGTTTTCATAAAATCAAACAATTTACAGTTTTTAAAATACCGAACTTACCATAAATCTATGGTTTTCATAAACTTACGGATCCCAGATTTTTTTTATATTAATTTACGGTTTGTTTAGTTATATACAGCACTACAAGAATTTTTGCTTGATACAATCACTGCATAGTTTTTAAAACAATCGACCAATTTACAGTTTTCATGACAATTTACGGTTTCTGCGACTAACTTGCAGTTAAAAGTACGCTATTTGTGCGAATCTGCATATACATTTACAGTTTTCGTAAAATCAAACAATTTACAGTTTTTAAAAAGCCGAACTTACCATAAATCGATGGTTTTCATAAACCTACGGATCCCAGATTTTTTTTATATTAATTTACGGTTTGTTTAGTTATTATTGTACTATATATTTGCATGATGCAATCACTCTATAGTTTTTAAAACAATCGATCAATTTACGGTTTTCATAGGAATTTACGGTTTCTGCGACTAACTTGCAGTTGAAGTTACGGTTTTTGTGCGAATCTCCGCAAACACATAAAACTAAGATTTGCTTGTGATTCTCAATTTATGTGATAGCAGCTCTCTTTCTCACTCTCTCTAAAATCTTTGATTTTAGCTGGTTAGGGCATCTTATTCTAGTAACCTGAACTAAAGACAAATAATAAAATTCAGGCTTATTTAAGATAAAATTGAACAAGTTCTTGATCTTGAACCATCCTGAACTAACCTGTGTCAAAGGTAATGGTTTAAAAGCAAAATGATGATCAAGTGTGTTTGCGAAGATCTTCTCTCAAGAAAGTTCGTTTTCCTATTGAATTCTTTTTAGTTAAACCAGTTACTAAACACATATTTATTTTATGTCCTTGTTATGATTTTATGAAAAGTATTGCGTATGTTGCATTAAATTAATCATCATTAATTTATTCAATCTAATAGCCTCTAAAACAATGTTTAGTCTCGAGTAAAACTTTCTCAGATTTTTCGTTTGATTATTGTCAATAGTCATTTTCGTTTCACAGCGGTTCTGTTCTGGTTGATATAAAAATTGCAGACCATCTGAGTTTCACTAAAACTGATTGGTTGGAAATCAGCTGGTCTGTCATTTCTATGTCAAGCAGAACCAGAACCGGTGCGAAACGAAAATGACTCATCTATTATTTCGAAATCCAAATAAGATCATTTCGCAACGTCTCAGCGAAAAAAATTTTACGATTTTTTTTCGAAAATGTCATAAGGGACGTAAATTACGATCAATTCTCAACTTTGACCGCCTGTATCTTGAGAACGCCTCGATCAATCGCAGCGAATCTAACTGCTTTTTCCTCTTCTTGATGTTCTCTTTAACCTTCCACCATCGGATGTGCCGTAGGAGTAATATTTTCGGAAGTAGATCCCTTCGGAAGACGATTTTTATGTACTTTTAGAATCGCGTTTTTAGACAAAAAAAAACATTTTAAAGGTTAAATTCGTTCGAATTAAGTTTGTTACGTTCTTAGGGGATGCAAGCGAGCCATCCCGATCAAAAACAGCAAAAAAAAAAATGTTTCGAAATTTTTTTTAAAAATGTCCTAATTACATAATACGACTTTTTCTCAATTCTCAAATTTGACCGCCTGTAACTTGAGGACGCCTCGACTAATCGGAGTGAACCCAACCATTTTTTCCTCTTCTTGATGTTCTCTTTTACCTTCCACCATCGGAAGTTCCGTAGGTGCAATATTCTAGGAGATAGACCCTTTCGGAGATCAATTTCTAAAGTCGCCAAAATGAATCTTTTCAGGTGTGCGCTTGCGTTTATCACTCAGTCAAACAAAAATCCCACAGAAATCTAAACGGATCGCCCTCCCCCCCTGGATCCGACACTGCTTATAAGTATGTCACTTGAACTCATCCCCACTATACCATTCACATATCTATCTCTCTCTTTGTTTTATCTTGGTTTTCACTTCTCTTTTTTCACAAAATATTTAATGCAATTTATTAAATTTTTTTTATATTTATGCATATAATTTTCTTTCGGTCAGAGAGTAGAGTAGCAAAAATTGCGGTGAAAATTTCGATTTTCTGTACCCGTTTCCTTTCGTTACTTCTGAGATTTGTGAGATAGACCGGTTCTCACCGCTGCTGGTGCGGTTCCTTTTTCAGGTTTCAAATGTGTTTTTCCTTTAAACAACACGGAAAAATAAATAATTAGAGTATTTTTTTATAAACTGGATTTAGGACAATCTGACAGTTTGCAAACCAAAAAATAAAAGTCCTTTTTTTGGCAGTGTTACGACGTTGCATCCTAGGAACGAACAAAACAAAGACTTACGTCCATATTACAAACAAAAAATCTTAACTTGGGCTCGTTTAGGCCTGCTGTTCCTAAAGTCGTTAGTATAAAACTGGGACACCTTGTATATCCAGGAAAGTGCTATTATTAGATTTTTCAGGTAAACTTACATGTTATATTGGTACCATTCTTGATATTTTGGAGAACGTGCTTGGACGGCTTGGGTGGAGAAATCGTTTTTTTATTATCTTAATTTTTTTGCAAATTCAAGTTTCTATGTTTGATTAACTTTAAAGAGGCACTTAAATGTCTTGTGTTTATGTTTTACAGATCTGGATTGTTTTAGAATGTTCAGATGAATAAAAGACTTACAATAGAGAGAAGAGAGAGGAAAAAGTACAATTTCTTAATAAACATGTAAAACCCTACACATATGGGCCTCCCTCAATTATGGACTAGCTGCTCTTAGAAACCAAACTGCTCATCTTCATTAGTAGCCACCATGTTTTAGTGTGTAACCTTAATGTGTAATTAATCGCGAGATAAAGCTGATAATACTTAAATTACCCAGCAATACAGTAACATTATTATGATTATAGATGGCAGATTTGTTTACTACTCCACTAAAATTACCCTTTCCAAGTATACCGAAAGATTATTCCTTGGTGTCGAAAAGAAAACATTTCAAGGTACCCTCACGGATAGAAACTGACTGAAAATCGCAGTTTGAAATTGCAAGTTTAAAAATTCGTCAAAATTTAAAATTCAAAGCTATGACCTTCATTTTTGGCAGGGCGAGGGGGGGGGGAGTAGGATTACAAGTGCCCAAGGATATGCCCTTTTCCTTGATACCACGCTCATTGGGTCAGTCGTCTAACTAAGGTGTGTCTAGGGGGACAAGAATTTGACTATTACAAAGGAATAAAAAAAACCGTCCCAGCGAATGTTTCTAGATTCTCCTATTTAACTTAGCAGAGTTAGACTTCAAATTTTAACATCTACACTTACGAGAAATTTTATTCGTAGCGAGTCGTATACCCCACATGGCCTCGGAGTTACGGTAAAGACGCGAAAAATTTGTGTACCGAAAAAACCCCACTGGTTCGCGCATTTTTAGAAAGCCCGTCCATTTCTGTATTTACATCCCTTGCAGGTCAAATTAATAGTTTAAGAGTTAAAAGCGTCCGAAGGAAAAAAATTCCAAAAATCTACAACCAAAATCGCTTCTGGGAGACGGCTTTATATCCTCAGTGGCATTCGGACAAAAAGACCACGCTGTATAAGGAGTATGCAGCAATTCATTTTGGACAGGTCAAATTTTCATATTACTTTGCTGAGCCATCAGATGCGCTCAGAAGCCATTGACCTATCTGTCCGGTATACCTATACGTCCTACATGCATCGATTGGAGTCCGGTAAATGGAACTTTACCGGACAAGTCCGGCAAAGGTTGCTAGGCAACCGATGATAGAGAGCTACCGGCTAATATAAAATATTAAGTTACTTAAATTTTATTAAGATTTTGTCAAATGCTCAGTTGGCGACGTCAAAATTTGTGCGCAGTAGTTACGATGTTTGATATTACTTGTCATTAAATCAAACCATTAAATCAAATCAACCATCATTTCCTGATATTCGAAACGAGTCTCTAAGTTATTCAGTAAAATTCAAAAATCTCCCAAATGCCCCGCAGAGCCCAGTTATTTCAAAATACTACATATATTTGAAGAAGCACAAGCACATTGTTGATGATTTAATGCTGACGTCTCCATCATTTTCCCCATTGGGGAAAGACTTCTCGAAGGAATTTGAGAAACATCTACTGCACGTATGTAGTAATAATTTTAATAAAAAATAATTTGCGATAATAAAGTTTTAAAACTAGTGGCTGCATATTTTCAAAAGTTTATTTTGGTACCATAAATAGCGTAACTTTAAATCATTATGCCATAGCTCTCGAATTATGAATTTTGACGACAATACAGACACCGCCAAATGTCAATAAATCTAATTCTTACGTGGTCATTTTTTCATTTAATTTCTAAATCATAAAAACCTATAATATATTAATAATTATAACCTATAATATAAAGCTATAATATATTGTACGATACACGATCATTAGGTGTTGTTACAGTACTCGTATAACTTTCCACAACCTCGTACTGTAACAAGTCACCTACTGGACTTGTGACGAAATTACTATTACGATATATCAAAGGAAAAAAAAACGTCATAGCAGACTATTTTTCGAGAGCTCCAGTAAAAGCAACAAAATACGATGGAGCAAGGAAGGACAGTTTCCTGATGTTTACCACGAAGGTCAAAGAATGGTAAGTGGATAACGATGAAGACTGAGAAAGATGATCCATTGCAGCGAGTGACAAGATTCATTGAAGACAAGTGAGTGGCATTTTATAGATGATAAGTTATTAGCTATAGATAGAAGGAAAAAGATTAAATGACGTACAAAGACGCATAATACTGTGGGGGAGCAGAATATCATCATCCCAATGATGCTTAGAAGGGAGATCTTTCAAAGGGGTCTTTGGATCTCCCTAAAGACCTCTCCGTGAAGGGCAATTTGCAACCTCAAAAATTAAGTCCTTGGCCAGATCCATCAGGTACTGGCCGGGAGTAGATCAAGAATTTGAACGAATGGCATGAGAATACCAACCTGGTTTTTTAAATATGTAAAAAAGTCAGTAAAGTTGACGGCCATGATACATTTTAATGTAAATAATCTAAAATTTTTGTAATCCTGCAATATCTGGCTCCTATACCTCCCTACTGTGACTCTTCTCCCTCCCCTCGTATATACGGGGTGTTCATTATAAAACTTCATCTAGTAGGGTGTGAAATGTCAAAAGAAAAGGAGGTAGAAACGATTAAAAGTCCATTTATTTTGATTAGGTCATCCTTTTCTGTCAAAATTTCATAGCCTGCTAGATGAAGTTTTATAATGAGCACCCCGTACAAACAGTAAGGAGCAGTTAAAGCTATCAAATTTCACTTTTAAGGGTGTGTTACTATTTAGGAAAATCTTCACTGTATTTAACCGGTTTGCAACTCTCAGATTTTTCCAGATTTTCATTAATATTTCCAGTTATAGAAAGGCTAAAGTCCTGAAGTTGACACATTACATATACAGAATAGCAAGTTTTCTGCAAAATAGTGTAATTAGAGCTGGTGGATCTTTTTGCGGCCACGCGTAGTTGCAACCTAAAGATGAATTCTGTACTATTCTTGAGATATTCGATTTTTATTCGAGCAAAGTTTGGCCCACCTCCACCTCGTTATTTGAAAAGATAGAGAGAAAACTTCCAATCCACCCATCCCTACCCCTGCATGGGTCTTCATTCCCTCCACGAGTCGACCCGTCCCTCTAATAAAGAAGAGTATCCCACCCTATCTCAGAGTCGGAAACTCCTTTCGATGGAGGAAGGCGGCTTCTAGTGTCCTGTGGCGCAGTCGCGCCAACCTACAGCACACTCCCAGGAAGTGGTATGGGGACTCTTTCCCTGCTCCACTGTGGGTACAGAGTGGACTGTTTCCACAAATAGAGATGCACATTTTTTCATCAATTATGTTTGACGAATAAGCTGATAGTGTCAAACCCAAAAAACTCGTTTTCTTACGGTTTTAGTTAAAAGCTAAAACATGTTTGGTCAAAAACGGCTAAAAAGCTCGAACAAATTTTTGCCTTGACGAGAACGTGGCTACAATATGCTGTTTTATGAACCTTGAAAAACTGATGTTGCCACCAATATCAGCTAAAACGTTGCGAGGATTGTATAAAGCGATATTTATGGGGACTTCGAGATAACGGAGGAGTTATACAGAAATAAATTTGAGTTTCATTACAATACTAATAAGAAAAACAGATTTCTGGTACACAAAAACATAATTTTCAAGCGTCGGCCCATTTTCTGCTTGGGCTTGCTTTGATTATCACGTTTGCATCAATACAGGGTGTTCCAAGCATCCCGACACACGTCTGCTGTAAAGAAACAGAGCAGTCAATAGGAATAAACGCACCAACCGAGTGTTTAAGTCTTCCTCTAGTTACTCTAAAACACTAAAAACGCTCTCAAGAAATATAGAACTGTGTCACAATAAACCGATTTATTACATCAAACTGATTTACTTATTACAAATAATAAGTTGAACAATAATAGGAGATACAAAATACAAAATAGGTTCGTTAGAAAAATTAGTTTTTTATTAATTGTAAATGTTCGTGAGAAAACAAATAATTGTGACGTCATACCGGTCATTTTAGGAAATTTGAGAATATTGTTTCTTCTCAAAATTTAAGCTCGGTGTACAACGCCTCCCCCCCCCCCCTAAAATGTCAAAAACCTGTTTCATTTATTATAGCCTTGTTGCTATTTTTAAGCAAAAAACGAAAAATAAATCTGTGTTATTATTACTATATCGGCTGTATTGTCAATTTGAAAATCGAATTTTTATTAAAAGTGTCTTAAACTTCCAACTAGGCTCTGACTCAGCCTCTATGAACTGGAGGGAGAAAACAAATAAAACACGTTTGCACAAATAGTGATTAGGTACATTTTTTCATCAATAATGTTTTGACGAATATGCTGATAGTGTTAAAACTCAAAAAACTCCTTTTCTGACGGTTTTAGTCAGGAGCTAAAACATGTTTAGTCAAAAAGCTCGAACATAATTCGCCTTGACGAGAACGTGGCCACAATATGCTGTTTTATGAACCTTGAAAAACTGATGTTGCCACCAATATCAGCTAAAACGTTGCGAGGATTGTATAAAGCGATATTTATGGGGCTTTCAGATAGCGGAGGGGTTATACTGAAATAAATTTGTGTTTCATTACAATACTAATGAGAAAAACGGATTTCTGGTACACAAAAACATAATTTCCAAGCGTCGGCCCATTTTCTGCTTGGGCTTGCTTTGCTTATCACGTTTACATCAATACAGGATGTTTCAAGCTTTCAGGTACGTCTCGTGTGAAGAAACCGAAAATAATAATCAAAATTTGACCGTGTTCTCATGGAGCGCCGTTTTTTAAACAAAAAAATAATTTTCTTAAATTTTCTAAAATTACAGATGTGACGTCACAATAAATTTTTTTTATTATAGCATTCTTTTTCCACATTGTTAAAAAAAAATACAAAGTTTTACTCAGATAGAAAAAAGTGAATTTCTGTCGGAATAAACAGAACCCCCAGTATTGTCAACAGCCTCTTTGGAGGGTGGAAGAACAAACTGAGGTAAGGGCACTCTTTTGTCCGTGGGATGAGAAATCATCCCAAAAGGCAGATGAATCAGGAATGATCAATGGCATAAGGATGCAGAAAGCACCGGAAAACTACTGCATTAAAGACTCATAGGAGTTTCCCAGGAAAATCATCATGGAAAATTGTGGAGAAATGAAAGAAGTTACTGATCATGGAACTCGGATACCAAGATCCGGCAGGGGAAGAGATAGCAGGGCTCCCCAGGTCGTCATCGAGCGAAATCCCTGTAAATTGAAAAACAAGCAAGCCTTGAAGATTTGTACTTGGAATGTGAAGAGCCTTTATGAAGCTGGTAAAGCGCACAATGTAATCAAGGAGATGAGAAGACTACAGATCGACATCCTGGGTATAAGCGAGATGAGATGGCCAGGATCGGGAGAGTGTAGTATGGAAAATCACAAAATTTATTACACTGGTAGCACAGGAAGGCGACACGAAAATGGAGTTGGAATAATAGTCAACAATAACATTCAATCGGCAGTTATAGGATGTATCAGACAATCAGATAGAATAATAATGCTGAAATTAAGAGGAACGTTATTCAATGTAAACCTAGTTCAGGTGTACGCTCCTACGGCAGAAAAGAGTGAGGAAGAGATTGAGGACTTCTACAGTCAGATTGGGGTAGTGATGAAGAACGTGAAAAAGAGAGATATCACTATTATCATGGGGGACTTCAATGCAAAGGTCGGTAAAGTGTCAGAAGATAAACTAGTAGGGCTCTACGGACTGGGACAAAGAAACCAAAGAGGTGACAGATTGGTTCAATTTTGCAGAGAAGAAAAACTAGTTGTTGCCAACACACTTTATAAACTACCATCCAGACGGTTATATACATGGAGATCACCCGCAGACAAACCTGGCAATATAGTAAGAAATCAGATTGACTTTATACTGATTAGTGAACGATTTCGTAATAGTATGACTTCAGTCAAGACATACCCGGGAGCCGATGTCCCCTCTGACCACAACCCTTTGGTGTGCCAGCTGAAGACAAAACTAAAAAAGACGCTGCCACAAAAAACGTCCAAGAAATATGACATCGAAAAACTCAAGAACCCTGAAATCCGAGAGAAAGTAAGGAATGCTTTGACATCTGAATTTAAGGACATGCGTACATCCATTTCTGAACCAGACAAGACATGGAATACAATGGAAACAAGAATAATTGAAGTTAACAACCGTTTTCTAAAAACTGATACCGCGAGACAGAAGAAGAAAGGATGGATGACCGACGAAATTATGAATCTGATGGAAGAAAGACGGGGAGTTAAATCGAATAATACTCAAGAATATTGGGCAATTCACAGGAATATCCGAAAAAAGATCCGAGAAGCTAAAGCACAATGGATGACCGAAAAGTGCAATGAAATAGAAGATCTAAATAAGAAACATGACATATTCAATACACATAAAAAGATCAAAGAAGTCACAGGCAGGTTTAGACAAAGAGCTTCTGGAAATGTATCTGATGAGAATGGTAATATTATGTTGGAAATTAATGATATATTAACAGTATGGGAAAAATATACTGAAGGTCTGTTTGATGATCAACAACGACCCGAAAAACCCGTCTTTGATACTGTTGAAGGTCCACATATCACTATATCAGAAGTAAAGCAGGCAATTAGGCTCATGAAAAACAGAAAAGCAATGGGTCCAGATGAAATACCATCAGAAATTTTTAAAATTATGGATGAAGATACCATTGAAACACTAACTGCACTTTTTAACAAAATATATGATACTGGCATAATCCCACAAAAATGGCTTGCATCCACCTTTATTACATTGCCCAAGAAATCCAATGCAAAATCGTGCGAAGACTTCCGCACCATTAGCCTGATGTGCCATGTACTTAAAATATTTCTCAAGATCATTCATGCGCGGATATATAAAAAATGTGAATAGCAAAACGGAGAAACACAGTTCGGGTTCAGAGATGGACTGGGAACGCGGGAAGCATTGTTTGCAGTCCAGGTCGTGATTCAGCGGTGCAGAGACGTGAACTGCGACGTGTATGTGTGTTTCCTGGATTACACCAAGGCTTTTGACAGATGCCAACATAAGAAAATGATAGATCTGTTAGTGGATATTGGACTGGATGGAAAAGACGTCAGGATTATCGCTAACCTTTACTGGGGACAAAAAGCTACAGTTAGAGTTGAAAATCAGCAGACTGAATACATTCAAATCAAAAGGGGTGTACGGCAGGGTTGCATACTGTCGCCGCTCCTGTTCAATTGTTACTCGGACACCGTTTTCAAAGAGGCTCTAGAAAACACGGATCGAGGCATCAAAGTTAACGGCGAAATTATCAATAATATCCGCTATGCTGACGACACTGTCTTGTTTTCGGACAGTTTAGAGGGGCTACAAGAGTTATTGAACAAAGTTAATCGAACTAGTGAGAAGTACGGGCTGAGCTTAAATGTCAATAAGACCAAATATATGGTGATTAGTAAAGATCCAATTCAACCAGGTAACTTGTGTATAGACAATAAACCAATTGAAAGGAAGTCAAAGTTCACTTATCTCGGCTGCACATTGAACGAAAACTGGGATCATTCACAGGAGATAAAACATAGAATTGAAATAGCGAGAAATACGTTTATACAAATGAAACCGCTTCTGTCATGTCGAGATCTGAGTCTGGCCCTTAAAAAGAGAATGGTCGTGTGTTATGTATACTCCACTCTTCTGTACGGTGTGGAGGCTTGGACGCTGTCAGACGCTATGGAGGGAAGGTTGCGGGCTTTTGAAATGTGGATTTTCAGAAGAATTCTTAGGATCTCTTGGATGGAAAGAATTACCAACGAAGAAGTACTCCGAAGAATGGGATGTGGGCCTGAAATCGTGCTTACTGTGAAATGTAGAAAGTTAGAGTATTTTGGCCATATCATGAGACATAGCAAGTACAGAATTCTCCAAAACATAGTTCAAGGCAAGGTTGATGGCCGATGAGGGCCTGGGAGAAGAAGAATTTCTTGGCTGGCTAACTTGCGAAAATGGTTTGGAGCAACATCTCCTGAACTGTTTCGATGCGCAGCCAACAAGATCCGCATAGCTATGATGATAGCCAACGTCCGTAATCGGACAGGGCAATAGAAGAAGAAGAAGAAGAAAAAAGTGAAACTCATTATTAGTAGTAAGTAATTCAATTTGATCATTAAGCATTTATATAATCAAATAAAACAATAACAATCCAAAACTACTTAAAAAAAGGTATTCAGAGAGCGGTTGATAGGAATAAACAGACCAACCAAATATTTCTTCCTGTAGTTACTCCAAACCAGGAAGTTTAAAAAGCACTTTGTCACATTAAATCGATTTATTACATCACACTTATTTACTTATCACAAATAATAAGTTGCACAATAGGAGATACAAAATAGGTTCTTTAGAAAAATTAGTTCTCTATGAATTGTGAACGTTCGTGAGAAAACAAATAATTGTGACGTCAGAGCGGTCATTTTAGGAAATTTGGGAACATTATTTCTTCTCAAAATTTAAGATTGGTGTACAACGCCTTCCCCCCCCCCCCCTCCCCCTAAAATGTTAAAAACGTGTTTCATTAATTATAGCCTTGTTGCTCTTCTTAAGCAAAAAACGAAAAATAAATCGGTGTTATTATGACTATTTAAGGATACATCGGCTGTATTGTCAATTTGAAAGTCGAATTTTTATTAAAAATGTCTTAAACTTCCAACTAGGCTCTGACTCAGCCTCTATGAACTGAAGTAAGAAAATAAAAAAAACACGTTTGCACAAATAGTGGTTAGATACATTTTTTCATCAATTATGTTTTGACGAATATGCTGATAGTGTTAAAACTCAAAAAACTCCTTTTCTTACGGTTTTAGTTAAGAGCTAAAACATGTTTGGTCAAAAAGCTCGAACAAAATTCGCCTTAACCAGAACGTGGCCACAATATGCTGTTTTGTGAACCTTGAAAAACAGATTTCTGGTACACAAAAACATAATTTCCAAGCGTCGGCCCATTTTCTGCTTGGGCTTGCTTTGATTATCACGTTTACATCAATACAGGGTGTTCCAAGCATCCCGACACACGTCTGCTGTAAAGAAACAGAGCAGTCAATAGGAATAAACGCACCAACCGAGTGTTTAATTCTTCCTCTAGTTACTCTAAAACACTAAAAACGCTCTCAAGAAATATAGAACTGTGTCACATTAAACCGATTTATTACATCAAACTGATTTACTTATTACAAATAATAAGTTGAACAATAATAGGAGATACAAAATACAAAATAGGTTCGTTAGAAAAATTAGTTTTTTATGAATTGTAAATGTTCGTGAGAAAACAAATAATTGTGACGTCATTCCGGTCATTTTAGGAAATTTGAGAACATTGTTTCTTCTCAAAATTTAAGCTCGGTGTACAACGCCTCCCCCTGTGGGTACAGAGTGGACTGTCCACCATTCCTAGGAGGTGCATGTGACTGTTTAGCCTACAGTGGCCAGTGGGGATTCCTATAAGATGTCCCAGGCTCTGCCGACTTCTCTTAATTAGCCATGAGGCTACTATCCGGGTTAGGGTAGATTTCCTTCGTCTGTCTACATATTACTGACTGTATCCAGTTTGTCCCTATATTCTCCCACGCCCATTGATTTAGACTGTGAAGGACGTACCTATTGCTTACTCCTAGATATAGCTCCGGTCCAGTAAAGCACCTTTGGAAACCACGCTTGGCCAATTATGCAGCAGACTTTGTGTTGATATACGTATGTGGACTACTGAGGACAAAACTACTGCTCATCATCATCGTCGTAGACTCCTCTACAAAATGGATTGAGGTGCATGTTTTGAAGGACATGTCTATACGGCCAATTATTTTTCTTTATTCAAATCTCAACATTTACAAGCAATAGACTTAAAAAGTAAACAGCTGAATAAATGCTAGATTACACTAATTATAGCGCTTAAACAATCGATCAACGGCCAAACCGCTCCTTACGAACTAATATCACAGAGTATATTTTATGTTATTTATACATATTTACAAGCTATTTACAGTGGCGATTACATCTCATTAAGGCGTCGCATAAGGATGTTGGATGTCGAAACTGCGTCGCTGTAGCTTATGCGGTTTGCCAGGGTTTTCAGTGCCCTTGGTGACACCCGTAATCTCTCACGGAGGGTCCGGCAGAATGTGGAGTATGCCTCGGTGTTGATAATCTCCCCATAGCATCCCACGACACAGGCTGCGAATCTAACATGGCACCGGTGGATTTCTCCCATCACATCGACCAGATTGGCGTCTCTCTCCACGCTGTCCAAGTTGTTAATGTCATTTATATGGGTAGTCGAGTTGACAGTATATATGATGCTTTTTAGTTTTTCCTGTCTCCTGAGGTTTTGGATGTGGGACACCGCAACCTCGAAGATCAGGATTTCATCTGGATTAGACAGATAGACCACTATATCTGGCTTATTGTGGTATAGGTTTTGCTCGGTGAGGATCTTAGTGCCCGCAGTAACTTTAATGTTTCTTCCGGCATTCTGGAACTCCTGATTGAAGGTCGCCCGCCCAAACTGTAGTTTTTTATGGCACTTGCGTGGAGCTCGCATACTAGTCAGGATGGTTTTTAGTATCCAATACACCACATAGTCGTGTCTGGTGGTGTAGGCTGGCGTAATGCAGGCACTGGCTACGTGATAAGCAGTCTCGTCGGTGTCACAGCCCCTCCTGCACTTCCGCCTAATTGGTCCGATGCTTAGGCCATGCTGCTGTTCTTCCATCGCGGCCCCCAGCACTCCCCTCCTCCACGAGTCAAGATCAGGCGCCGTGAAAGCGGGAAACGATATTTTTTTTGTTCTCTTTAAGAGTCAATTTGCCGTAGTGCATGTTGCTCGACCATTGCTCTTCAAGGCGGCTGATGTATTTTCCGTGTGCCAATCTCACCGTATTTTGGCAACATTTTCTGATGTTGTTGGCCTCCTGAACCTCAACCTCATACAGCCGCAGTACCCACTCCATGTCCGATAGTGGGTTCCTCCATCCGGCCTTTTTCAGGGCTTGGTACCGGAGCAGACAGTCCTTCATGTGCTGGTGTTGTGTCAGGTAGATGCCTCTTCGTATGTAGGTTAGCTCAGTTTCATGTTCGACTGATTTGAGTCCCAAGCCTCCCCTATATGTCGGGAGGTATACTGCGAGGCGTTTGATGTCTTGATGTCGTCTTTCCTTTAACCTTGTGTGTGACTAAGCTCTTTCTGACGGCGTCGTCCAGCGCCCTGCATCTTTTAAGTGTTGAGCTGCGTCTCTCGTCTGGGGTTATATTGGCGGTGACGTACACCACGGCAGGAATCACGCAGGAATTGATGAGGGCCACCTTTTGTTGTGTAGTGAGCTCCGATTCCAGGATTTTACTAAGTTTTGTGGTCAAGTTTTCCTCTACACGCCGAAAATTGTCCATCGTGTCCTTTTCTAGTTGATCCAGGCCGAGATACCTGTATCCGTCTCTTACCTGCGGCAGAAATGGGGCTAGGTCGTCCCCCTCTACGTCTTGGGCTTCTCTGGTGTATTGGCCGCAATTTGCCATGTTCAGGCTCAGCCCCACTTCGGTCGCCGCTTCTGCCAATTTCGTGGACATGGCGTACATGCTCTCCCTAGTTGGTGCGTGGTATTTTATGTCATCCATGTACGCCAACACTTGGTGTTTGCCCTGTGTTTTTCTCACTATCTCCGGGTCTGTTTTGACGCAGTTTAGCGTGGCCGCCGTCAGGAGGGTGAACAGTAGAGGGCTTATTGAATCCCCCTGCAGAATGCCTCTGCGAACCGGAATGGGGTTTGACTTGTCCTTGTTCAGGCGCACCCTCATTGACCATTGTTTTATCGCGGTCTTTATGGCTTTCCTTATGTTGATGTAGAGCGGCAGAACATCTTTAGACACTTGTGGTAAACAGAGTCATAAGCCTTAGCAAAGTCATACCACGAGGAGTAGTTTCTTACTCTGCTAAGTCTTGCGACTAGTAATATGCTCTTATCCAAGAGCAGTCCATGTGTGGTGCCCCATATGTTGTCCTGGGCAAGCTGTTCTGGGGGGAGTGCTTCTTTTAATATTCGCGTCATCACCGCCGTACACATTTTGTAGTCTGTGTTCAGTAGTGAGATAGGTCTGTAGTTATCATGGTTGGCCGTGTCTTCCTTTTTGTGAATAAGCACTACGCTGGCTCGGACGTCGGCTTCCAGGAATTTGTCTCTGGCCATCAGAATATCCGTTATATAGTTCTCCAGATAGGCCTTTGCCGCTGGTAGGGCTTTGTAAATGTAAATGGGAATTCCGTCTTCACCGGGCGCCTTCCAGGGTGCCGCTTTGGTCAGGCTCTCTTTCAAGTGTCGTTTGATGTTGTCGGCCCGGTGTCTCACCAGGTCATTTACCTGGTAGATCAGTCACGTGCATAATTCCTTGAATTGCTAGAGGGCCATCACATGACCAGCTTAACCGGTAGATAACCTGGTGAGTTTTGGAATTCGCCCAAGCTCTCTTGCTGGACAAGAGCATTCAAAGAGATTGAAGAACGTATATAGTTAGTTAGATAAGTAGGTACCTTAATATCGAGATAACTAAATTACAGAATCACCCCTCACACGTATCAACCCAAGAGACATCTTCCGCAATGCTATAGGTCCGAACCAGACTGATCCCAAGAGAGAACATCACCGATTTTAGTGGCAATAGTGCTAGGAATGGTTTGAATGAGAGTGCGAATGTTAAAGGTGACGACCTACAAGGCAGAAATGTAAGCAATGACGATAATAGAAATATAGCATGAGGACCGGATAAAACGCGGGACCTGTAAAGAGGAACCGGCGAGTGCCAAAGAAATTTTCCGATTATCACAAGCGTAAATGAAATTAGACATAACGCTGGATAGTATAGCAGTTTGAGTACGCTCACGTGACCACCATAAAATCACATATTCATTCTGCATAGACTAGAAGTAACTTGCGTTTAATCTTAAAGACCATGTCTCACAGGAACATCAACTCGCAAAGTTAGTTCAACCAGACTAACGAGGAACACCTGCCCAATGTGAACATGTAACGTCCGTCTTGTCCTTAAATAGTAAGGGGTGTCCATTTGAAAGCGTCATCTAATTGGCTGTGACATGTCCAAAAAAAAACAGATGAAAGAACAAAAAGCCACTACTTTGATTATTTCATTCTTTTGCCTTTTAAATGACGTTTTATAATGAACACAGTTTATGTGTTAAATGTAGTATGTAATGCTTTCGTGATGTACTGTCTATCTTCTGTTATAAAACTACTAATCTGTACACCCGCCTTTCAATAACTACTTGGTTTTAAGATACGCCAATTTCAAAAAAAGATCTTGAATGAAAAAGGTAGTCTTCAGTGAGTATATAACAACTTTGTTATATACTCACTGAATAACGACTTCGATTCCCCATAGTTCCAATTTGCCAGAAGGTCGTCCGCTAGTCAGCCAGAAGGCCGTCCACGGAACTCCTGTGGCGAAAGGACTCCGCCCTGTGGACAACCTCCCGCTGTTGTAAATCTGGTAGTGTCATTGTTTAATGATGTAGTGATCAGTCTGGATTCTAACATGTTGCGAATCCAATTGGTTATTGTTGGTTCGAACCTTCTCGCTGTACTGGCGCTGAGGAGGGAGTCTGTAGGTGCATTATTAAAGGCCCCTTCTATGTCTATGAAAATACCTACTGCGAAATATTTTGAATCCAGATGAGTATCTTGGATTTTCACCACTAGTTTATGAAGTGCTAGTTTTGGAGAGTCTTCTTTGGAGAGTTGCCAATCTGCCTTGTTGGGTCGTTTAAATTATCACACTTACAATATTTAGTTTAATAAAGAAAAACACGCACTTTTTCGGAGTTCATACTTTATTTTAGGCAAGATTACAAAAGTATCAAAATAGAGACTAGACCTAATATAATACATACAGGGTGGTGCAAATTCTACGACATTTAAGGTTTACAATTACAATATAAATTTTACGTTTAGTACCTATTTACGATCTAAGTGTTAAAAGTGCAAGTTTAAGACACGCTTGTGAAAGTCCGTATAGGTTCCTTAAAATCACTTTTAACAAGAAAAAATCTAAAAAAAGCATTTACACCAAATAAATTTATACAAAACAATAGTTATCTATAGAACTTAATTCTATATATAAATGCGACTAGCTCCTTTTTTTTAACCACACTTACTCGCAGTTTTATTATAGTTCTTTTCTCGTGGACTAGGAATTTAAAAAAATTATAAATGCGAAAAAATTTGGTCCACCCGGTATATTCTACGTAAAAAAAAACAGTTTAAAGTATGTACAATCTATAATGTATTGGCATTAAGTACTTGTTAATATTTTACATTGCTAATGAGTCGTTTTCTATACAATAAATTACTAGGACGTCTATTCTTCTAACCAACCTATAATGATGGCTTTTAAAAAAGTCATATGGTCAAGGTTTTTTTTTAACTGACATTATTTACAATAAAATATTTCGTTATTTTTTAAGTATAAAATGCTTAACATCACATTTCTTTAAATACAATACTTGCATACAGATGAATGCCTCTACGAACTTGAGCTTTTTAACACGCAAATCACACATCACCGAAAACATCATACATGCAAAATTCGCACTCAGTTAGCACAGAATTGAGTAATAATTATCGTAAAACTTGATTAGGCATCAACCTTTATAACTCTGTCGTGGTTTCGATGGGAGAGTCGTACCCATAACCTATGTGCATGCTACTGAAGTCTTTTCTCTCTTTGAAGGTCACGTTTTCGTTGCTCGGACTTGTGTTCGTATCTACCCCACCTGACGGCCTTAAAATAAGAATTATTACTATAATATAACAACTATAATCTAAAGCTGTAAATAATTATTTTATAAAAGGTTTCACTGTCGTAGAAAAAGTCCATTTTTCTATCAGAAAGAGGATGGTAGAAATGGCAATTGACCTCTAAGTCAGCAGTCTCAAATATTGTATATTTTGTTGTTCAGGACTACATGTTTGGCTTAAAAAGGTATCCTCAACCAACAGAAAAATAGATTATTTAGTCCTCGATTATTGATTATTTAGTCCTCAACAATATGTAAATGTTTTGCTTTTATTTAACTTGTTTTTAGAAATTTTAGCATGTGTGTTGGCTGCGGCCTGATAATATCTTTTTAACTTTTGCTGTTTTATGTTAGGTATAACTTTGTTAGTAGTGTTTATAAGCTGCAAAAGTAGATTTACCTGTAGACGTGATCTCTTCTAATATTATTGTTAGTATGTTTGATTAGATGGCTGTTATCACCTACGCTAGATGCACGTACAGTCGTAGACGACTCACTACTTACTGGGCTTGCCTTATCTAAAAATCAAAAAGGATTTTATTAAATCAAAACACAAGCCTTGCACCTTACCATAATTTTTTAAATTAGTGTCCTTTCCAATATAACTAACATTCTCCAAGCTGAAAGCGTGATTTTTGTTACTAAAATCAATCTGCAGGTCATTGTAGTCCTCCTGATCATCGACGGGGACCACCATTTGGAGAACTTGGGTCTCGTACTCCTTCAGATTTGGTTCCACGTAGACGGTGTCGTATCTCGCTGGACTCGCAGGTACCATGTACTGCCTTGAATTTGCGTAGTGATCTTTAAAAGATTTGTACCTAAAAATGTGTTTTAATTAGTGTTGGGTTGGTTTTTAACAACAGCACACTATAATTACCTCGACCAAGAAACGCAGATATAGATAACTCCAACGCTACCCAGCAGGAAGATAATGCACGCTATTATAATTAGAGCGTAGGGAAAGACCTCGCCATTAAGGGAGGCTATGGATGCGGTCCTGATCTTATGGGAGATGAAGGGCTCGTGAATATTGAAGGCCGTATGTTTTATCTGGGCCGTTATATCGAAGGTTATGTTGTCCATTGAGGATTTCTCTAATAAAGATCGTTTTACCAGAGAATTATTTCTTGGTAATATCTCGTCCGTATCAGGATCTATAACGTAAAACCAAACATCTGTTCCCTCAGGGTCCGTTTCAAAGGTACCGTTGCCACCAATGAATTCTCTCGCACTGAGTTTTTCAATTCCTACAAACAGACTTGAGCTTAGAGGTGAATGTGTATATAAAAAGTCTTAACTATACAACAACTACAACAAGAGGTCCTTAATATTGTTATGATGAGCGGGCTGGGAGGCGGAGCGACAGTGAAGATTGGTCAATCGCGTCTCGCGGCCTATCCGGGCGCTGCGGCGTAGAACTGACACGAATGATTTATTGCTCTGTTTATTTAAAACGCAGTTATTTACGACCTTTTGTTTATTTGTCTCTTAGCAATTATTTTTCTTCTAAGAATATTCCAGGCTTTTCTATATTTTTAGAATTTTGTATAAAAGGCGAATAGCGCCGCCGTTAGTAGTAGTCTTATTTAATCGAGCTATAGGTAAGCTAAAGAACCAAACGATAATAGAAAGCTAAGTAGTGAGTTATTTAGTAGTCGAATTGTACTTGTGTATTTGTGGATAAATAAATAGTGTTTTCGTGTTAAATCACTACACTGGAATTATTGAACCCCGAATATCAAATAAAAGACTCAGAATGAAAATATTAAAGTATACTGACAATACTATGATGCACGCAGAGGCAGGATGTGACTCTTGTGAATTGATATCACTGATAGTTCAGTTTAGCATTTAGTAAACGCTGAACTAAGGGGTGTTCATACAAAAACGTCATCTTATACGATAAACTTCGCATCCTACTCGACCCTCAGCAATGTAGAAAGACATTCTATCGCCTAGGTCACCAATAAGGATGTATGACATATATGGGTTTGACTATAAGTTGGAGTGCATAAGAGAAAATGTTAACCATTTTGCAGACTTTTTGTGTAGGCTTCCCAGCAGACAGACTAACATCATGGCTGAGGAGTTGGAGGAGCAGAATTATTTGAACTTTGCGACAACTTTATAACGGCCCATTGATAACACAAGATTAGCCCAAGAGACCAAGAAAGACCATGTACTGATGAGAGTCCTAGAATTTGTAAAGTGGGGATGGCCGCCCAGTGCAGCCAAGGATTTCCGCTCATTCTGGAGTAGGAGGGGCGAAATTTACGAGCAGAACTGTTGTCTAATGTGGGGCCACAGACTAGTAATCCCCAAACGAGCTACAAAATCGTATGCTCAGAGAGCTGCATGCTTCTGCGCATTTGGGAATTGTCAAGACCAAAACAATAGCGCAATCCTCCCTGGGTAGGAAGGACTGGATAAAAGTAAATAAGTCATCACGTCTAAAGACCACAGACCCATTACTACCTTTTACTTTAAGCTTTCCTTTGGGTCAACTTTCTAACTTCCCCACCCCCCCAACTTTCACTTGAAAACATTTTACGTCATGTCGCCTTTTCTTCACTTTGTCAGTGTTTTTTGCTGCACTTTATTCTTCAAAATTTCTTACAATTTGGTATTCTGTTTTTTTAATTTATCTCATTGGTAAAAGGCATTAATTTCAACTCACTTCATATTTTTTTGATTTGATTATGTTATTTTCCTGCAATTTTTTAACCCTTTTAAAATCCTAGTATATCTATTACCCATTCAGTGATTTTTGTCACCTAGTTACCTTTCAAACCTCAATTTTTTTTATACCCATCTCCTTTTAGCACATGTTGAGAAGATACGATAAAAATGTCAAAGTCAAATTTCCAACGCCTACTTTGACGACAATAATAACTGAATGGCTTATCTGTTCTATTATTTTTTACTTGTTATGCCATTTTTTATTTGCATTATAAGTTTTTCTTTTAAGATTTATTTTTTTGTTTATTCACTAATTGTTAATGTTTCTCTGGTCTTCAATTTTGAAAACATTTTACGTCACATTTTCGTTTTCTGCCTTTTATATTATATATTTTTTTCTGAACTTTGTTCTCCAAAATTTCTATTTTATAAATGATTTCTTACTGTTGGTATTTTGAATTTTGTATTTATCTGAAAAGGCACCAATTTCACTAGTGTGTATGTGGTCTATTATTTTTTACTTGTTTTGCCATTTTTTTTTTCGCGTTATGAGTTTTTCTTTTAAGTTTTATTTTTGTGTTTATTGCCTAATTTTTTTGTGTTTTTATGCCGTTCAATTGAAAAACATTTTACGTCATGATTTCGTTTATTTCCTTTTTTGTTTCATTCTTTTTCTGCTCTTTATTCTTAAAATTTTTTGTTTTGTAAATATTTCTTTACAGTTGGTATTTTGCATTTTTTATTTATCTAATTGGTAAAAGGCTGTAATTTCAGTTCTTAATTTATTTTTTTTACTTGATTGTTACTATTTTCCTGGATTTTTTTCCCCTTTTACCCTAAAAATTTCCTTTTCTACGGGAAAATAACCCTTTGCAAGTCCTAGTGTGTCTGTGTTCTTTATATTTTTTATTTGTTCTGCCATGTTTTCTTCGCATTATCAAGGTTTCTTTTAAGATCTATCTTTGTCTTTATTCTCGATTTTTTAATGTTTATATTATGCCCTCTAATTTTGAAAATATTTTACGTCACGTTTTTTTTTGCTTTTTTAATTTAATTGTTTATGCCCTTTTTTTAACATTTTGCAGTTTTAGTTTATTTCATTGGTAAAAGCTCTAATTTCATTTTTCTTTCTGGCTTGATTCATGTACTTACTTCCCTATACTATATGATTTTAATAAAAAAATGTGATTCCAAAGTTTTTGCTCTATTAAATTTCATACATTTTTGATTTTTTTTTTCATTGGTGAAAGGCATTAATTTCAACTCACTTCATATTTTTTTGATTTGATTATTAGTGATTTTCCTGGAATTTTTTAACCCTTTTAAAATCCTAGTGTATCTATTACCCCATTCAGTGATATTTGTCACCTAGTTACCTTTGAACCCTCAATTTTTTTTATACCCATCTCCTTTTAGCACATGTTGAGAAGATACGACAAAAATGTCAAAGTCAAATTTCCAACGCCTTCTGGACGACAATAATAACTGAATGGCTTATATGTTCTAATATTTTTTACTTGTTATGCAATTTTTTCTTTGCATTATAAGTTTTTCTTTTAAGATTCATCTTTTTGTTTATTCACTAATTGTTAATGTTCCTCTGGTCTCCAACTTTGAAAACATTTTACGTCACATTTTCGTTTTCTGCCTTTTATATTATATATTTTTTTCTGAACTTTGTTCTCCAAAATTTCTATTTTATAAATGATTTCCTACTGTTGGTATTTTGGATTTTTTATTTATCTGAAAAGGCTCCAATTTCACTAGTGTGTCTGGGGTCTATTATTTTTTACTTGTTTTGCCATTTTTTTTTCGCGTTATGAGTTTTTCTTTTAAGTTTTATTTTTGTGTTTATTGCCTAATTTTTAGTGTTTTTATGCCGTCCAATTGAAAAACATTTTACGTCATGATTTCGTTTATTTCCTTTTTTTGTTTCATTCTTTTTCTGCTCTATTCTTAAAATGTTTTATTTTGTAAATATTTTCTTACAGTTGGTATTTTGCATTTTTTATTTATCTAATTGGTAAAAGGCTGTAATTTCAGTTCATAATTTATTTTTTTTGACTTGATTGTTACTATTTTCCTGGGATTTTTTCCCCTTTACCCTAAAAATTTCCTTTTCTAAGGGAAAATAACCCTTGGCAAGTCCTAGTGTGTCTGTGTTCTTTATATTTTTTATTTGTTCTGCCATTTTTTCTTCGCATTATCAAGGTTTCTTTTAAGATCTATCTTTGTGTTTATTCTCGATTTTTTAATGTTCATATTATGCCCTCTAGTTTTGAAAATATTTTACATCACGTTTTTTTTTTGCTTTTTTAATTTAATTGTTTATGCCATTTTTTAACATTTTGCATTTTTAGTTTATTTCATTGGTAAAAAGCTCTAATTTAATTTTTCTTTCTGGCCTAATTCATGTACTTACTTCCTTATACTATATGATTTTAATAAAAAAATGTGATTCCAAAGTTTTTGCTCTATTAAATTTCATACATTTTTGATTTTTATTGTATTTTGCATGTTTTTATTTTTCTTTTGCGTTATTACCCTTTACTTTAAGTTTCCTTAGTGTTTTTTTTAATTTATTTCTTTCTTGTTACTATATCTATATAATGTTTTTTACTTGTTCTCTTTTTAAACTTTAATTTTTCTTTGTTTTTCGATTTTCAAATACATTTTTTACCATTTTAGCCCTTTTACGTATAAAACGTTTTTTTATTATTTTTGTTCTCATTACTACCTTTTATTTTAAGCTTTCCTTTGGGTCAACTTTCTAACTCCCCCCCCCCCCCCAACTTCCACTTGAAAACATTTGATGTCACGTTGCCATTTTTTCACTTTTTTAGTGTTTTTGGTGCATTCTGTATTTTTAGTTTATCTCATTGGTAAAAAGCATTAATTTCAACTCACCTCATATTTTTTTGATTTGATTATTAGTTATTTTCCTGGAATTTTTTAACCCGTTTTAAATCCTAGTGTATCTATTACCCATTCAGTGACTTTTTTCACCGAGTTACCTTTGAAACCTCAATTTTTTTTATACCCATCTCCTTTTAGCACATGTTGGGAAGATACGACAAAAATGTCAAAGTCAAATTTCCAACGCCTTCTTGACGACAATAATAACTGAAGGGCTTATATTTTCTATTATTTTTTACTTGTTATGCCATTTTTTCTTTGCATCATAAGTTTTTCTTTTAAGATTCATCTTTTTGCTTATTCACTAATTGTTAAGGCTCCTCTGGTCTTCAATTTTGAAAACATTTTACGTCAAATTTTTGTTTTCATTTTAGCCCTTTTTACGTTTAAAACGTTTTTTTATTATTTTTGTTTTTTCTTTTCATTACTACCTTTTATTTTAAGCTTTCCTTTGGGTCACCTTTCTAACTTCCCCCCCACCCCCCCAACTTCTACTTGAAAACATTTTATGTCATGTTGCCATTTTTTCACTTTTTTAGTGTTTTTAGTGTATTCTGTATTTTTAATTTATCTCATTGGTGAAAGGCATTAATTTCAACTCACTTCATATTTTTTTGATTTGATTATTAGTGATTTTCCGGGAATTTTTTAACCCTTTTAAAATCCTAGTGTATCTATTACCCATTCAGTGACTCTTTGTCACCTAGTTACTTTTGAAACCTTCATTTTTTTTATACCCATCTCCTTTTAGCACATGTTGAGAAAATACGACAAAAATGTCAAAGTCAAATTTCCAACGCCTTCTTGACGACAATAATAACTGAAAGGCTTATATGTTCTATTATTTTTTACTTGTTATGCCATTTTTTCTTTACATTATAAGTTTTTCTTTTAAGATTCATCTTTTTGTTTATTCACTAATTGTTAATGTTCCTCTGGTCTCCAACTTTGAAAACATTTTACATCACATTTTCGTTTTCAGCCTTTTATATTTTGTATTTTTTTTTGAACTTTGTTCTCCAAAATTTCTATTTTATAAATTATTTCTTACTGTTGGTATTTTGAATTTTTTATTTATCTGAAAAGGCTCCAATTTCACTAGTGTGTATGTGGTCTATTATTTTTTACTTGTTTTGCCATTTTTTTTTCGCGTTATGAGTTTTTCTTTTAAGTTTTATTTTTGTGTTTATTGCCTAATTTTTAGTGTTTTTATGCCGTCCAATTGAAAACATTTTACGTCATGATTTCGTTTATCTCCTTTTTTGTTTCATTCTTTTTCTGCTCTTTATTCTTAAAATTTTTTATTTTGTAAATATTTTCTTACAGTTGGTATTTTGCATTTTTTATTTATCTAATTGGTAAAAGGCTGTAAGTTCAGTTTTTAATTTATTTTTTTTGACTTGATTGTTACTATTTTCCTGGTTTTTTTTCCATTTTTACCCTAAAAATTCCCTTTTCTAAGGGAAAATAACCCTTTGCAAGTCCTAGTGTGTCTGTGTTCTTTATATTTTTTATTTGTTCTGCCATTTTTTCTTCGCATTATCAGGGTTTCTTTTAAGATCTGTCTTTGTGTTTATTCTCGATTTTTTAATGTTTATATTATGCCCTCTAGTTTTGAAAATATTTTATGTCACGTTTTTTTGCTTTTTTAATTTAATTGTTTATGCTCTTTTTTTAACATTTTGCATTTTTAGTTTATTTCATTGGTGAAAAGTCCTAATTTCATTTTTCTTTCTGGCTTAATTCATGTACTTACTTCCTTATACTATATGATTTTAATAAAAAAATGTGATTCCAAAGTTTTTGCTCTATTAAATTTCATAAATTTTTGTTTTTTTTTGTGTTTTGCATGTTTGGGTTTTTCCTTTGCGTTATTACCCTTTACTTTAAATTTCCTTAGTGTTTTTTGTTTTAATTTATTTTTTTCTTGTTACTATAGCTATATAATGTTTTTTACTTGTTCTCTTTTTAAACTTTAATTTTTCTTTGTTTTTCGATTTTCAAATACATTTTTTACCATTTTAGCCCTTTTACGTATAAAACGTTTTTTTATTATTTTTGTTCTCATTACTACCTTTTATTTTAAGCTTTCCTTTGGCTCAACTTTCTAACTTCCCCCCCCCCCAACTTCCACTTGAAAACATTTTATGTCATGTTGCCATTTTTTCACTTTTTTAGTGTTTTTGATGCATTCTGTATTTTTAGTTTATCTCATTGGTAAAAAGCATTAATTTCAACTCACCTCATATTTTTTTGATTTGATTATTAGTTATTTTCCTGGAATTTTTTAACCCGTTTTAAATCCTAGTGTATCTATTACCCATTCAGTGACTTTTTTCACCGAGTTACCTTTGAAATATCCATTTTTTTTATACCCATCTCCTTTTAGCACATGTTGGGAAGATACGACAAAAATGTCAAAGTCAAATTTCCAACGCCTTCTTGACGACAATAATAACTGAAGGGCTTATATTTTCTATTATTTTTTACTTGTTATGCCATTTTTTCTTTGCATCATAAGTTTTTCTTTTAAGATTCATCTTTTTGCTTATTCACTAATTGTTAAGGCTCCTCTGGTCTTCAATTTTGAAAACATTTTACGTCACATTTTTGTTTTCATTTTAGCCCTTTTTACGTTTAAAACGTTTTTTTATTATTTTTGTTTTTTCTTTTCATTACTACCTTTTATTTTAAGCTTTCCTTTGGGTCAACTTTCTAACTTCCCCCCCCCCCCAACTTCTACTTGAAAACATTTTATGTCATGTTGCCATTTTTTCACTTTTTTAGTGTTTTTAGTGTATTCTGTATTTTTAATTGATCTCATTGGTGAAAGGCATTAATTTCAACTCACTTCATATTTTTTTGATTTGATTATTAGTGATTTTCCTGGAATTTTTTAACCCTTTTAAAATCCTAGTGTATCTATTACCCCATTCAGTGATATTTGTCACCTAGTTACCTTTGAACCCTCAATTTTTTTATACCCATCTCCTTTTAGCACATGTTGAGAAGATACGACAAAAATGTCAAAGTCAAATTTCCAACGCCTTCTGGACGACAATAATAACTGAATGGCTTATATGTTCTAATATTTTTTACTTGTTATGCAATTTTTTCTTTGCATTATAAGTTTTTCTTTTAAGATTCATCTTTTTGTTTATTCACTAATTGTTAATGTTCCTCTGGTCTCCAACTTTGAAAACATTTTACGTCACATTTTCGTTTTCTGCCTTTTATATTATATATTTTTTTCTGAACTTTGTTCTCCAAAATTTCTATTTTATAAATGATTTCCTACTGTTGGTATTTTGGATTTTTTATTTATCTGAAAAGGCTCCAATTTCACTAGTGTGTCTGGGGTCTATTATTTTTTACTTGTTTTGCCATTTTTTTTTCGCGTTATGAGTTTTTCTTTTAAGTTTTATTTTTGTGTTTATTGCCTAATTTTTAGTGTTTTTATGCCGTCCAATTGAAAAACATTTTACGTCATGATTTCGTTTATTTCCTTTTTTTGTTTCATTCTTTTTCTGCTCTATTCTTAAAATGTTTTATTTTGTAAATATTTTCTTACAGTTGGTATTTTGCATTTTTTATTTATCTAATTGGTAAAAGGCTGTAATTTCAGTTCATAATTTATTTTTTTTGACTTGATTGTTACTATTTTCCTGGGATTTTTTCCCCTTTACCCTAAAAATTTCCTTTTCTAAGGGAAAATAACCCTTGGCAAGTCCTAGTGTGTCTGTGTTCTTTATATTTTTTATTTGTTCTGCCATTTTTTCTTCGCATTATCAAGGTTTCTTTTAAGATCTATCTTTGTGTTTATTCTCGATTTTTTAATGTTCATATTATGCCCTCTAGTTTTGAAAATATTTTACATCACGTTTTTTTTTTGCTTTTTTAATTTAATTGTTTATGCCATTTTTTAACATTTTGCATTTTTAGTTTATTTCATTGGTAAAAAGCTCTAATTTAATTTTTCTTTCTGGCCTAATTCATGTACTTACTTCCTTATACTATATGATTTTAATAAAAAAATGTGATTCCAAAGTTTTTGCTCTATTAAATTTCATACATTTTTGATTTTTATTGTATTTTGCATGTTTTTATTTTTCTTTTGCGTTATTACCCTTTACTTTAAGTTTCCTTAGTGTTTTTTTTAATTTATTTCTTTCTTGTTACTATATCTATATAATGTTTTTTACTTGTTCTCTTTTTAAACTTTAATTTTTCTTTGTTTTTCGATTTTCAAATACATTTTTTACCATTTTAGCCCTTTTACGTATAAAACGTTTTTTTATTATTTTTGTTCTCATTACTACCTTTTATTTTAAGCTTTCCTTTGGGTCAACTTTCTAACTCCCCCCCCCCCAACTTCCACTTGAAAACATTTGATGTCACGTTGCCATTTTTTCACTTTTTTAGTGTTTTTGGTGCATTCTGTATTTTTAGTTTATCTCATTGGTAAAAAGCATTAATTTCAACTCACCTCATATTTTTTTGATTTGATTATTAGTTATTTTCCTGGAATTTTTTAACCCGTTTTAAATCCTAGTGTATCTATTACCCATTCAGTGACTTTTTTCACCGAGTTACCTTTGAAACCTCAATTTTGTTTATACCCATCTCCTTTTAGCACATGTTGGGAAGATACGACAAAAATGTCAAAGTCAAATTTCCAACGCCTTCTTGACGACAATAATAACTGAAGGGCTTATATTTTCTATTATTTTTTACTTGTTATGCCATTTTTTCTTTGCATCATAAGTTTTTCTTTTAAGATTCATCTTTTTGCTTATTCACTAATTGTTAAGGCTCCTCTGGTCTTCAATTTTGAAAACATTTTACGTCAAATTTTTGTTTTCATTTTAGCCCTTTTTACGTTTAAAACGTTTTTTTATTATTTTTGTTTTTTCTTTTCATTACTACCTTTTATTTTAAGCTTTCCTTTGGGTCACCTTTCTAACTTCCCCCCCACCCCCCCAACTTCTACTTGAAAACATTTTATGTCATGTTGCCATTTTTTCACTTTTTTAGTGTTTTTAGTGTATTCTGTATTTTTAATTTATCTCATTGGTGAAAGGCATTAATTTCAACTCACTTCATATTTTTTTGATTTGATTATTAGTGATTTTCCTGGAATTTTTTAACCCATTTAAAATCCTAGTGTATCTATTACCCATTCAGTGACTCTTTGTCACCTAGTTACTTTTGAAACCTTCATTTTTTTTATACCCATCTCCTTTTAGCACATGTTGAGAAAATACGACAAAAATGTCAAAGTCAAATTTCCAACGCCTTCTTGACGACAATAATAACTGAAAGGCTTATATGTTCTATTATTTTTTACTTGTTATGCCATTTTTTCTTTACATTATAAGTTTTTCTTTTAAGATTCATCTTTTTGTTTATTCACTAATTGTTAATGTTCCTCTGGTCTCCAACTTTGAAAACATTTTACATCACATTTTCGTTTTCAGCCTTTTATATTTTGTATTTTTTTTTGAACTTTGTTCTCCAAAATTTCTATTTTATAAATTATTTCTTACTGTTGGTATTTTGAATTTTTTATTTATCTGAAAAGGCTCCAATTTCACTAGTGTGTATGTGGTCTATTATTTTTTACTTGTTTTGCCATTTTTTTTTCGCGTTATGAGTTTTTCTTTTAAGTTTTATTTTTGTGTTTATTGCCTAATTTTTAGTGTTTTTATGCCGTCCAATTGAAAACATTTTACGTCATGATTTCGTTTATCTCCTTTTTTGTTTCATTCTTTTTCTGCTCTTTATTCTTAAAATTTTTTATTTTGTAAATATTTTCTTACAGTTGGTATTTTGCATTTTTTATTTATCTAATTGGTAAAAGGCTGTAAGTTCAGTTTTTAATTTATTTTTTTTGACTTGATTGTTACTATTTTCCTGGTTTTTTTTCCATTTTTACCCTAAAAATTCCCTTTTCTAAGGGAAAATAACCCTTTGCAAGTCCTAGTGTGTCTGTGTTCTTTATATTTTTTATTTGTTCTGCCATTTTTTCTTCGCATTATCAGGGTTTCTTTTAAGATCTGTCTTTGTGTTTATTCTCGATTTTTTAATGTTTATATTATGCCCTCTAGTTTTGAAAATATTTTATGTCACGTTTTTTTGCTTTTTTAATTTAATTGTTTATGCTCTTTTTTTAACATTTTGCATTTTTAGTTTATTTCATTGGTGAAAAGTCCTAATTTCATTTTTCTTTCTGGCTTAATTCATGTACTTACTTCCTTATACTATATGATTTTAATAAAAAAATGTGATTCCAAAGTTTTTGCTCTATTAAATTTCATAAATTTTTGTTTTTTTTTGTGTTTTGCATGTTTGGGTTTTTCCTTTGCGTTATTACCCTTTACTTTAAATTTCCTTAGTGTTTTTTGTTTTAATTTATTTTTTTCTTGTTACTATAGCTATATAATGTTTTTTACTTGTTCTCTTTTTAAACTTTAATTTTTCTTTGTTTTTCGATTTTCAAATACATTTTTTACCATTTTAGCCCTTTTACGTATAAAACGTTTTTTTATTATTTTTGTTCTCATTACTACCTTTTATTTTAAGCTTTCCTTTGGCTCAACTTTCTAACTTCCCCCCCCCCCAACTTCCACTTGAAAACATTTTGTCATGTTGCCTTTTCTTCACTATTTTAATTTCTTCACTATTAATCCTAGTGTATCTATTACCCATTCAGTGATTTTTGTTGTGACAATAATAACTGAGGGGCTTATATGTTCTATTATTTTTTACTTGTTATGCCATTTAAATAAGTTTTTCTTTTAAGATTCATCTTTTTGTTTATTCACTAATTGTTAATGTTCCTCTGATCTCCAATTTTGAAAACATTTTACGTTACATCTTCGTTTTCTGCCTTTTATATTATATATTTTTTTCTGAACTTTGTTCTCCAAAATTTCTATTTTATAAATGATTTCTTACTGTTGGTATTTTGGATTTTTTATTTATCTGAAAAGGCTCCAATTTCACTAGTGTGTCTGTGTTCTATTAGTTTTTACTTGTTTTGCCATTTTTCTTCGCGTTATGAATTTTTCTTTTAAGCTTTATTTTTGTGTTTATTGCCTAATTTTTAATATTCTTATGGCGTCCAAGTGAAAACATTTTACGTCACAATTTCGTTTCTTTCCTTTTCTGTTTCATTCTTTTTCTGCTCTTAATTCTTAAAAATTTTTATTATGTAAATAATTTCTTACAGTTGATATTTTGCATTTTTTATTTATCCAATTGGTAGCAGGTTCTAACTTCAGTTCTTTGTTTATTTCTTTTTGACTTGATTGTTACTATTTTCCCCTACCTATACCCCATTCTTTTTTTGAAAGGGACAATAACCATTTGAAAATCCTAGTGTGTCTGTGTTTTTATATTTTTCTGTTTGTTCTGCCATTTTTTCTTCGCATTATCAGTGTTTATTCTTGAATTTTTAATGTTTATATTGTGCCCTCTGGTTTTTTTGAAAATATTTTACGTCACGTTTTTTTTGCTTCTTTCAAGTAAAAGGCTCTAATTTCATTTTTTTTATAACTTGATTCATGTACTTTAAGCAAACATTTTTATTAAATGTGATTCCAAAGTTTTTACACTCTTACACTTCATTGAGAAACTAAGGACATCATTTGCAACTTTTGGACTGCCAGATACGATATGCTCGGACCATTTGTGTCGAGAGGAATGGAAATGTTTTTCAAAACACATTACCATTCCACCACTCAACAGCCAGAGCAATAGAGCGGCAGAAAACAGCATGAAAACATTCAAGACAAAGATCAGAGCAACGAGAGGCGACCCCCAAAACCGAACAACACCTTTAAACACCTTAGTGACGCGATTCCCACTAACATATCGAAATACAGAGCACTGCACCACAGGAGCAGCACCTGCAGAGCTGATGTTTGGTAGAAAATTGAAAACCAGATAGGACTTATTAAAGAAAAACCATAATGATAACCATGACGAAAGAAAGGTGAAGCTGAGGCTAGAATGTCCAATGGGAGGAGAAAAATGGAGACAAAATTTGCTAGAAGAGAGAGAAAATTTAAGGCAGGAGAAGAAGTAATGATTTACGATTGCTGAACATCACACTGTAGAAGGTGGACGAGGGCCGAAGTGGACAAGATTGTCAGAAACACGGATTACTTACGCAGACTACCGACGGGACAGCAATTTCAGAAATCCAAAAAGTCACCCAATCCAGAATGGGGGAAGTGAACGGGGTGAATAAGTCTCTGTGAAAGGAAGATGAAGGCCGAAGAGGTTTTGGAAGTATTGGCAGGTTCATAACCACGGGTTACAATGGTGAACAGTTACGTACAATCACTGAACTCCAAGGCAGTGCCGAATTCCGAGAGAATACCAAGGCGCCGCCAGATGAGACCGATCAGCGAAACAAGGAAGAAACTCACTCAGAAACTGAGGGCGCTGAGAGTGTGGAAAGCTCAATGGTAGAGAGCACCTCTGTAATCTCACATAGCAACGAAGGGGTACAAGAAGGTAACCCAAACCCAGTGCCACAATATGACCAAATCATTGAATAACATATTTAGACTAGGAATGTGACTCTTACGAGATAGTTCAGTTTAGCATTTAGTAAATGCTGAAATAAGGGGTTTTCATTTAAAAACGTCATCTTATACGATGAACTTCGCATCCTACTCGACCCTCAGCAATGCATAAAGACATTCTATGGCCCAGGCCACCAATAAGGCTTGCACCATCTAAACATTGACCATTCTTCAGCATAATTAAAAATTCTGATTCACTTGGAAATGACACAATTACAAACTACTCTCTTTAAGACGATTTAATAATTTCAATTAGAAGCAAGAAGTTACGGCCTTCAGCCAAACTGGAAATGTTGCCAAGTTTTGACAATTTACCAAAACTGTGCTGTTGTTGTTGTTGCTATAATTAGGTAACAACAGGTTACGTAAACAATAGGTTATTAGCGCAACTGCAACTCTCACCTGTTATCAACCCAGTTTGCTCTCGCATCACCTTCGAAATCTCACCCAACTTCTTCTGGACCACGTTGGGTTTAGCGTCGCCTATAACCAAGATCAGCCTGTGTTGAGGTCCAACTAAATTCACTATCAGTGGCGTATAAATCTCGAAATAGTCCTTTGTCGCGTTTGGATTATCCCTTGCACAGGCCGTCAATCTAAAAGGTAGACTTTCCGGATTTATATACTCGAAAGTCCGTTTTGTTCGAATGATTCCTGTTGAGGGATCGATTGTGAAGAAATCTTCGCTGAAGTTACCTAAAAGTAGAATGTTATTAGTGATATGGGTTGGTTATGAGATGCCATTGTTTACCGGAAATATTAAATGAAATCCGTCCATATTTGCCGCTATCTACGTCTTCGGCTTTGATTTGAGTGACTGCGGTGTTCAAAGGAGCATCCACGGCTATTGCTGCATAATATTTTTTCTCTTGCATATTATTTTTCACAATTTTTGCCTCGTTTTCATCGTCGGTACCGTCAATTGCATTATAATTAAGCGCTAAAATCAGACAACAAATACTGGTTACCATCCGACTCTAGCTACCTTAGTGAGTGCTTACCTTTATTAGGAAATTTATCCACTAATTCTCCATCAAATGGATACACGAAGTAAGGCCGGTTATCGTTGATATCCTGAACGTTGACCGTTACTTGTGTTACTGCAAAGTCCTTATTGATAAAACCTTGGAGGGACATGATCTCCACGTCAAAGATGTATTGCTCTTGTGTCTCGAAATCCAGTGTTCCGTTAAGATAAACTGCGCAGTTTCTGTCTTCGGTAACGTTTAGTGCAAATTTGCCTAAAAAATAGTGACTAGTAAAAGATTAGAAAGTATCGACAACTGTTGGGGGACTTTCCAGTCTACCCGATGCTTCTACCAGATTCAGTGATGGTGTCAGTTTAGGAAGTAGAGTTTTTGGTCAATGCGCCTTCGGCAGTTGGAATTGATTTATAGGTTTTGTTGAAGTGAATAAACTTGTGCTTCTTATACAAGTTGTATCGTCTAACGACCCTTTTAAGTGGTCCAGTCACAAAATTAAACAAAAATAATATTCCGCAATCTGCAGACACTCCAGTAGTAGTAGGCACTGCTCAAGTACCTCAAGGAAAGTGAACAGGGGACTTGATCGAAGACAACCCTTACTTTGGACCATTTAACTAAGCGCCGAAGAACATTCAGCCGATAACGATCTCACGTCCAAGAAATGGTTCCCACATAACTCATTAAACTAATGCTTAACGCATTGGATTATCAAGAATTTAACCAGCTAGGTTGACGTTTATCAATGGTCATAACTTGTTTGACGAGCTTAAGAACTTGTTCTTCGATCCAAAATGCTCTTCCAACAATATTATGAAGCTCCGACGAATAAGGCAACGAAAAGGAACATCAACGTTATATTGGTTAAGGCCAAGCTCCGTGGTGACTCTGAGTTCGGCAAGCAGATGCTGAAGAGGTTAAAATTATTACTCGCAGCTCCTTTCCATGAGTGATACGTTCCCAACTGTTAAGAGCAAATTGATATGAAGCGATTTTTTACGAGATCCGAACTGAGCCTATAACTTAGAATGCGCATGATTAGATGTTATATATTTTCAATCTTGCTATATGGCAGTGAAGGGTGGACTCTCGATGCGTCTACAGAGAAAAAGCTGGACGCTTTTGAGATATACCTATACCGTCATATGTTAAGAATGTCATGAATGTACAGAGTGTCATCAACTTGAAAGTGCTTGCGCGGATGAGAAAATCAAAAGAACTGATGCTGATTGTTAAGGAGAGAAAGACGAGATATATAGGCCATATAATGAGAGGCTAGGGTATGAACTCTTGAGACTAATTATTGAAGGAAAAAGATCAGTGGGAAGAAGACAGAACTCCTGGATGAAAGACTTAAGAGGATGGTTTGGATGTACCTCAATCGATATCTTCAGAGCCGCTACATCCAGAATAATAATTGCCAATTGGATCGCCAACCTCCGGCGGAAGACGGCGGGTTAAGAAGAAGGAGAAGAAGGGCTCTTACAACTTGGCTGAGCTTAAGGACTTGTTCTTCGACCCAAGATGCTCTTCCAACGATATTATGAAGCTCCGACGAATAAGGCAACGAAAAGGAACATCAACGTTATATTGGTTAAGGCTGAGCTCTGTGGTGACTCTGAGTTCGGCAAGCAGATGCTGAAGAGGTTAACATTATTACTCGCAGCTCCTTTCCATGAGTGGTACACTCCCAACTGTTCAGAGCAATCACTCTTAAGGACAGTGACCCTGCGACTACGAATCACTTCCACCTACAAACCATTTTGGAGTAAATGTTCCAGGGTTGTGGTTTTTTACCATTATTCTCCTGTTGAACTCTTAAGGTTCTTTTAAAAAAGCTGTTTTTACTACTTCCTTCCTCTCCGGGGGATGTTTGTCCTCTCCCTGACGAGACAGCTTCATTCTCCACTGGCCAGGACATGGTCTAAGATTAACTTTCCTGGAGTCTCTCCGGTTGTACGACTAGTTCGGGATCTCAGGACTTGGAAGGCCTGAGGTAGAACTTTGTCCCAATGATTTTAATATGCAAGATAATACGTGTAACAGTTTTTGGTTCCTGGACTGTTCGCTCGACCGGGTTGGCCCTTTGATTGTAGATACTACTACATCTGATTGTGATATCATGTGACAAGGGTGACTGCGCAACGAAGAACATCGGCGAACTGTAAGGGTCACATACCAACAGGTTCACCAACGTTCTGGTAAAATCTTCAGGCACTGTTTCACTTAATGGTGATTTCACTGCTGCTCAACATCCTATAAGGAATTTCTAACAGAGAAGGGGGGGAAGAAGAAGAACACCAGTGGGAAAAAACCTCCGCAAAGGTTTTTTTGGACGCCAAACTCGGACGCTTTTGGATTTATTCAAGCCCTGACCAATACTCAATGTTGCCAAGGACAGTGACCCTGCTGACTGGAGGAACTTTGACTGTATCGGACCCATACAACAGGTTCACCAATATTCTGGTAGAATCTTCAGCCATTGCTTAACTTACTGTTGATTTGAATGCTGTTCAACATCCTATAAGGAAATTTTAACGCAGAAAGAAGGAAGAAGAACACTATAGCAAAGGTTTTTTTGGACGCCAAACTCGGGTGTTTTTCTTATTTATTCAACCCCTGACCATTGCTCAATGTTGCCAAGGGCAATCACTCTTAAGGACAGTGACCCCACTGACTGGAAGAACATTGACTGTAGCGGGCCCATACCAACAGGTTCACCAATATTCTGGTAGAATCTTCAGCCATTGCTTCACTTACTGTTGATTTGAATGCTGTTCAACATCCAATAAGGAAATTTTAACGCAGAAGGAAGAAGAAGAACACCATCGCAAAGGTTTTTTTGGACACCAAACTCGGGTGTTTTCTGATTTATTCAACCCCTGACCATTGCTCAATGTTGCCAAGGGCAATCACTCTTAAGGACAGTGACCCTACTGACTGGAAGAACATTGGCTGTAGCTGGCCCATACCAACAGGTTTACCAATATTCTGGTAGAATCTTCAGCCATTGCTTCACTTACTGTTGATTTGAATGCTGTTCAATATCCTATAAGGAAATTTTAACGCAGAAGGAAGGAAGAAGAAGAACACCATCGCAAAGGTTTTTTTGGACGCCAAACTCGGCTGTTTTTGGATTTATTCAACCCCTGACCATTGCTCAATGTTGCCAAGGGCAATCACTCTTAAGGACAGTGACCCTACTGACTGGAAGAACATTGACTGTATCGGGCCCATACCAACAGGTTCACCAATATTCTGGTAGAATCTTCAGCCATTGCTTCACTTACTGTTGATTTGAATGCTGTTCAACATCCAATAAGGAAATTTTAACGCAGAAAGAAGGAAGAAGAATACTATAGCAAAGGTTTTTTTGGACGCCAAACTCGGGTGTTTTTGGATTTATTCAACCCCTGACCATTGCTCAATGTTGCCAAGGGCAATCACTCTTAAGGACAGTGACCCTACTGACTGGAAGAACATTGACTGTATCGGGCCCATACCAACAGGTTCACCAATATTCTGGTAGAATCTTCAGCCATTGCTTCACTTACTGTTGATTTGAATGCTGTTCGACATCCAATAAGGAAATTTTAACGCAGAAGGAAGAAGAAGAACACCATCGCAAAGGTTTTTTTGGACACCAAACTCGGGTGTTTTCTGATTTATTCAACCCCTGACCATTGCTCAATGTTGCCATGGTAATCATTCTTAAGGACAGTGACCCTACTGACTGGAAGAACATTGGCTGTAGCTGGCTCATACCAACAGGTTCACCAATATTCTGGTAGAATCTTCAGCCATTGCTTTACGTACTGTTGATTTGAATGCTGTTCAATATCCTATAAGGAAATTTTAACGCAGAAGGAAGAAGAACACCACCGCAAAGGTTTTTTTGGACGCCAAACTCGGGTGTTTTTGGACTTATTCAAGCCCTGACCAATGCTCAATGTTGCCAAGGGCAATCACTCTTAAGGACAGTGAGACTACTGACTGGAAGAACATCGACTGTATCGGGCCCATACCATCAGGTGCACCAATATTCTTCAGCCATTGCTTCACTTACTGTTGATTTGAATGCTGTTCAACATCCTATAAGGAAATTTTAACAGAGAAGGAGGGAAGAAGAAGAAGCACCACTGCAAAGGTTTCATAGGAAGAAGTCGTTGTTAAATTTTCTCGGTCCATAGCAGACCGAGTTAAAACCGAGAATCAAAATCATCTCCGGTACTGTACGCTCAGACTACCTTTTCTATTTCCTCTACTACTACTTCACAGGTTTAGAAACGTCCAGCGAGTGTGACTTTTAAGATTTTTATTGATTTGGACAAACCACCTAAACTTCGGGATTGGGAGGATAGTCATAATAGTTTTTTAAGTCCTGACCAATGTTCAATGTTGCCTTCATTCTTCGTTTCTTCTCGTTTTCTCGAGAGTTACTGTCTCGAGAGTTAACGTCAATTTCTTTGTTTCTTCTCGCTTTCGCGAAAGATAATCGACAAATTTTTTTCTGAGCAAAAGTGTATATTTAGTTCGGAAATCTTTGTTTCTACTCTTCTTCTCGAGAGTTACTTTGCACTCATTTTTTTTTCTGAGTAGAAATGAGGTATTTAGTAACCAAATTAACGTCAATTTCTTCGTTTTTTCTCGCTTTCTCGAGAGATAATTCACAGTCTTTTTCTGAGCAAAAGTGACATATTTAGTAACCAAGTTAAGGTCAATTTCTATAACATTATGTCTTTCTTCTCGTCTTCTTTAGAGTCATTTGGAATTTTTTTTTCTGAGAGCAGAAGTGATGCATTTAGTAGCCAAGTTAATGTCGATCTCTTCAGCATTCTTCGTTTTTTCGCGTATTGGTAAGAGTTACTTGGCACTCTTTTTTTTCAGAGCAGAAATGAGGTATTCAGTAACAAAGTTAACGTCAATTTCTTCGCCATTTCTCGCATTCTCGAGAGTTAAATGACTTTTTTTTCTGAGCAAAAGTGTCATATTCAGTAACCAAGTTAAAGTCGATTTCTTAAAAATTCTTTGTTTCTCTCGTCTTCTTGAGAGTTACTTGGAAATCTTTTTTTTCTGAGCAGAAGTGATGCATTCAGTAGCCAAAATAACGTCAATCTCTTCAGCATTCTTCGTTTCTTCTCGTCTTCTCGAGAGTTACTGGGCACTTTTTTTTTCTGAGCAGAAATGAGGTATTCAGTAACAAAGTTAACGTCAATTTCTTCACCATTTCTCGCATTCTCGAGAGTTAATTGACTTTTTTTCTGAGCAAAAGTATGATATTCAGTAACCAAGTTAAGGCCGATTTCTTAAAAATTCTGTGTTTCTCTCGTCTTCTTGAGAGTTACTTGGAAATCTTTTTTTTCTGAGCAGAAGTGATGCATTCAGTAGCCAAAATAACGTCAATCTCTTCAGCATTCTTCGTTTCTTCTCGTCTTCTCGAGAGTTACTTGGCACTTTTTTTTTCTGAACAGAAATGAGGTATTCAGTAACAAAGTTAACGTCAATTTCTTCGCCATTTCTCGCATTCTCGAGAGTTAATTGACTTTTTTTTCTGAGCAAAAGTGTCATATTTAGTAACCAAGTTAAGGTCGATTTCTTAAAAATTCTTTGTTTCTCTCGTCTTCTTGAGAGTTACTTGGAAATCTTTTTTTTCTGAGCAGAAGTGATGCATTCAGTAGCCATAATAACGTCAATCTCTTCAGCATTTTTTGTTTCTTCTCGTCTTCTCGATAGTTTCTCGGCACTTTTTTTGTTCTGAGCAGAAATGAGGTATTTAGTAACCAAATGAACGTCAATTTCTTCGTTTTTTCTCGCTTTCTCGAGAGATAATTCACAGTCTTTTTCTGAGCAAAAGTGACATATTTAGTAACCAAGTTAAGGTCAATTTCTATAACACTATGTCTTTCTTCTCGTCTTCTTTAGAGTCATTTGGAAATCTATTTTTTCTGAGAGCAGAAGTGATGCATTCAGTAGCCAAGTTAATGTCAATCTCTTCAGCATTCTTCGTTTCTTCCCGTATTGGTTAGAGTTACTTGGCACTCTTTTTTTTCAGAGCAGAAATGAGGTATTTAGTAACAAAGTTAACGTCAATTTCTTCACCATTTCTCGCATTCTCGAGAGTTAATTGACTTTTTTTCTGAGCAAAAGTGTGACATTCAGTAACCAAGTTAAGGTCAATTTCTTCAAAATTCTTTGATTCTCTCGTCTTCTTGAGAGTTACTTGGAAATCTTTTTTTTTCTGAGCAGAAGTGATGCATTCAGTAGCCAAAATAACGTCAATCTCTTCAGCATTTTTTGTTTCTTCTCGTCTTCTCGATAGTTTCTCGGCACTTTTTTTGTTCTGAGCAGAAATGAGTTATTCAGTAACAAAGTTAACGTCAATTTCTTCGCCATTTCTCGCATTCTCGAGAGTTAATTGATTTTTTTTCTGAGCAAAAGTGTCATATTCAGTAACCAAGTTAAGGTCGATTTCTTAAAAATTCTTTGTTTCTCTCGTCTTCTTGAGAGTTACTTGGAAATCTTTTTCATCAGCCAATATAACGTCAATCTCTTCAGCATTCTTCGTTTCTTCTCGTCTTCTCGAGAGTTACTTGGCACTTTTTTTTCTGAGCAGGAATGAGGTATTCAGTAACAAAGTTAACGTCAATTTCTTCGCCATTTCTCGCATTCTCGAGAGTTAAATGACTTTTTTTTCTGAGCAAAAGTGTCATATTCAGTAACCAAGTTAAGGTCGATTTCTTAAAAATTCTTTGTTTCTCTCGTCTTCTTGAGAGTTACTTGGAAATCTTTTTTTCTGAGCAGACGTGACGCATTCAGTAGCCAAAATAACGTCAATCTCTTCAGCATTCTTCGTTTTTTCCCGTATTGATTACAGTTACTTGGCACTAATTTTTTTTCAGAGCAGAAATGAGGTATTCAGTAACAAAGTTATCGTCAAATTCTTCGTTTTTTCTCGCTTTCTCGAGAGTTAATTGACAATTTTTTTCTGAGCAAAAGTGACATATTTAATCACTCTGAATGCATCACTTCGGCTCAGAAAAAATAGATTTCCAAGTAACACTCAAGAAGTCGAGAAGAAACAAAGAATTCGTCAACAAAGTCGTTGTTGAACTTTTCTCGGTCCATAGCAGACCGAGTTAAAACCGAGAATCAAACTCAACTTCGGTACTACAAGCTCAGACTACTTCTTCTATTTCTTCTCTACTACTTCACAGGTTTAGGAACGTCCAGCGAGTGTGACTTTTAAGATTTTTATTGATTTGGACCAACAACCTAGACTTCAAGATTGGGAAGCTGGTCATAATAGTTCGTTAAGTCAGCAACTGGATCAAGATTTAGCCAAAGATGTTAATATATCCAAGGAAACACATAACCCCTGTTGAAGTATCGTACCCATACTTTAACGTCACTCCAGGTCCTCCGCTTAGGCAAAGACTTCCGTTGCCGACCATTCGGAATAGTACAACCGAAATACCTTCGACAGGTAAAGAACTGTTCAGTCTATATGAAATCATATCCGATGATGGTGATAGCTCAGGAATTAAAGCAGTTTTTGGGGTTGGAAATGGTTTATACGCTTTATTTCACTCAATAAACCATTTTTTTGTATAATACTTGTATTGGGCAAGGAACCCATCAAGTACGATGCAAATAAGAAAATTTCCTTGATAATTTTTAACTAAATTTACCTTCTTTATTTCCGCTGATAATCTGGCACTTCAATGGTATGCTGGTACCATGTGTTTGCCCATTAACAATGGTCAAAGTTTTAATATGTTTTCCAACAGTCGCATTCTCCGGTATCTGAATAGTGTACGCGTTATCAGCAAATCTCAAACCGACTTCCGGAGCTACTGTGGCAACGTGTTGAATAAAAACTTCCACTGTGATTACTGAAGACAGTTGGGGTTCGCCAAGGTCATAAGCCCTTACGTCAACCTGATATTCAATTATTGTATATATAGCCCGCAAGCAAGGAAAGACATTTATTTATTACTTGATATTCAGTATCGACTTCCTTCTTCAAATCGTTGGTCACCCTAAGCACTCCAGTGTCAGGATCAATCTGGAAATATTTCGTAGCCTTCCCTCGTCCAATTATCTCGTATCTCACCTAAAAATAAGAAATATTTCTCCACAATTTCACATCAATTTAACAGCTCCAATACTTTATTGCCGGGGGATGTTCCATCAGAATCGGTGGCCACCAAAGTGGTTACTGTGGTACCAATTGGAACGTCATCTTCTAAACTAATAGGATGAGGAATTATCGTAAACACTGGTGGAATGTCATTTCTGTCTTCCACATCCACTACAACCTTGGTTGTGCTATTTTTTTGATTGGACATGTTCTCCAATGTACCAATCACTAAGACGTGCTGCTGATCCTTTTCGTAGTCTAGACCTCTGGAGGTATAAATAGCTCCAGTCTTCTCGTCGATTCTAAATAAATCAGTAGGCCCTTGATGGATGACGTAAGTAATTTTTTGAACGGTGTCTGGATCGTAGGCTTCGACAGAAGTAACGAAATGGTCGGCCATGTTCTCGGGAACTAGGGCCTCGTATTTGTCATCGCGAAAAACTGGCAATTCGTCTTCGACGTCCTCGACTTCTACAGCAACTGTGGCTGTAGCTATTCTTGGATCGGGAGCACCATCTTTTGCAGTTACTACGAACTGATAGTTCTGGAAATGTTGATATTAGTTAAGAAAGGGGATTAATATTTGTTTAATAAGGCTTTACCTTTTGACTTTCATAGTCCAATGGGCGATTTGTGCGGATCTCTCCAGTTTCATTGTCAATGCTGAAAGGAAATCCATTTGGGATGGCGTAGGTTACTTGGGCATTAATACCCTCATCTGCATCTATAGCTTTAACAAATCCCACAGAAGTTTTTCCAGCACCTTCTTTAACGTGGAACAGATACGGATCACCAACAAACTCTGGATTTTTATCGTTAATATCGGTAACTTTGATATTCACAGTAGCAGTGCTGGATAGCTTTCCCGTATCTTCAGCCTTAATTACCAACTGATACCTATTCAGATCTTCCCTGTCTAGCATTCGAATGATCGATATGACCCCATTCTTTGATCCTATTGTGAATTGTCTTAGATCATTCCCAGATACGATCGAATAAGTCACGGGATCTCCCTCGGGATCTTGAGCAATAAGAGTGGCCACAGTGGAATTTATAATCGCTCCCTCGCTGACTTCAATATCGTAAACAGGCTGCTCAAAGATTGGAGCTTCAGTGTTTGGACCGGGACTGACTGTTACTTCTACTATTGCTTGACTGTAAAGACCTCCTAAAAATGTAATTTTTAAATATACAATGTAGTTTTATAAGGGTCAAAGCGTGTCATAATAAGTCTCGACTTTTCAAGGTCACGAAGAAAGTAAGTTAATTTTCTTCTTGTACATCGGTAAGATCAACTTACCTGAGTCTGTAGCTTGTACCGTCAGGCTGTACTGGTCACCAGCGTTAAGTTTCCCCACTGTGCTAATCTGTCCAGTGCTTTTATCAATTACAAATTTGTTGTTTCCGTTGTTTGATACGTGGTATATGGAATACGTAATGTCTGCATTTTTGCCCTCATCGTTGTCGGTTGCATGGATAGTAGTCACATTTCTTTTAACGTCCCCTAAAACAATTTTCTTTCAGAACGCTTTAAATCTTAATCAGAGATAGTGATGAGAGAAACAAAATCAAATGTTTGTGACGCAATGGCCCAATGGGATGATGTAGCTTTCTATGAAAGTCTTCTGATCTCCCTTCTGTAAGAACTGGGGTATTGTCGTTACGTTTGGTCAGGCTACGAAACAAAGAACGAGAAAAAGAAGGTGAGGAAACAAAATAATGATATAGCAGGACGAAATGAAAATAACAGAACAGAACTGCAGTTGGATGACTACCCAGTATTTTTGACATTCATAAAAGACCAGTGAGAAATTCTGAGGGACTCTAAAGCTTCGCATTAGATTTGCAGAGATCCGCACCTTAATTCCTGTTGCCCATTGGAGACATGTTCCAGGATGTTCGCCGATCTAGCGTCCTAAGGGTGTTTCGTTGTTGGAGTCGCTATGATGAGAGGGTGCCTTCATAAGAATGAGGCAGCTTGGCCACTGGTAGAGCCAGTCCCGGACTAGCATGGAGTCAATAATGAGAAAAAGGTAGTCGTTTCGACGCTCAATATGGAAGCGAATGAAGAAGATGAGTGGATTTTGACCTATTTCTTACGTCACTTTTACACCACAATTCGGATGCTTGGTTCACCCACAATGGTGAGACACTGTTGAAAAAATTAACAATGTCGAAGAACATGATTTTAAGGTGGTGCAGCAGTTCCAAACTACTAAAGACTAAGAAATAATCTGGTTAAAGCCTCGCTAATTTAAGTGCAGTCCTTGGTGAAAAATTTCTATTTTCATTAGGTCCGTTCTCACTTGGAATGTCATTTCACTTGGAATTCTGACCTTCAATCAAAACCTGATTCTCAATTGGAAACTGGTTTGTTAATGATGTGAGACAGGGCTACTGCCGTTAAGTTTGCTCAAAGATCGGACCAAAGAACGTAAACAACGAGAGGGAAACGAAGGAAATAAAGAGTAAAGAGTGAGCAGGAAGCAATAAAAATAGCCAACAAAACTAGATTTGGAAGAAAAACATTCTGAGGGCAGTTTATGACAGCGTAGAGGAGAAAGAACTGGAAGAATGAAGAAAGAAAATAAAAAAGGAATTAAAGAAAACTAAGAAATTAGATAGATTCGTAGACAGGAAGGGACAACTGGAAACAGCTGTTGGAATAGCCAATACACGTGGTAAGTGGCAAGTCAGATGTCGGTGATATTAGAAGGGTTACAAGAAGTGTTAAGCAGAACAACTTACGCGGTTATAACTAGATACTAAAGAAAAGGATTATTGGGAAAGAAGAAGATAAAGCACAGAAAAATTTGCATGTTGTAGTCATCAAAAATGCCAAAAAAAGAGGTATATAGACGTCGATAAGAACCACCTGAAAGCGGAAATTAAAAAATTATAATATGAAGTTAAAACTATATCATGTTGGCAGTGAGTGTTTAGCGGTAGAAGAACTCAAAGAGGCTTAAGAGTTGAATGAAGTCTGAATTGGTAGGTGACTAGACAACTAAAAACACAGAACTACCGGTGGTGGGAGTCGACTGGTGGTAGCACACTATTTACACGTTTACGTGCCCTCACATTTTGGGGCATATCGAAAATATATGGGCACGTAAACGCAACCTCACATTTTCGGTACAAAATTTACAAGTGTGTTGTGGTTTCGTAACATTTTCTTACAGAATTTAGCAGTTTTTATTTTTCGTTTTTTGCATAAGTCTGAAAATGTACGGGCACGTTTACGTGCCCTCACATTCTTGAGCATATCGAAAATGTGTGGGCACGTAAACGTAGCCTCATATTTTCGGTAGAAAATTTACGAGTGTGTTCTGGTTTCGTAACATTTTCTGTACAGAATTTAGCAGTATTTATTTCTCGTCGTTTGCATAAGTCTGAAAATGTACGGGCATGTTTACGTTCCCTCACATTCTGGAGCATATCGAAAATGTGAGGGCACGTAAACGCACCCTCACATTTTCGGTACAAAACTTACAATTGTTCTGTGGTTTCGTAACATTTTCTGTGCAGAATTTAGCAGTGTTTATTTTTCGTCGTTTGCATAAATCTGAAAATGTACGGGCACGTTTACGTGCCCTCACATTCTGGAACATATCGAAAATGTGTGGGCACGTAAACGCACCCTCACATTTTCGTTACAAAATTTACAAGTGTGTTGTGGTCTCGTTACATTTTCTGTACAGAATTTAGCAGTGTTTATTCTTCGTCGTTTGTGTAAGTCTGAAAATGTACGGGCACGTTTACGTGCCCTCACATTCTGGAACATATCGAAAATGTGTGAGCACGTAAACGCACCCTCACATTTTCGGTACAAACTTTACAAGTGTGTTGTGGTCTCCTAACATTTTCTGTACAGAATTTAGCAGTGTTTATTCTTCGTCGTTTGTGTAAGTCTGAAAATGTACGGGCACGCTCACATTCTGGAACATATCGAAAATGTGTGGGCACGTAAACGCACCCTCACATTTTCGATACAAAATTTACAAGTGTGTTGTGGTCTCGTTACATTTTCTGTACAGAATTTAGCAGTGTTTATTCTTCGTCGTTTGTGTAAGTCTGAAAATGTACGGGCACGTTTACGTGCCTTCACATTCTGGAGCATATCGAAAATGTGTGGGCACGTAAAAACGCACCCTCACATTTTCGGTACAAAATTTAAAAGTTTGTTGTGGTCTCGTAACATTTTCTGTACAGAATTTAGTAGTGCTTATTTTTCGTCGTTTGTGTAAGTCTGAAAATGTACGGGCACGTTTACGTGCCCTCACATTCTGGAACATATCGAAAATGTGTGGGCACTTAAACGCACCCTCACATTTTCGGTTCAAAATTTACAAGTGTGTTGTGGTCTGGTAACATTTTCTGGACAGAATTTAGCAGTGTTTATTTTTCGTCGTTTATGTAAGTCTGAAAATGTACGGGCACGTCTACGTGCCCTCACATTCTGAAGCATATCGAAAATGTGTGGGCACGTAAACGCACCCTCACATTTTCGGTAAAACGTGAGGGCACGTCTACGTGTGTGGGCACGTAAACGCACCCTCACATTTTCGGTAAAACGTGAGGGCACGTAAACGCACCCTCACATTTTCGGTAAAACGTGAGGGCACGTCTACGTGTGTGGGCACGTCTACGTGTGTGGGCACGTAAACGCACCCTCACATTTCTGAAAATGTACGGGCACGTTTACGAGTCCTCACATTCTGGAGCATATCGAAAGTGTGCGGGCACGTAAAAACGCAAACTCACATTTTCGGTACAAAATTTTCAAGCCTGTTGTGGTTTGGTTAGAGAGCTAAGGAGGGTAAAAAGAAAAAATCAACTGGCCAGGGTTATTAAAATGACGCTTTGAAACGGTTAGACATACGTAGCGAGAGGACTAGAAAACTTACTATAAATGTGGTGAACAGGCTAAAGAACTAAAATTACGTGACAATCGATTAAGAGTAATTGGAAACATATTCAGGAAAAGTTAGATTGAGGAAGCTGCAGTAGGAGAACGCATACCAGCTGATTTTCATCAAAGCAGATTGGTTGAAAATCACCTGGTTTGTCATTTTTATGTTAACCAGAACCAGAACCGGTGCGAAACGAAAATAACCCAAGAAGAAATGATAGTAATAGAGCGCAATGAGAACTCATTATGGAACGAAGAATTGAGGAGCCAGAGAAAGACGGCTAGGGTAAACAAAACAAAGAGAGAGAGATAAAGCGAAAGGGAGAGTGAAAGTGATTGAAATGACAGGAAAATATTCTTCTTCTTCTTCTTATTGTGCCCTGTCAGGTTCCCCTGACGTTGGCAATCACGAAGGCGAGCTGAAAATATTACAAAAAAAAGAAAAGGGAACATTAGGAAACTGATATTAACGAGTTGAGGAAGGAACTACGATAGGACACAACACCAAATTTAATGATCTATGAGAACTGAACAAGAGGCTGGTTAATAAGTACCACATGATCCCAACTGAACCGCAAAATAGAAAACAATATTCTAGACAAACACGGTTGGAGTATATTTCGTATAGAAGGTGATATAGAAAAGGTGGAGGTAATCGAAGTGATAAGAAACATTAAAAAGGTAAAAGGCGGTAGCAGATGATAGATTATTTAATGAATGCTTGGAAGACGTGTGAAAACGGTTTTGCTTGCGTTTTCGGATATTCTGGTCTTCTGGATGCACAACAAAGCAACTTAGGTAACTGAAGTGATAAGGAAAAAGACGGTAACGGGTTTTGAGAGATGACGTTTATCAATACAATCCTTCTCATTGGTGAAAACACAAACAAGATACAAAAAGACATAAAATTTGGTAATTTGAGAGCAATGACGACCAACATCGACATGCCAACGAAGTTGTCTTCCGATACCTTCAAGTCCGTATGTTTATTCTCTGAACATCGGTAACCTTTTTCCTTATATTGATGTTTGTCTCGTTTTGAATATTAACAGTGCACTTTGAATAACGTCGGATTACTTACCCGCAGGAACCGATACCGGAGAAATAATAGGCAAAACAGGAGCATTATCATTCACATCCACCAAGTTGACAGTGACCGATGCAGGTGCACTAGTAGCGACTCCATTTTTCTCCCTGGCGACGATTTGAAACTTGAATTTTCCCGGATTGGGTGGATCCCGATCTAAGTTGTGTTCGTTCACAACCAAATGACCGTCTTTGTCGACTATAAAGTACGGAGTGGTCAGTTCAAAAGTGTATACCGGTTTTGGATCGCCTGGACCCTGAAAGTTAATTCCCGAATGATTTATCGTTGCGGTGGTTTAAGTGGAAACTAATTACGAAATCTTTATCCTCAACTTGCACCAATAAGGGTTCGCCACTAGCTTCCATAACCTCCTCTCCAATTGGTGAATTTTCTTTCACGTAGCCTTCGCTTGTAGATAAGACTATTTCCGGTGGGTTTGCATCTACCGGTTTTATAGTTATAAATAGTTTCGCTGTTGTGGATCTTTTGGCTTCCGATTCTTCTTGAGCCTAAGATGGAATAACATTAAGAAAATTTTTTGAATACATGATAACCTCTGCTACCTTAATAATAATGTTAAACTTCTTAGTAGTGGCAGCTTCGACCGCTTTTATCTGGTGAACTGCGCCGGTGTCTGGCTGAATCTTAAAATATTCCGCATAGGAATCGGGGGTACCGCTTATAAAAGAGTATCGGATAGGTGAGTTGATGGTATCCATATCCACCGCTTGAATTTTCTCTGGAGATATATTTAGAACTCCTTGGTTAAGACCAGCTGACACCTGAAAGTATATACTTAAAACGTGTGAACTTACTGGATATGAGAAAAGACTCACTGAAGCTGAATATTCTGGGTTAATGCAAGTACCATCTAGCATCATGCACCCCTTGTAAATGAAAGACGGCGGCAGGTCATCGTCATCTTTTATATTGACGATTAGGGTGGTTGTGGAAGAAAGTCGTTGGTTTTCGTCTTTTGCTTTGTCCTAAAAACAGAAAATAGATATGTGTATAGAAGTTTAAATATAAGACATGTCAGAATGTGCAATTTCGGAAAAACTGTTTTGTGTTGTTTCAATTTTTTTTTCTAGAAAGTTTTACATGTCATTATTGTAAAATAAAAGTTTTTGAGACCATGGAAAAATCTTAAAATCTACTCAAAAAGCATGCATTTTTATTTTTTTATGTTATGCATTATTAATAAGAATTTGAAAAATTAAGTTAATTTTTTTTACGTCAGTAGGTGTTTACAATTGACATTTGTGGCTTCAGCGGACAGAAGAATAATAATTTAAACGAAAGAAAAAGGAGACCTTCAGAGGGATAATTTGAACCAGCGATCTTCTGTTTGCCGTACAGATTGCAACTACCAAGTGAATTAGTGCCTTTATAGCTCACTTGAGCTCACTCGCTCACTCAATAATTTTTTTTTGCTTGCTTAAAAGTTAAAAATTTCTTGAAGGGTTTTATGGGGGGGGGGGGAGTTTACTTTGGATTTTTATTTCTGCGTCGGGCAAGTCTCTGGCAGCCGTTTAAAAACAGCACATAAATCCTACGTAAATGTACTCAAACATGCAGCAAAATATTCAAAGAGGGTTCTCCAACTGACCGGCGTTGGCTTGCCTACATCTCTTTGGAACGATCACTAGCGACCTGGCAGCACCAATCAAAGGTACATAATTTTATTAAATTTTTTTATTTAATTAACACCAAATTGTGAATATTTTTTATATCACAATAAAACCTGCTCTGCTGCGAGACACGAACTTTCCTGTGTCTGAAACATTCCTTTCATTTTCATCTTTTCGTCACACTTATGGCTTAGTGCATTAAAGTCGCTCATTATAGGTAAAAAAATTGTAACTATTTAAACATTACATCATAATTATCTTAAGTTCCAGACGTCTAACCGCAGAATTATTCCAATCTTATGCTCTCCGATAAAAATCAGTTTAGTTAAGCAACCACCGTACCTAGTGAGCGAATAATGATTCTCAAAACCATACCCAGCTCGAAATTGCGCAATTTGCCAGTTAGATATTATTATTTGCTAATTAATTCCAGTTTGATCACAAAACAAAAATTGTAGTATAAATTATATGTTGACATTTTGCTTATCCGACCGGTCATAGCTGGCCAAAAATTTTAACCGACACATGGTGATCCACTTTCACGCCGAATTATTGTTTGTTTTCGTATGGAACGGTTCTAGCTGACTGGGTTAAACAATTAACGTTGCTCAAATAATAGTTAAATGTCTTTTAATTAGTTGAAAGTTGGAAACAACTGATTGTTCTATTACGGTGAGGAATTTTTAAGTCGTTTGGTTTATTGTGTGAGACCTATGTAGGACGCGGTCCCTCATTTATGTAGCGGGTGCTTAAATGAACGATGCATTCCTTAGTTTTGTTTAGTCTAGGATATAGGGCCGATATTATGTTAATATAAACAACTGGCCTAAAGGCATGGGAAAACGGGAAGGGTCAAGCACGAACACTCATAGAGCTTGGTCGATCGGTTTTAGCTCAGGTTAATCGTTAACGTTACATATACGTACCTACATATTATTATTATTATTATTATAAAGTGTTTCTAAGTCAATAGTTCTTAAATGGCTTACCGTGGCTAGGATAGTAACGTAATATCGCTGAGTTTTCTCAAAATCCAAAGTTTTCTTGACGGTGACTTGGCCCTGATGAGGATGGTTGATGGCAAAATATTCATACCCATCTTCACTGTGCACCCTCTGTCTACCCATCCCTTGGTCTGGAGGTAAACTCGACCCTAAAAAATTTGAGAATTTCGTTCATTTTACACACAGAGACCTAGCAATTTTTAACAAAACAAAGCGTGATTTTGGTCACAGCCTCATAACACGTGTATCGCCCTATGGCTTCATCAGACCTAAAATAACAAATAAGTAAAACCTAATAACAATGACAAAACTCAAAAACTTCACCGAAAACACGCCACACATTATAAAATTATCCATTCGATACTTTCCAATGAAAGGACGAAGGGCGACTGGTAAAAGTAAATAAACAAATTAGAATGATAACGGAATTATATAAAGATAGCGCTCAGGACCCGGGAATTTATTTGCTATTGTTAAAAATTAAATTGGGTTCAAAATTGAAAACATCGTTAACAGAAGTGAGAATGGGGCTTTTCATAGCTGTCGTGATCCAACAAACATGATCCAACAAACATGATCTTTTCCAACAAATCCAACTTCTTGCCCTTTGAACATTCATGAAGAACCTTCGCATTGTCAGGGAAAGTAAAATTGTGGTTTTAAGTCAATAAATGTGTAGCAAAGGCAGATTTTGATTCGGTGATTTCTGAATTTATTGAATTCTTTGAGATGTTCATTAATCCTGATTTCAATGCGCCTTCCTCATTGACCCACATAAACGCTTGAACAATCTTGGCACAAATGCTCATACACCCCGGATTTGCTGAATATGTCAGTTGGATCTTTTAACCTAACCAAGTGGCTTTTAAGCGTATAAGCCACTCTGAAACCTATAGAAACATTAGTGTTCTTGAAGAACTTGGACAGCTGTAAATATATGACTCCAAAGAACGTGAGACATCTAAAAGTGTTGTTATTCACCCTTTCCTGGATGACATTATAAGAAAGAAGGTGACTATTAGCGAACTTGTAAAATATTTCCATTACTGAATTTAAGGGAAAACCATTCGAAAAGGCCAACTGTCTGATTATGGATAATTCTTTGCGAAAGGCTTCATCACCAAGGGGTATCTTGAACAATCTATAGAACAAAGACTTAAATACTGCCAACTTATGAGAGGGTGGAGAACACGAGCTATATCGGATAATATTGTCAGTAGAGAACGGTTTTCTATAAATTTCAAAATCAATTCTATTAGAGTTTCTTATCACCAATAAATCGGGAAACGGTAATTTGTTTTTTTTTTCAACTTCTAAAGTGAAAGTAAGTCTGTGGTGGAGCGAATTAATGTAATTAAGAAACTCGTTCAACAACTATTCACCACCCGTCCAAATTATAAAGATATCATCAACATATCTTTTGTAACACAATATAAGACGAACCTAAGGCATTTAAGATATATTTTACTTCTCCAAATAAAAAATCTTACCTTTTATTATGGAATATTCAACTTGTCCATTAACTCCAGTGTCCTTATCTTTGGCGTGTATATTCTGATATATAGTGGTTCCGACAGGAGTTAACTATAAATTAGATATGGTTAAAACGCATATAAATTGCAGAAATATTAAAATTCATGAAGATTTTAATTCCTTTAGATACTGAAGTAATTATAATTGACGTATCTACGTTATAAGAAGATTCCCAGAATTCCTTTAAGACTTATGCGTAAGTAATTTGCATAAAATCTCCAAGAATTAACTAAATTTCTACAAAAAGCTGGATATTAAATGGCTGTTAAAAGCGTTCACTGAGTCGATTTAATCCGATTTCATTTGCAAGTAAGATTGTTGAGAAAAATACTAATAATTGCTTACCTCGGATATACTGGTTTCATATGGCGTTCCGATAAACTGGGGACTGTTATCGTTAATGTCTGTCAGTCTTACTATCACAGGTATGGACTTAACTTTATGAGTGGCCTTAACGGTGCAAATTAACTGAAAAAAAAAAGAAATAATTGTAGTTATTTGAAATTTTGGGTTTCATGACATCTTTTTGTAATAATTATGAAATATTATTTAATAAATCTCATAGCGTTTTATAAATAACAACTTGGGCTTAACTGGGTTAAGTCAAATTTACACTGAACAATCACGGTCTTGTGTAAAGTTTTGCAGAAACGATATTTCGACACTCAATTACCAGGTTTCGACAAATGAATAAATTCGTCGAATCCACTATATAGTCGTTATAATTGGATGAGAAAATTTGAAGGTTGTTGCATAAAAACATTATAAATGCATTTTAAACAAAGTGATGAGGCAAAATAGATATTTCAAAAAAAACTTATTAAATTACGATTCTCGCAGCGAAATTTTATGGTGTTCCCATGAGATGCTTCTATTTGATACTTTTATGAAATCTAGCGTCTGTAAGTACAGGCCTACGCAATTGTTTATGTGTGAATTTTAATATATTTTTTATTGTTCCGAATAACAATACACTCTTAGGGTCTAGAAATGGGCGATGACCCTTCACATCTTTCAAATGTGGGAAAAACCGTTGCCAAAGCCTGTTATTAGAAGAAAAGTGAACATGAGCCACCAAAAAGAGCATATGTCAGCATTTAGCGTACGTGACGAAAGGGAGGTAAGGGGTCAACAGTAAGTGGAGAAATTCGAAATGATATAATCAGTGAGAAGAATCAAGAGTAAAGTTTTTGGTAGAAACTAATGCCAAATCGGGTACCATAATCTAAAAAACATGCCACGATTGGTTGTCAATAAGAATTGCAAAGTGGGAGGTACTAGCCGAAAAACAAAAACTACAGAGAGAGAAAAGTACAGACTTGTGGAACTTCGTTAACCGACTCACAGCTGGCAGCGCCGAAACTTCACCTACCGACTCACAGGTGGCAGCATTAGACGAAATCCTTCATAACATCACACCGCCTTTCCTCCGCCGAATTTATCTTCAAATACAAGTTCCAACCATAGTAACGTACACAATAATTAACAACAATACAACCACCCTAGTCTAAGGTAGACCCCGGAAGGAAACGCCAACACTACATATATAGGCTCTAACGATCTTAGAAGGCGAACTCCGTAACCAATAGAAAAGAAATTTCTTTTCTATTATAGAGAATTTTTTGGGATATCAGAAGATGGCACTCTCTAGGGTTTGATCGGCCGTGATCGGTTTCCGTAGAATGGGTTAGGGCTAATAAAAACAGAAATACCAAAATAGGTCTTGCTATGCTTTTATCTCTCTTGAAACGACACGGTAATAAATATATCTTTCTTTATTTAAAAAGCTGTATGATTTTGAATTTTTGGCAGAAGGTTTGAATATGTTTTTGGAGTTTTGGATTTTAAAACGTTGCTTCTGGCTATTCGCTCATTCTCTTTATATTTTCCTAACTATTCCAGACTGTTTTGACCTTTGAAGTTTTTCGTTTAAGTTTTAATTTTTTTTGCTATTATTAAATTTTCCGTATTCTTCTATTCTTACCCTTTGTCATGTTTCATTAGAACATTTGTTCTTTTGTTTTTTTTTTATAGATCTAAATTGGCCTTTTCATTGTACAGGATAGCGCTTTTTTGATACATTTATGGGGTAGAAAAAGAAGTAAAATTATAATAGGTAGATGAAATGTGATTACACCTTCTCGACTCGATTTTCATGATAAATTTAATACATTTATTATTTCCCAGTTAGCTTGATTCCAAAGGGGGGGGGGGGGAGGGAATTACAACTTTTTCTCAATTCTCAAGTTTCACTGCCTGTAATTTGAGAACGCCTAGACCGATTGGAGCGAGTCTAACTGGTTTTTCGTCTTCTTGATGCCCTCTTCCACCTCCCACCATTGGAAGTTCCCTAGTTTCAATATTTTCGGAGATAGACCCTACCGGTGGTCAATTTGAAGGCACTCTTTAGAACCGCGTCTTTGGCCCATTTAAAAAAAAACCTCTTTCGGGGTTAATTACATTCGAATTGGGTTTGTTACGTTCTTAGGGGATTGGCGATCATTCCAATCAAATACATCAAAAAAATTTCCGAAAATAATGTCCGGGGGGAGGGGGGGGGGGGGGGGTGGCGGTGTTATTACAACTTTTTTCTCAATTCTCAAGTTTCACCGCCTGTCATTTGAGAACGCCTCGACCGATTAGAGTGAATCCAACTGCTTTTCCTCTTCTTGATGCCCTCTTTCACCTCCCACCATCCCACCATCGGAAGTTCCGTAGATGCAATATTTTCGGAGATAATCCCCTTCGGTGGCCGATTTGTGCACTTTTTAGAATCGCGTGTTTGGACGTAATGTGAGTAGGGTTTGTTAGGCCTGGGCGCGGCTTGACTGCGCGGTTGCCATGGCGACAACTTCAATGTAGTCAATAGACACTCTCAATTCACATGTCAATTAAAACTAAATTGTAGACCTGCTAACACTACTTGAATAGCTTTTACCCGGCTTTTGAGTTCACCTTTAGGAATAGCACCGCATGGAAAGGGTAGAAAAGTCAGCGAGGTTTTGGTTTTCGCCATTTGCAGCTGTTCTAGCCAGTTTCCAGCAAGTACTTCTTTAAGAAAGTATGTGTGGTTCTATAAAGAAATTAGTGGTTTTCAGAGGTCAAACCTCTAATGTAAGTAGGGTTTGTTAGGCCTTGGCGTGGCTTGACTGCGCGGTTGCCATGGCGACCCTCAATGTAGCCATGTAGCCAATAGAAACTCTCAATTCACATGTCAATTAAAAATAAGTTGCAGACTTGCTAACACTACTTGAATAGCTTTTACGCGGCTTTTGGGTTTACCGTTAGGAATTACACATCCATTTATGCGTATGAAAAAAGTAGAAAAGTCAGTGAGGTTTTGGTTTTCGCCATTGCTGTTGTAGCTTCTTCTTGCAATTTCCAGCAGGTACTTCTTTAAGGAAGTACGTGGCTCTACAAGGAAGTAAGCGGGTTTTCAGAGGTCAAACCTCTAATGTAAGTGGGGTTTGTTAGGCCTTGGCGCGGCTTGACAACGCAGTTGCCATAGTGACCTTCAATGTAGCCAATAAACACTTTCAATTCACATGTCAATTAAAAATAAGTTGCAGACTTGCTAACACTACTTGATATTTTTTTGGAAATTTCCAAACTGAGAGGGGGTATTACGACTTTTTTCTCAATTCTCAACTTTGACCGCCTATAATTTGAGAACGTCCTGACGTTGGAGTAAATTCAACTGTTTTATCCTCTTCTTGATGTCCTCTTTTACTTCCCACCATCGGAAGTTGCGTAGGTGCAATATTTTCGGTTTTAGATTCCTTCGGAGGTCGATTTGTAGCCACTTTTTAGAATCGCGTTTTTGGACTATTAAAAAAAAAAAACCTCTTTAGAGGTTCACTTCATTTGAATCGAGTTTGTTACGTTCTTAAGGGATTGCAAGCATGTCATTGCGACAAAAAACAGCAAAAAAAAAAATTTCCAGAAATTATTTTGAAAATTTCGAAAGGTGTGAGGGGACTTTTTTCTCAATTCTCAACTTTGAACGCCTATAATTTGCGATTGCCTGGATCGATTGAAGTGAATATAACTGCTTTTTCCTCTTCTTGTTGTTCTCTTTCACCTCCCACGATCGGAAGTTCCGTAGATGCAATGTTTTCGGTGGTCGATTTGTGGGGGCTTTGTAGATCGCGTTTTTGGACCATTTTGAAAAAAAATCAAATTTGTTATTTTCCAAGAAGTTTATATTCTTTTTAGCTAACTTTTCCTAAGTAAAACAATAGGATTTTTTTTCAAACCAACCGTTTTCAAGATATTCTCAAATTGTTCTTTTCAAAGATCGACCCATGAAGTTTGTGCTGGTTTTCAGCTGACTTTCCTAAGGAAAACGATAGAGACACATTTTTTTGCCAACTTCCAACCGTTTTTGAGATATATTTGAAATTTGTTATTTTAAAAAATCGACCCAAGAGGTTTATATTCTTTTTCACTACCTTTCACTTTACTTTTCCCAACTAAAACAATGAAGTAGGAATTTTCTTTCGAATTCCAACCGTTTTCGAGATATGCTTAAAACTGTTATTTTTAAAGATCGACCCATGAAGTTTGTACTGATTTCCAGCTAACTTTCCTACTGAAAACGATAAAAAAGATTTTTTTTTAAGTTCCAACCGTTCTCAAGATATTCCTCAAATTTGCTATTTTTAAAAACCGACCCAAAAAGTTTATATTCTTTTTCAGCTAACTTTTCTCAAGTAAAACAACGAAATAGGAACTTTTTTCAAATTCTAACCGTTTTCGAAATATTCTTAAACTGTTCTTTTCAAAGATCGACCCATAAAGTTTGTGCTGGTTTTCAGCTGACTTTCCTAAGGAAAACGATAGAGAAATTTTTTGAAAATGTCCAAAGGGGAAGGTATTACGACTTTTTTCTCAATTCTCAAATTTGACCGCCTGTAATTTGATAACGCTTTGACCGATTGGAGTGAATCTAACTTTTTTTTTGTCTTCTTGATGCCCTCTTTCACCTTCCATCATCGGAAGTTCCGTAGGTGCAATATTTTCGGAGATAGACCCCTTCGGTAGTCGATTTGTAGGCACTTTTAGAATCGCGTTTTTGGACTATTTTAAAAGAAAAACCTTCTTTAGAGGTTAATTTCATTCGAATTGAGTTGTTACGTTCTTAGGGCAGCGTGTCATTCCGATCAAAAACAGCAAAAAAATTTTCCTGACATTTTTGTGACAATGTCCCAAGGGGGGGTGGGGGTGGGTATTACAACTTTTTTCTCAATTCTCAACTTTGATCAGTTGTAATATGAGGACGTCTCGGCCGATTGGAATGAATCCAACTGTTTTTCCTCTTGTTGATGCCCTATTTCATCTCCCACCGTCGGAAATTCCGTAGGTCCAAAATTTTCGGAGATCGATCCCTTCGGTGGTCGATGTGTAGGCACTTTTAAAATGGCGTTTTGGACCAATTTAAAAAAAAAAAACTTCTTTAGAGATTAATTTAATTCGAATTGAATTTGGTACGTGCTTAAGGAATTTTCCTAATGCTTAGGGCCTCTTCTTTTTTTTCTGAAAATCCCACAAGGGGGGGGTATTACGACTTTTTTCTCAATTCTTTGACCGCCTGTAACTTGAGAACGCCGCGACCGATTGGAGTGAATTTAACTGTCTTTCCTCTTCTTGATGCCCTCTTTCACCTCCCATCCCGGAAGCTCAGTAGGTGCAATATTTCCGGAGATAGACCCCTTCGGTGGTCGATTTATAGGTATTTTAGAAGTTAATTTCATTCGAATTGAGTTTGTTACGTTCTTAGGGGATTGCAAGCGTGTCATTCCGATCAAAAACAGCAAAAAAATGTTCCCGACATTTTTTTGAAAGTGTCCAAGGGGGGGGGGGTATTACGACTTTTTCTCAATTCTCAAATTTGGCCGCCTGTAGTTTGAGAACGTCCAGACCGATTGGAGTGAATTCAGCTGTTTTGTGCTCTTTTTGATGTCCCCTTTCACCTCTCGCCATCGAAAGTTCCGTAGGTGCAATATTTTGGGTTACACCTGAGTTAAAAATATTTTTAATGTGTGCCTTTGGATTGCAAGCGTGTCATTCCGATCAAAAACAGCAAAAAAATGTTCCCGACATTTTTTTGAAAGTAAGGGGGGGGGGGGGGGTATTACGACTTTTTCTCAATTCTCAAATTTGGCCGCCTGTAGTTTGAGAACGTCCAGACCGATTGGAGTGAATTCAGCTGTTTTGTCCTCTTTTTGATGTCCCCTTTCACCTCTCGCCATCGAAAGTTCCGTAGGTGCAATATTTTGGGTTACACCTGAGTTAAAAATATTTTAAATGTGTGCCTTTGGATTGCAAGCGTGTCATTCCGATCAAAAACAGCAAAAAAATGTTCCCGACATTTTTTTGAAAGTGTCCAAGGGGGGGGGGGTATTACGACTTTTTCTCAATTCTCAAATTTGGCCGCCTGTAGTTTGAGAACGTCCAGACCGATTGGAGTGAATTCAGCTGTTTTGTGCTCTTTTTGATGTCCCCTTTCACCTCTCGCCATCGAAAGTTCCGTAGGTGCAATATTTTGGGTTACACCTGAGTTAAAAATATTTTTAATGTGTGCCTTTGGATTGCAAGCGTGTCATTCCGATCAAAAACAGCAAAAAAATGTTCCCGACATTTTTTTGAAAGTAACGGGGGGGGGGTATTACGACTTTTTCTCAATTCTCAAATTTGGCCGCCTGTAGTTTGAGAACGTCCAGACCGATTGGAGTGAATTCAGCTGTTTTGTCCTCTTTTTGATGTCCCCTTTCACCTCTCGCCATCGAAAGTTCCGTAGGTGCAATATTTTGGGTTACACCTGAGTTAAAAACATTTTAAATGTGTGCCTTTGGATTGCAAGCGTGTCATTCCGATCAAAAACAGCAAAAAAATGTTCCCGACATTGTTTTGAAAGTGTCCAAGGGGGGGGGGGTATTACGATATTTTCTCAATTCTCAAATTTGGCCGCCTGTAGTTTGAGAACGTCCAGACCGATTGGAGTGAATTCAGCTGTTTTGTCCTCTTTTTGATGTCCCCTTTCACCTCTCGCCATCGAAAGTTCCGTAGGTGCAATATTTTGGGTTACACCTGAGTTAAAAATATTTTTAATGTGTGCCTTTTGATTGCAAGCGTGTCATTCCGATCAAAAACAGCAAAAAAATGTTCCCGACATTGTTTTGAAAGTGTCCAAGGGGGGGGGGGGTATTACGACATTTTCTCAATTCTCAAATTTGGCCGCCTGTAGTTTGAGAACGTCCAGACCGATTGGAGTGAATTCAGCTGTTTTGTCCTCTTTTTGATGTCCCCTTTCACCTCTCGCCATCGAAAGTTCCGTAGGTGCAATATTTTGGGTTACACCTGAGTTAAAAATATTTTTAATGTGTGCCTTTGGATTGCAAGCGTGTCATTCCGATCAACAACAGCAAAAAAATGTTCCCGACAGTTTTTTGAAAGTGTCCAAGGGGGGGGGGGGGTATTACGACTTTTTCTCAATTCTCAAATTTGGCCGCCTGTAGTTTGAGAACGTCCAGACCGATTGGAGTGAATTCAGCTGTTTTGTGCTCTTTTTGATGTCCCCTTTCACCTCTCGCCATCGAAAGTTCCGTAGGTGCAATATTTTGGGTTACACCTGAGTTAAAAATATTTTTAATGTGTGCCTTTGGATTGCAAGCGTGTCATTCCGATCAAAAACAGCAAAAAAATGTTCCCGACATTTTTTTGAAAGTAAGGGGGGGGGGTATTACGACTTTTTCTCAATTCTCAAATTTGGCCGCCTGTAGTTTGAGAACGTCCAGACCGATTGGAGTGAATTCAGCTGTTTTGTCCTCTTTTTGATGTCCCCTTTCACCTCTCGCCATCGAAAGTTCCGTAGGTGCAATATTTTGGGTTACACCTGAGTTAAAAATATTTTTAATGTGTGCCTTTTGATTGCAAGCGTGTCATTCCGATCAAAAACATCAAAAAAATGTTCCCGAAACTTTTTTGAAAGTAAGGGGGGGGGGGTATTACGACTTTTTCTCAATTCTCAAATTTGGCCGCCTGTAGTTTGAGAACGTCCAGACCGATTGGAGTGAATTCAGCTGTTTTGTCCTCTTTTTGATGTCCCCTTTCACCTCTCGCCATCGAAAGTTCCGTAGGTGCAATATTTTGGGTTACACCTGAGTTAAAAATATTTTTAATGTGTGCCTTTGGATTGCAAGCGTGTCATTCCGATCAAAAACAGCAAAAAAATGTTCCCGACATTTTTTTGAAAGTGTCCAAGGGGGGGGGGTATTACGACTTTTTCTCAATTCTCAAATTTGGCCGCCTGTAGTTTGAGAACGTCCAGACCGATTGGAGTGAATTCAGCTGTTTTGTGCTCTTTTTGATGTCGCCTTTCACCTCTCGCCATCGAAAGTTCCGTAGGTGCAATATTTTGGGTTACACCTGAGTTAAAAATATTTTTAATGTGTGCCTTTGGATTGCAAGCGTGTCATTCCGATCAAAAACAGCAAAAAAATGTTCCCGACATTTTTTTGAAAGTGTCCAAGGGGGGGGGGGTATTACGACATTTTCTCAATTCTCAAATTTGGCCGCCTGTAGTTTGAGAACGTCCAGACCGATTGGAGTGAATTCAGTTGTTTTGTCCTCTTTTTGATGTCCCCTTTCACCTCTCGCCATCGAAAGTTCCGTAGGTGCAATATTTTGGGTTACACCTGAGTTAAAAATATTTTTAATGTGTGCCTTTGGATTGCAAGCGTGTCATTCCGATCAAAAACAGCAAAAAAATGTTCCCGACATTTTTTTGAAAGTAAGGGGGGGGGGGGTATTACGACTTTTCTCAATTCTCAAATTTGGCCGCCTGTAGTTTGAGAACGTCCAGACCGATTGGAGTGAATTCAGCTGTTTTGTCCTCTTTTTGATGTCCCCTTTCACCTCTCGCCATCGAAAGTTCCGTAGGTGCAATATTTTGGGTTACACCTGAGTTAAAAATATTTTAAATGTGTGCCTTTGGATTGCAAGCGTGTCATTCCGATCAAAAACATCAAAAAAATGTTCCCGACATTTTTTTGAAAGTAAGGGGGGGGGGTATTACGACATTTTCTCAATTCTCAAATTTGGCCGCCTGTAGTTTGAGAACGTCCAGACCGATTGGAGTGAATTCAGCTGTTTTGTTCTCTTTTTGATGTCCCCTTTCACCTCTCGCCATCGAAAGTTCCGTAGGTGCAATATTTTGGGTTACACCTGAGTTAAAAATATTTTAAATGTGTGCCTTTGGATTGCAAGCGTGTCATTCCGATCAAAAACATCAAAAAAATGTTCCCGACATTTTTTTGAAAGTAGGGGGGGGGGGGTATTACGACTTTTTCTCAATTCTCAAATTTGGCCGCCTGTAGTTTGAGAACGTCCAGACCGATTGGAGTGAATTCAGCTGTTTTGTCCTCTTTTTGATGTCCCCTTTCACCTCTCGCCATCGAAAGTTCCGTAGGTGCAATATTTTGGGTTACACCTGAGTTAAAAATATTTTAAATGTGTGCCTTTGGATTGCAAGCGTGTCATTCCGATCAAAAACATCAAAAAAATGTTCCCGACATTTTTTTGAAAGTAAGGGGGGGGGGTATTACGACATTTTCTCAATTCTCAAATTTGGCCGCCTGTAGTTTGAGAACGTCCAGACCGATTGGAGTGAATTCAGCTGTTTTGTTCTCTTTTTGATGTCCCCTTTCACCTCTCGCCATCGAAAGTTCCGTAGGTGCAATATTTTGGGTTACACCTGAGTTAAAAATATTTTAAATGTGTGCCTTTGGATTGCAAGCGTGTCATTCCGATCAAAAACATCAAAAAAATGTTCCCGACATTTTTTTGAAAGTAAGGGGGGGGGGTATTACGACTTTTTCTCAATTCTCAAATTTGGCCGCCTGTAGTTTGAGAACGTCCAGACCGATTGGAGCGAATTCAGCTGTTTTGTCCTCTTTTTGATGTCCCCTTTCACCTCTCGCCATCGAAAGTTCCGTAGGTGCAATATTTTGGGTTACACCTGAGTTAAAAATATTTTAAATGTGTGCCTTTGGATTGCAAGCGTGTCATTCCGATCAAAAACAGCAAAAAAATGTTCCCGACATTTTTTTGAAAGTGTCCAAGGGGGGGGGGGTATTACGACTTTTTCTCAATTCTCAAATTTGGCCGCCTGTAGTTTGAGAACGTCCAGACCGATTGGAGTGAATTCAGCTGTTTTGTCCTCTTTTTGATGTCCCCTTTCACCTCTCGCCATCGAAAGTTCCGTAGGTGCAATATTTTGGGTTACACCTGAGTTAAAAATATTTTTAATGTGTGTCTTTGACTATCTGCCGCTTTTGGACATATTTTTTGCTATAATTTTATTACTTTTTCAGATTTTTTACTTTCCGTTCTTTCCGTCGTTTTTCATTTAAAAAATGTAATTCTTATTGTTCTTTATTGTTTATATTTGTTGCTATTTGGTAGTGGTGTTTATTGGGTGAAAGGAAAACAAAAACAACCTCTAAGCTTGCAAATTCGCCGACGTTTCGATCTCTATTTGAGTCTTTATCAAGGCTATTCACTGATAAGAGGCTTAGTCAACTTCTCAACATTCGTATCCAAAACTATTTGTTGTTATTCTTTACTTTACTCACCCACTCATATAGAACTCATTACATGACTCCAAATATACTCAGGTTCAAATTAACCTTTACCATCATTTTATAAAGTTTAACAAAAGTAAACAAGCTGATGATTTTTTGATAAAACTGGCAACTTTCTTGCGATTCTGGTGATCTCATCGAAAATTTGCGTTTGGTCTATTTCATGCAGAATTTAATGCCCTACAAGAGCCATGTGTTTCACATTGTGTGTTCTTTTCGAGACATAACCGTAAAAAAAACAAAATACCTCTTTTGTGAGTCCACCTTCACCCCCTATCACTTAAGCCCCATTCCGCTGAGGGGAGGATTGAGCAATAAACGAAGTCATTAAAACAATAAAACTTTTCGTAGCAATTATTTATGATTTGGATTGTAAACCAACTGGTCTATATCGGAATTCTTCTCAAGTTGGAGACGGTAAATTAAATTGTTATTTGAAACGAAACAATAAGTAAATCACCAGCTATTGATAAGATGGAAAAGCGTATTTACCTGGAACACTATATGAGACAAGTTATTTTCGTCTCTATCTATAGGAGCTAACAATTGCAGTTTCTTCTCATTGAGAAAAAACAGGGGCGGTCCTTTCGGAAATGAAAGCTCAAGAAATATATCGACATTGGGTTCTCCTACGATGGGTAATTCTTTAGGAACGGTTTCTTGACTGATAGCTGAAAAGAAAGAGATTAAATATAAAAGGGTTGTTTTTTTGTTGTTTTGCAGAATTACTTACAGGAACCACTGCTTTCTTCAATGTCTACGATTATATTTGATGAACCATTTTCGACCTCACATAGACCTAAAAAAAAACAATCATGAGTTACTCTTTAATTGCCCAGTAACCAAAATAAAAAATTAAATGTAATACTTTTGAGAAAACTATTATTCTTGTTTACTTCTTATGTTGGTTTACAACAGTGCAGTTATAACATTCATAGAAAAACCTAATACGTATTTAATAACTTAATAGTAAAAGCGAGTAAATTGAAGCTTATCCAGCTTACGCTCTTTCGCCTAAGAGGTTTTGCTTCATCGCAATAAAAACTAAAAGCTCATTGGACTATCACAAATTAAGTGAATGTTAAATAAGGAATCGGGTAGGTGTAATTAACGTTATTATACCCAGTGAACTAAATCTAGTTTATGCAGTTAAGAAACCATTATGTAAGCAAAAAAAAAACACTTCTGGTAGTCCTAAATTATGTGTGCAAAAAGTTATCTTAAAACAAATGACCCCCGACATATTATTGGGTTGGACTTCGTCAACACGTAAACCTTGACTGACTAATTTAAAATTACCTCCCCACGGACACTTGTTTGTTAAATGTTAATATCTCCATCCAATTACCATAATTGCAGCTACACTATTCTAAGGATCGCGTGGGATAAAACTAAGGCGTTAACCGATTAGGATCGACATCCGATTGTGATATTTTTCAATGAGTAATCGCATTGCGGGGTTTCAGCATAATCGAATTCATATTTCTACATATACCATTTTGAGGGATTTTACGATCGCCGCAACTTAACGCTGGCCTTTTGCCTTCATAATAATCCATCAAACGATTTTTAATTACTCAGTATTTAGTTCCATCATTAACAATATTTATTCGTTTCTGCTTACGTCGGTTGCTTCTTGGTTTTATTGCATCTCCCGTAATGGAAGCAATTTAGAGATCCAGGCCTCAACAGCAAAGATAACATTAAGCCATCAATATAAAGAAGCCCCGGCCTGTGGTCATATAAAATGAAGATATGAGGCTGCAATTATTCCGCAAGATTATTAACATCTACGGGGGAGGGAGTGTCCATATTTAAGTTATCTTTTAATGGCCGACATGCGTTAGCGGCATCTTGTATGGTAGACCGACCGGTTTGTTTTTAAAAACATATTGTTGGACTTGTATTCGCAAACCTCGTATATACTATACTATAATATACTGTATTTCAAAGCTTTCTCTTTTTGTTTGGTTGTCAACCTAGTCTTGGTGTAAGAGAAGCTACACCTATGTTTGTTCCTTGTGTTTCAATCTAACCTAATGATCAATGGAAATGTGGTAGTTTTTCGTTGATCTACTTTTGAATTTACAATCTAAAGTGTTTTCAGGGCTTTGAAGCCATGGTCCAATAGAATTTCTTCCTGACGTTTCGACTACAGTTGCGACAGACATTATCAAAGCTCTGGTGTGGTGAGCTCCGTGGTATTTATTCCCCCATTACTACTGTGGCGTTTCCTTTATCTGCTTTATGCTTGCTGCAAATAACAATATTCTTGTTTTCGTTCAAGGCATTCAGAGCTTTTTTTCTGCAAAGATGAGATTGCTTTTTAGTGGTTTTCCTTATTTATTCAGACTTCTGAATTGGCAGCTGCCAGATTTCTCTCTCCACATTCCCACATAATATTAAAAGATTATTCACGTTCCTATCACATTCCGTCAAGCTACCTAAAAGGAACATTCTTTAAGTAATATGAAGGTAACATGAATGTAGTGTTCTCTGGAAGAATGTTTAAAAAGTACGTTCTTGTCGTGACCCCACATATCACGTACTTTTCGGCATCAGAATATCACATTACAAGGAGATTACTGAAAAGAAGTTTTCATGAATAATATGATAGGAACGTTATTTAAAGGAACTTAGTCAATTAAGTAACAGGGGCTGGTACAGTTGAGGAAAGTGGTTATTACTCATTTTTTTCGAAAATTTTCTTTACGCATTAATAGAATGGACAAAATTAAAAATTATAGGTGGTGGTAGAACTTAAAAACATTTATAATAATATCAATTTTTAGAATAAATATAATAATAAGCTTCGCTTACCTGAAACAAACTATACAATGGAAATTGACTTAAAGGTTATGTTAAAACACTGTCATGGGTATATAAATTGAAACGACATTTGTCACAAATGTCAGCAAGTGACATTAGTGAAAAACTCTGAGTAACCTTGTAAATTATGTAGATTATCTTGAAAAATATGGTAAAACGCACTACTTTAGTTTCTAATCCGAACTAACCTAACCAAAGGAACCCTCATAGAAAAACATAACTCAACTAACCTAACCAAAAGAAAACTAGAACTGAACTAACCTGATCTAACCTAAACTAACCTGATCAAAGGAAAAACATAACTGAACTAACCTAACCAAAGGAAAACTAGAACTGAACTAACCTGATATAACCTAAACTAACCTGATCAAAGGAAAAACATAACTGAACTAACCTAACCAAAGGAGAACTGAACTAACCTGAACTAACCTAAACTAACCTGATCTAACCTAAACTAACCTAACCAAAAGATTTCTCATAGAAAAACAAAGCGGCCCTAACCTTGCCCCTTATAGCAACGTAGGCCTCTATGGCCAAAGCAGCCCTAACGGGTCGCTTTGTCTTTAATTAACCTGATCAAAGAAAAAATTTAACTTTTACCATATTTTTCAAATTAATCTACATAATTTACTCAGAGTTTTCCACTAATGTCACTTGTTGACATTTGTGACAAATGTCGTTTCAATTTATATACCCATGACAGTGTTTAGTTTGTTTCAGGTAAGCAAAATTTATTATTATATTTATTCTATAAATTAATATTATTATAAATGTTTTTAAGTTCTACCAACACCTATAATTTTCTATTTTGTCCATCTTATTAATTCTTAAATAAAATTTTCGAAAAAAAAGGGTAATAACGATTTCCCTCAAGTGTACCAGAGCCTAAGTAACATATTTATATCCCATTTATTAAATTACCAATAAATAAAAAAATAATAGTGACAATAGAAGTTAATTTTAAATATGAAATTAATTTTAAAAGTTGCCATTTTCTGGTTTATTACGTAAAATGCCAACGGTAGCCCTATCCTATTCCACACACATTTTATTGTGAAAGTAGAGCACTTTACAGAATATAACTAGAACGTCCTGAGTACATTTTATATGATATTCAAGTTCCGAATGATAATGTTTTACATGAATATCACATGTTCTTCTCCTGAAAGACTTATTCTTGTCAGGTGCTAGGAATGTCCCAAAGGAACTTAAATGGTACATGTTTATCACATCACAAAATAATGTGTTTATCACGTAATAATCATATGCCACGGAACATAATTGGCACGTTTTGAGAACCTGAAAAGGAAGTGGCGGGACACGTTCTTCTCATGTGATATTCAAGTTCCAAATGAGAATTTTTCACTTGAATATCACATTCCATTTTCTCCAAGGCATATTCTTGTCAGATGATAAGAATGTAAAATTGTTAAGTGGGTTTGTTATGATGTCTTCGACAGGTATCCTGGATGGTATACGGCAAAATTTCCTCCCTTGTTCAGAACGCTCAACTCGTCTGTTGACAGTTCTTTGTCGGTCAAATTCACTACAACCTTGCGTTGACTTTCTTCGGATGTGAGGCTTAATGTGTCTGGCAAATTGTTGGTGGCAATTACCATCTTAGTAATTTTACATTCTTATCATCTGACAAGAATATGCCTTCGAGGAGACAGAATGTGATATTCAGGTGAAAAATTATCATTTGGAACTTGAATATCAGATGACAAGAACGTGTCTCGCCACCTTCTTTTCAGGTTTTTAGAACGTGCCAATTATATTCCTTGGCATCATATGCCACGGAATATAATTGACTATTATAAACACATTTATTTGTGATATGATAAACATGCACCATTTATGTTCCTTTGGGATATTCCTAGCACCTGACAAAAATAAACCTTTCAGGAGAAAAACATATGATGTTCATGTGAAATATTATCATTCGGAACTTGAATATCATATGAAAAGAATGTGTCCGGTGACCTTCTATACAAGTAATCCGGACGTTCTAGTTATATTCCGTAAAGTGCTCTACTTTCACGCGACCTCCTTTCAGGTTCTCAGAACGTGCCAATTATGTTCCGTGGCATATGATTATTACGTGATAAACACGTTCTTTTGTGGTATGATAAACATGCACCATTTATGTTCCTTTGGGACATTTCTAATTATATCCCGTAAAGTGCTCTAATTTCACAATAAAATGTGTGCGGAATAGGCTTTTTACAGCACACACCTAGGAAATAGTAAGTTACGTATCTTGGTTGCTACAACAACCGAAAGAAATAGACTATACAAATCTTTAAATGTACGACAGTGACAGACCTATTTCACCACATCAAAAATTTTACCTTAAAAACAGGCGAGACCCTAATGAGGAATGACTGAATAGTGTTTAGTCACACCAGTCAGAGCTGGTCTGGAGCACGGAATCCTACACTTAGGTGTTATAAAATAACGCCTTTGCCGAAAAAAATTACTAGTTTACATTCACAGGATTAGGAAATTATCCTTATCCATTGATTGACAGCTTTGGAGTCGTTTAATTTTTATAAAATTCCACCTAGAGGTGCCATTGCCATTTTACGTAATAAGCCAGAAAAACGCAACTTTTAAAATTTACTTCATACTTAAATTTCACTACTATTATCACTATTACTTGTTATTTATTGTAATTTAATAGATGGGATATAAATATTTCACTTAATTGACTAAGTTCCTTTAAAGAACGTTCCTATCATACTATTCTTTAGAACTTCCTTTGAGTAACCTCCTTGACATGTGATTTTCTCATACCGAAAAGTACGTGATATGTAGGTTCATGACAAGAACGTACTTATTGGACATTCTTCCAGAGACCATTACATTTTTTTGCCAAAGTTTTCTTCACTTTTTTCTGTGATGAAAAATTATACGTTTCTTTTTATATGAGAAAAATCCTTCAATTTGCTTTTTTAATGAAAATATGGAAACCAAATTTCTAGTCTTTTTTTATATAAATATGGAACTCCCCATATTCTCGCATCTTCTTCTTATTTCAGATGATTTAAAATTCTTTAAGCGTTTTCAAGTCTTCTCTGCTTCCATAATCAGAAATTCAAGTGCCTATGGCACCTTGGCTACATGTTTTCTGCAATATTTACGATGTTTTAGTCATCAGTTGTTGAATTAAATGATTTAAGGTATGTTTTCGCTTCAAAGGACACCAGCCTCTAAAACCTGAATTGTGCCCTCTCACACAGCAATGTGCTTCTCTTCAAACACTCACCACATGTTCTTCTTGTTTGCTAATTTCGGTCCGTCCATTCCTGGATGTCCTTCGCCCACTTAATCCACTGTTTGTTTGTCGCTGTCGTTATGTCGTCCCATCTTTTTGAGAAATTCCTCTTTTTCTACGATTCTTGGGTCTCCATTGCAAAACTCTAACTCCTCGTAATCCCGCATCTTCTTCTCAATTCAGATGTGGTTATGGTTTGTTGAAATTTTCTTGAAAACGAGGATTTAGAGTTCTTTAAGTGTCTCCAAGTCTTATTTGCTTCCATAATCAGAAATCCAAGTGCCTTTGGCGCCTTGGCTACATGATTTCCGGAATATTTACCATGTTTTACTCATCAATTGTTGAATTAAATGGTTCAAGGGGTGTTTCCTCTTCAAAAGAGCGAACTAAAACCTCAAATGTGCCCTCCTACACAGCAATGGGCTTCTCTTCAAACACCCACCACATGTTCTTACTTGCCAATCTCTGTCCTTCCATTCCTGGATGTAGTTCTCTCCTAATTATTTCCATCTTTATCTGTCCTTCGCCCACTTAATCCACTGTTTGTTTGTCGCTGTCGTTATGTTGTTCCATCTCTTTGAGGAATTCCTCTTTTCCTATGTTTCTTGAGTTTCCACTCCAAAACTTTAACTCCTCGTAATCCCGCATCTTCTTCTTAATTCAGATGGGGTTATGGTTTGTTGAAATTTTCTTGTACACAAGGATTTAGAATTCTTTAGTTCCAGTTGTTAAATCTCCATGAACATCCATTCCTGGATGCAGTTATCTCCTAATTGTTTCCATTTTTCTCTGTCCTTCGCCAACTTAATCCACACTTGTCTCTGTCGTTGTGTCTTCCACCCCTGTTCTCCTGTTTTCCTATGCTTCTTGGAGTCTCCATTCCAAAATTCTTCATGTCCATCTGTTGTCATCATATCTGGCTGTATGGCCAGCCCATCTCCACTTTATCGTTGCTATCTCCTTTGCGGAGTTCTTGCCTTTGATTTTACGATTTATATCGGTACTTTTAAGTTTGCCTTTTAGTGATATCCCGAGGACGTCCTCTAGATTATTTCCAGTTTTTTAGTAGACTTTTCGGTGAAGAACATGGTTTCCATTTCGTAAGTTCACACCGGTAATAGGCAGGTCGTATACTTTTCTTCTTGGGTTTAAGGGAACGGAATTACTTATCATGCAATCTGGTTGGCACTAAATCTGGTCTTGGTATCTGGTCTCAAAATAACCACTATGGGCCTTTTCAATTATTTGGTTTAAGGAGATACGAAAAGTCTTCAGGTTGGCCGAGATTAATTTAAAATTGAATGGGAAAGGTGTTGAATCGCAGGTGTAGGGCAAATAGCCACTTCAGTTTCTCGAAATCGCCAACGTTCCGACCTTTATTTTTAGGTTTTCCTCAGGGCTTTTTCAGTCAGTGAACGTTCTTTGGTGACGTTCTTCACTGATTGAAAAAGCCTTGCGGAAGACCTAAAAATAAAAGTCGAAACCTTGGGGATTTCGAGAAAGTGAAGTGGCTATTTGTCCTACACTTGCGATCCAACACCTTTCTAATTGATATTGATATTGACTAATAGGACGCTAATCTAATATTATTTTTTTTTATTCTAAAAATCACAAACTGATCCTTTAGGATATTGCACTGCAGGTACAAATACAAAGAGAGAAGCCAGAGGACAGAGAAGGTCAAATAAACCTAAAAAAGAAACACTAACTGTTGGTGAGAATCTATTTACCTCAACAAATCTCAGAAGACAAAAAAGCAGATGGTGATAAACAAAGGAACCAGGTACATGGAAAGAAGTTTTCATAGAAAGGTTGTTCTGGTATTTTGTCGTTCCGGGGCGTTACCTTTGGACTTATTAATAAAGGTAAGTACGAGCCCTAACAACTATATAGGGTGATTCCAAAATTGGCGTTAACCTTCCACCTGAGACCAGCTAGTGACTAGGGCTTCGAAAATAAGATTCTTTCTTTGGGCGCTTTCCGACATTACAACATCAACAAAGATACAGGGTGTCAAAGTTTTATTTAAAAAATAAAAAAAATTATAAATATCTGCCAAACCTCTTGAGATAATTATACAAAATTAGGTAGTTTTCAACAATAAACTTAAATAAACATTAATTAAAGTGAAATTATTTAAAAAATACAATAAAACGGTTTTAACCTTTTTTCTTACTCAATATCAGCACCGAAATCGGCACCATTAAACCATAAAAGAGCTTTTCTTTTTAGAGTTAAACAAGAACAAAGAGTTTAACAACAGCAAAATTTTGTATCATTATCTCAAGCGCTTTGGCAATTGGAATTTTTTAAATTAAAGTTTTTTTGACGTTACAACATCAACGGAGATACAGGGTGTCAAAATTTTATTTAGAAAATAAAAAAATATAAATATCTCCCAAACCTCTTGAGATAATTATACAAAATTGGGTAGTTTTCAACAATAAACCTAAATAAACATTAATTAAAGTGAAATTATTTAAAAAATACATTAAAACGGTTTTAACTTTTTTTTACTCGATAGCAGCACCGAAATCAGCACCATAAAACCATAAAAGAGCTTTTCTTTTTAGAATTAAACAAGAACAAAGAGTTTAACAACAGCAAAATTTTGTATCATTATCTCAAGCGCTTTGGCAATTGGAATTTTTTAAATTAAAGTTTTTTCGATGTTACAACATCAACGGAGATACAGGGTGTCCAAATTTTATTTAGAAAATTAAAAAATATAAATATCTCCCAAACCTCTTGAGATAATTATACAAAATTGGGTAGTTTTCAACAATAAACTTCAATAAACATTAATTAAAGTGAAATTATTTAAAAAATACATTAAAACGGTTTTCACTTTTTTTTACTCGATAGCAGCACCGAAAACAGCACCATAAAACCATAAAAGAGCTTTTCTTTTTACACTTACATTACAACATCAACGGAGATACAGGGAGTAAAAATTTTATTTAAAAAATAAAAAAAAAATATAAATAGCTGCCAAACCTGTTGAGATAATTGTACAAAATTAAGTAGTTTTCAATACTAAACTTAAATAAACATTAATTAAAGTGAAATTATTTAAAAAATACATTAAAACGGTTTAAACTTTTTTTTTACTCGATATCAGCACCGAAATCAGCACCATAAAACCATAAAAGAGGTTTTCTTTTTAGAATTAAACAAGAACAAAGAGTTTATCAACAGCAAAATTTTGTTTCATTATCTCAAGCGCTTTGGCAATTGGAATTTTTTTAATTAACGTTTTTTCGACATTACAACATCAACGGAGATACAGGGTGTCAAAATTTTATTTAAAAAATAAAAAAAAGATATAAACATCTGCCAAACCTCTTGAGATAATTATACAAAATTAGGTAGGTTTAAAACAATAAGCTTAAATAAACAATCCTTAAAGTGAAATTACTTAAAAAATACATTAAAATAGTTTTTGTTTTTTTTTACTCGCTGTCAGCATCGAAATCAGCACCATGAAACAATACAAAAGCTTTTCTTTTTAGAATTGACCAAGAACAAGGCGTTTAACACCCGCAAAATTTTGTTTCACTATCTCAAGTGATTTGGCACTTGAAATTTTTTTTATGAAAGTTTGAGACTCTGTATCTTTGTTGATGTTGACGTTTCAAAAGAGCGTCAAAGAAAAAAACTCATTTGAAGCGCTGTTCGCTGGTGAAGAATAACACTTTAAAATTTTCAACTGTGGCGGAACTTCATCCACCGACTCACAGGTGGCAGCAACGAAACTTTAGCCACCGACTCACAGGTGGCAGCATTACTCGATAATCTTCATAACATCACCCCGCCTTTCCTGCGCCGAATTGGTCTTCCAACTATGAACTCTCACCCGGGCGTGTAAGGCAGGGATCTACCACGCCTTACTGACGAGTCCAAAGTAAAACTCGGTACGAAACACATTTTGGTTATTGAAAACCTCATATTAAAAAAAGTCAAGTTAATTAATTATAGAACCCGTTAAAGGGGAAATTCAGGTGAGTTAAAAAATTACCGCCAAACTGCAGTTTTAAGTGGCAGTACCGTTCCATCTCTCTTGGCGAAGTTCACATTTACATGAGATAATTTGGCTTAGCATGCAACTCATTGTGTAGCTTAGACAGACTACTTTAAACGTTTCTCGTGCTATTACTTTATTGGAATAATTAATTTTAGCAGTACATTAAGAGAAGAACACAAGTTTGCAAAAACATAATGCCACTCAAGCTGTAGACGTCTAAGAACAGTTAAATAGGAAGTATAGTGAATGTATCGTTTCAATAAACTTCAAGTTGATCAACCTTGTCGATAACGTGCAGTTTTCACAGGTAAACCGCAGATAATAATTTTCGCCAAATTAACATAGAATGGAGACATTGTCCTTTTTAACACCGTTCATTGCCTCTAGGAAACTACACTTTGTTAACTTGTCTATGACATAAACTTTGTGTTGAAAAAGCATCCTGTCAATGAAAGTTAACGCTCTAAAGATTCTTTCCGTTAGATGCGTATAACTCTTACCTTTGCTGTGAACCCATGGCACAAGAAGTAGTACTGTGAGTGTTAACCGGTAGATGCTAGCCATTCCATGAACCTGAAAATAAAACATACATGTTACTTACTGCAGACGACTAATAAACAAATTATAAGTAGCACAAGTCAAGGCTAAGTTTTTATACTTGTAGACCAATTTATAACACTTCCTCAACCATGTTATTATGACTTAAATAGGTAATTCGCGCTCAAAAAGAGCAATTTTAATACGTTTCATCGGCGCCCTCATCAATCAAATGTCATTACAGTATCTATTCGGAACGTGACTTGATTTCATTCTTTTATTATTCACGTCTATCTCTTTTACACTTCTGTCGGTAATTGGTATGATAATAACCTAACCGTTAAGCCATCGAGAGCTGAATGAGTTGTAAATTTATTCACTTGATCAACACAAAATTATAATAAGAGCTTGGTGTGTCAGTGACGTGAGAACAAATTCTATGAAAATCAAAAAGAGCTTTTAACCTTAACGCTTATTTATAATGATTATCGTTATTCTTATTATTGTTCCATCGTGGTTCTTAGGCATTAGAGCTGTACAAATTCAATAAACAAAAAAAATTCCATTGTTGTTTAAAGAATAGGCGAACAAGAAGAAACAATATTAGGCCACCTGGATGATCATTTTTAACTTATGTAACTACACAAAATATAATAGGTAATTGATTTTTAAACAAGGCTTTAAACGTAGTTTAATGACTTTCATGATTAAATAACCGGGTACGCCTTGTAGTGGCTTTTAAAAGCTCAAAGTTCGTCAACCTTTGTCTTAATGCTGATTCCATGCAGTGTATTTGGCCTACGCAGCCGAAATTTTTGCTAATTAATGAATCAGAGGCTAGTTTAATAATAGCTGAATTAAGCGATTAAACAAATGAAAGTAGAACAGCATTAAGTTTGACCTATTTATGGTAGGGGTCAAGTCGACTTTCACTATTGTTATTAAAGTCTTGACCGTTTGGGAGGAAATTATTCCAATTTTTTACTATTTTTCAAATTTTTGTAGTTTAGCTGAGATTTAGTTACTTTTTCTTTGATTTACGAGTGTAAGAAAATAGAAATGAAATTGTATATGTATATGTTTGTCTGTGTGTGTGTGTAGGTGAGGCTCAACAAACTCTAAGCCAGGTATATGTAAGTGGAAATGGGGCCCAACAAATGCTAAGCCGTGTATGTATGTGTACGAATGGGGCCCAGCAATCGCTTTGATCTGGGTATGTGTGTAAGTGAGGCTTAACAACCGCTAAACCCTTGTTTATATTATGTGAGTGGGGGGGGGGGGGTCCCACGATCGCTATGGCCTGTATGTATGTATTTGCGTGTGTTGTGTGTGTGTGGTGTGTGTGTGTAGGGTTAGGTATGTGGATTGTGTGATGTAAAGATATGTGGATTCTTCTAAATTGTTTAGAAATGTCTCTAGCTCCATTAAAAGATGAGATCAAATGCTTGTAAAAGCCTTGATAGACATAGTTTCACAAAATTAGCTGTATTAATAAAATTGGCGACACTCTTCCTCCCTCCTGGGTGTGAGAGACGTAATATAAACATGTCATGATATAAACACTATTAAAGAAAATTTCGTTATGCAACAAACAATACTTGCTTAAGAGTTCCCGGTACTCCTTTGTCTCCTTTGGGCAAGCAAACTCTGAATAAAAAGAAAAAAGAGGTGCTCATTTTACAAGTTTCATATGCATTACCAATATCATTTTATTCTAAAAGTTATGGTTCTCTGGCTGTAGGATACAGAGCCTGTGTAAATTATCGGGCTCCTCTTCTATTTTTTGAACCACTATGTATTGTAAGTTGTAAATATTCTGGTATCATAACGATGATTATAGTGAGTGTTGTATAATATATCGTCATCATTTTGACTATGTGATATGTAAGTATCCAAACTAATTTGTTTTTGTGAAATTAACGTGAACACCCACTTGGAACATGAAAACTATGAAGCCAAAATGACAATCACCTAAAAGAAACGTGGTTCCCAGGTGGTAATCACCAAAGTGGGCAACCAATATGTGGTGGTAGAATCGGTTTCGTCACGTTTCTGTAAATTGAGTTCTACTGGAATCAAAACACACTAAATCCACTTTAACTAAATTTTCAAGAAAGAAGGAAAAACTGTTTAAATAATTTCTAACAAAAACTATAATTTTGTTTTGAATTTTTTTAACGGTGATCTGATCAATCTGTACCGTTAGGTTGACTAATTTATTTTAAATTAAATCAAAAATATGTAAATAAAAATGATGTTATCACATGACCAGAAATGGATTTAAGCAGTTTTGATCCTAGTAGACTCAATAAAGAGTAGTTGGTCACCAATTTGTCGATCAACCCATCTGAACACTAGATTCGGTGTCTACCCCTCATCAGTACAGCTTTAGCTGGTCGACAAATGGAGACATGTGTCACGGCTTTAAACCGAAAAAGCTACAGAAGAGTGGTGGGATGTTGTACAGAGCAGGAGCATGCGACATCCACCAGCGTATTAGATCCAATATTGCATGGCAGATCGCTCTCAGTTCGATTAGCAGCCCACATTGCTCTGTACCTCGCAGGTTATCGGAACCAGAACGAAGTGTAAAGAGTAGGTGGTCACCAATTTGTCGATCAACCCATCTGCATACTAGTTTCGGGGTCTACCCCTCATCAGTACAGCCTTGCTTGGGCGACAAATTGGAGACCGTGAATTCGCGGCTTAAAGCCGAAAATCTACGGAAGAGCGGTGAGATGTTGTACAGAGCAGGAGCAGGTGATATTCACCAACGTTTTAGATCTACTAATGCATGGCAGATGGCTCTCAGTTCAAGTAGCAGCCCATATTACTCTGTACCTCGCAGGTTATCGGAACCAGAACGAAGTGTAAAGAGTAGGTGGTCACCAATTTATCGATCAACTTATCTGCATACTAAATAGCTAGGGGTCTACCCCTCATCAGTACAGCTTCGGCTGGTCTACAAATGGAGACCGTGTGTCTCGGCTTTAAATCGAAAAAGCTACAGAAGAGCGGTGAGATGTTGTGCAGAGCAGGAGAAGGCTACATCCACCAGCGTATTAGATCTAATATTGTATGACAGATGGCGCTCAGTTCGAGTAGCAGCCCGTATTGCTCTGTACCTCGCAGGTTATCGGAACCAGAACGAAGTGTAGTCACCAATTTGTCGACCAGCCAAAAGATAGACCCCGAAACTAGTATGCAGATAATTTGATTTACTCTTAACCCTTCGTTCTGGTTCCAATAAACTGCAACCTACAGAGCAATATGAGGTGCAGACTTGCAAAGTGCACTTTGTCCATTTTTACAATTTTTTCAGGAGAAATAACAAAAATCTGTTAGACATAATGCATTTGTTTGTCTTTAATGGACAAAATGCAATTTGATTGTCAATAATAAACAAAATACACTTTAAGGAATTTTAATATTACAACATTGTAAATAAGTCAAAACTTAAACACAACCTGAAACTAAACAGCACTTAAACAAAAAAGAAAGGTTTGTACTTATTAAATTACGTCATTATCATCATCATCCTCACATTCACATAGTTCTTTTTCTTCGTCTTGGTGATGATTTAGTTCACCGTGCGTAAGAAGCTCCTTACTGGCGAAGTAGTGCGTACGTTATTTGCTATTTACTTATTAGTCGAAGATAAACGCATTTAAACAATTTTTTTTTTGACTATATTTGTTTTGATTGTACAACAGTGCTGGACTAAATTCAGTTTGTTTGTTTAGACAGAACTTTTCGCATTTAATGGAAGAAGGAAACAATGAAAGAAAGGAAATATTAGAAGAATGCTAGCGCTTGACTTTAAGAATACAGTGCCATCATTGTCTCAAATATTTAAAAAAATGGAAAAAATGCATTTTGAATGTCTGCTCCTCATGTGAGCTGCTTGTCGAACTAAGAGCCATCTGCCATGCAGTGTTAGATCTAATACGCTGATGGATGTCGCCTGCTCCTGCTCTGTGCAACATCTCACCGCGCTTCAGTAGACTCAATTATAGATTCACGGTACTGCCACAATTTAATCACGTGGCGATATCGTGGAATTGGAGTGGTTTCCACTTTTGGTCTCCTGAGCGACCGGGGGTCTTATTGTTTTCAAATTCTTGCAGCGAGAAATAAAAAAGCATTCACATTGTCTCCCTTCCATAAATCCTAGATTGCCAAATTTTGCCTCCTCCGACACATAAATTTTGTGTTATTTTGCAATATTTTATAACAATACTAGATCAAGATTGGTCACTCAAAATACATTCAGAGCTTATAGTAACTATGTTGCTTCTGCAGTGTTTAGAAAAAAACCGTGATTTTTTTTAGCCTTTATTTTATTCTTTAAGAAAATGTCCCACTTGGACGATGAATTAGCCCATCACTTACGCGCATAGTTTTGAGTGGTGGTAACTTTTTTACCACTATAATGTGCAAAATCCCTGTGCAACACCACTTTCTTAACACGATCAAATGCCTTTTTTTTATATTTTCTAGAGAAACCGAGGTAAAAGGCCTTAAAACGTCTTAAAATGCGTATCTGGGGGTTATTAGTGGTTTTTTTTAGGGGGATTTTTTGTTTTCAGCTAAAATCAGTGGAAATCGACGTAAAAAGCCTTAAAACGTCTTAAAATGCCTCTTTGATTATTATTAGTGTAATTTTATGTTTTCAGGCTAAATCAATAGAAATCAACGTAAAACGCCTTAAAGTTCACCAACTACTTAAAGTTAATGTTTACATTACGGAAAATCTTAGCTGTCAATTGACTTTCAGTGGCAGGAGCCTCAATCCAAATGGTTCCTATTACGAGTTAAGTGGCGATCTTTCGAAGCATTCAGGATTTTGGGGCCAAAATTTGCTAAAGTCTGCATCATTCGCTTCGAAATTCATTTAAGACCATTTCGCGACGTCCCAACTGAAGGCGTGTTCTAAGTCTCAAAAAGAAAACATTTTAAGGTATCCCCTGGGATAGAAAGCCATTCGATTAGATCCACGGTTTCGATGCAAATATACCTCAAAGTGGCAGTTTCAAATTTAAAATTTAAATATTCGACAAAATTTCAAATTCAAAGCTAGGCCCTTGATTTTTGGTCACATCCGGAGCATATATGTGTACTATCTCTCTGAATTATTAAAGATTTTTTACTGCAATAATGTGGAATCTACAGGGTGGAATGTGAGAAAAGTGCACCCAAATTGGCAAAAAATGTGGCACAGAAAAACTTTAATAACTCGCCCGGTATAAGAGCTAGACCAAAACAAACAACTGATTTTTTTTCTCTCTACGTCTTCTAGTTACACATTTACAACCGAAACGGGGCTCCTTTATAGTTTTCGTAAAAATCGCAAAAAACTACTATACTATTTTGGATACATTTTCTTCGTTGGAAATTTTTACTGGGACTGTATTAAAGTGACCTCTTTGGGGGATAGGATTAAAAGTGCCAAAGATATGCCCCTTCCCCTGGTACCACGCTCATTGGGCCAGTCGTCTAACTAAGGAGGTCTAGGAGGCCAATAAATTGACCATTGCAAAAAAAAAAATTTAAAAACCGTCCCAATTTTGCGATTTTTTTTAGATTTTCCTGTTTAACTTATTGGAATTAGACTTCAAAATGTATCATCTACATATGAGGAAATTTACCCATGGGAAGCCTTTAACCTCACATAGCCCCGGATATACTGTAAAACTGTCGTAAATTTGGATACCGACAAAACCGCGTTTTTGACTTTGGTACGTCACTGGTCAACCCCCCCCCCCCTCCCCACCTCGCACATACCACCAAACCGACCACATTTTTGGAAAGCCCGTTCATTTCTGTAAGTACGCCCAATACTGCTAAATCCCGTCAAATTACTAGTTTAAGAGTTATAAGCGTGAGCACCAAAAAATACCAAATATTTACGACCCAAATCGCTTCTGGGAGACGGCTTTATATATCCTCACTGACGTTCGGTCACGGATAATACACAATTGAGTTAGTCGGGCAGTACCTCTCTACATACCCATACATCTCTAGTGACCAAAAAAAAAATATCTGTTAAATCCCAATACGCTCGCTTGACCTCCATACCACGCAAACCAAAATATCTCTTGTCGCGCCTACCCATGGCTTGTGACGGCGACAACCCACCGAATGTTTCCCCAACATCTCCCGTAGACCATACGTATCTCACTTCAATTACGTAAGATAAAGCAAGATAAGTCGATAACGGTGCCTCGAGACGTGAATTAAGCAAAGTCCTACTTTCTTGTGGGTCGCTAAATGAATTCATCTCTATGCTACAGACTGGTTTTGCTCGGCTGCATAACGGTGGTTTTCGATGGTAAAAGTAATAAAAGTGTGTTGATGGAAAAAATAAATATTATTTTTGTCATTTGAAGCTGGGAACCTGTGAGGCCTGAAATTACATATTTGGTCGTGAGCAGAAAAACTTTTCCTGCTTCTGTGAGGTAAAATGTGAAGCGGTTATAGGAATAAATGTTTGTTAGATAAGTGCAAAGGAGTCATCTTATTAATACCTGTGTTGCGTTCTACGAAAAAAAAAAAACTTAGGTTGGAAGCCAATGAACTAACCTTTTCTACAATTATGTAACCTCAATGGTCACAACAATAAAATAGTTGTTAATTGCTTCGTGCATTAATGCACTCATGTCAGCAATATTGTTTTTAAATGACGTACTTAAATCCCAAACAACGATTTCATTTCATAGGTTATTAGGTGCTCAGCGCGATGGGTACCTAGGTACACACGTATGCTTAACTAACCAACAATTTTTTGCTTTTCAACGCTGTCATTATATTAAAAGCTCAATTCACATTCCAAAACCTCTGCTATACTTTTAATCAAGTGGTTATTATAATTCAATAATCAACAGGCAAAGTTGAAGTGCTGGGAAATTAATTCCTGTTGTATACACAATTACTTTTATACTGTTTGAATTTTTACATAACATTCAATTCTTTTCCATGTAAAATTTCAACTACTGTAAGCAATCTCAATCGTATATCATCCCCTTTTCTTTCTGACTTCAGTCCTTTAATCCGGTGTTTTAGAATATTTACATTTATTGACTTTCACCCCACTATTTGCCACGAAAAAGCAATTACATAAAAGAAACATATAAAGAAAAAACACAAAAACTAAATTCAATATTAGCATCCATCCATTAATTTACACGTGCGCCAAAAATAATATAAAAGGGCGTGGTTTGAAGCAGCAACTATAAGCTAAAACTATAAGATTTTGCTGCAAAGATAATTTTAACGTAGATATCTTTTTAAATGTACACACGCATATATTACTTTTATTTGGCAGTGTTGGATGTTGCAGAGGAACGTTTGTTATCATAGGCAAACTTCACTACTAGATTGAAATCTTCCATTAAAAACAGGTGAAGCCTGAAAGTTGGACAGTTTATAAAACACTTTGACGATACATCATCCCGCCAGATGGCGCCATTTGACATTGACAAACTGTAGACAGGACGTTACGTCAATCATTTGACAATATTGACGGAGCATGTCAATGTTATTATGACGACGTCACCGAGATTACTCTCAACTAGTATCAGCCCCATCTATTGATTCAGTTTTTCCTAAATTGCATTAATTTTCGTAAAAATTAAGTATCTTACATTTGAATGAATGTAAGATAGTTTATTAAGTACGCTCCTACAGAAATTAGGCTACTGAAATCCATTAGCTTTTGTTAACTATACTATACAGAGATATTCTAAAGTAGGAAGGTACTCTAATATCATCTGGAGGTGATTGCAGACATTATATTGTAAGATAGAAAGTTCCTATAATTTAATGCCCCTCAAAGCATCGGTAATAAGATACAGGGTGTTTAAGTTCTACAAACCATTCATATAACATATTGATTGACTTTTTCTAAATCACTTGGGATATTTTAATGAAATTATGTTGCCAAGGTTTCAAGAGCGATCAAATGTACATACTTTTTTAATGAATAAATAGTTATTTGCAAAACAAGTGCGCAAAGGGACGCTTTCGAGCACGCGACTTCCGTCGCTGCGTTAAAGACACTTTGCGCAAGAGAAGATGGATTTTTCAATCTTATGTAATATACCAAAAATTTATTTTTATAGGTTTTACGATGTGGCAAAAGGTAGGTCTTCCCTGTGTAATAATACATGTTTTGCACCTACCTGCGGGACACCTGCATGTCGTTATAATACTGGAAAAGTAAGAAATTTCCTACTACATCTACCACGGTGCTGGTCAGTATTAGGTATTACGGAATTTTGAGGTTTTTTGAAATTTACAATAAAGAGGGCATCAAATTACGTAGTTTAAAGCAAAAACATTTGCTGACTAAAAATACCAAAAAAAATTGAACAGTTTATTTACATTGTAATGCCCCATGGCGTATTCATAATTAAGTTCAATTTGGGCGATTTCCAAAACTCACAAGATCATCTACCTGGTAGATTAGTCACCTGCTTAATCAATTAAATTACTAATGGCCATCACATGACCAGCTTAACAGATAGATGACCCGGTGAATTTTGGAATTCGCCCTTTATTTATTTGGCGTTAGATGTCGCTGCCACCTATTAGAGCAGCTAGGTTGCCAGTTCCTCCCTCAATATTCAGAAACTAGGCCTTTTCGGAAGAAGATAGTTATGTATCGGATTTTTTTTCAGTCATCGGATTCAGTTTTACTTTGCTTTTGGTTAAGTTGGTTCAAGTTAATTCAGTTATGTTTTTTCTTTAGTTTGGTTTTTCCTAGTGGTAGTTAGGATAGTTCAGTTTTATTTGCCTTTGGTTAGGTCAGGTTAGTTTAGTTCTGTTTTTCCTTTGGTTTAGTTGGTTTAGTTAAACCTGTCCTAAAGGACCTCAGGGGCTGCTAACGGTAGCCCCTAGACCTGTTGGGTAGGTTAGTTTCGTTTTACTTTGCCTTTGGTTAGTTCAGGTTAGGTTAGTTCAGGTTAGTTCAGTTCTGTTTTTGTTTTGGTTAGGTGAGTTTAGTTATGTTTTTCCTTTAGCTTGGTCAATCCAGTTGTAATTGTTGCAAGGCGGCCCGTCAGGGCCGCCTTGCCTTTGCTTTTTATTGCAGCGGCCACTGAGGGCCGCCTTTGATTCTTGTTGCAGCGGCCCTTTAGAGCTGCTACGGAGCCTGTTGCCTGCGCTGCAACAAGAAGCAAAGGCGGCCCCTCAGGGGCCGCCTTAAAAGAAGCAAAGGCAAGGCGGCCCTGGCGGGCCGCCTTTTCTTTGGTTTTTATTGCAGCGGCCCGTGAGGGCCGCCTTTGCTTCTTGTTGCAGCGGCCCTTTAGAGATGCTACGGAGCCTGTTGCTTGCTACACATTAAGAGCCCTGTTGGTTAGGTTAGTTCAGTTTTACTTTGCCTTTAGTTAGTTCAGTTCTGTTGTTCCTTTGCTTAGTTTACTTTAGTCATGTTGTTTTGGTTAGTCCAGTCTTACTTGTCTTTGACTGTTGTTGTTCAGGTTAGTTCAGTTTCCTTTTTAGGTTAGTTTAGGTTAGTTTCAATTATATCAAATTAATGGTTTAGGTTAATTTTTGATTAGCTCTACTAAGTTCAGATTAGTCTAGATTAGTTCTGGTTAGTTCAGGTTAGTTTTCGTTGGTTCAGGTTAGTTCAGTTTTGTTTAGGTTAGTTCAGGTACATTATTGCCTTTTTATTTTACTACCAAATCCAATCTGAATGTCGCCATAACTGAAGTAAACTTGTAGCTTGTAGCGCTGCAGGCTATTTGATCAAATAGGGCAGCTTAGCTTTTATTTCTTTATTTTTCTTTTATTCTACGTAACATTTGGCAACGCTGCTTATTCGTTTGTTAGAGAAAACGTAATTATCGCGAATTCGAAAATGGCGTGTTTGACACTTTTATTTTAATTTTTTTTTTGGTTTTACAAAAAAATATTTAGATACCCGTAGTTAATATGGAAGAGGTAAGTTTAATCTATATTCATTATTGTAATTAGCGTCCTTAAGTTGTAAGTTGTTGGTGAAGTTAGCAGGATTGGGACAAGTAATGCACCTCTTCTTTATTCAAAAGTGGCCGACGTTTCGACTATTTATTTTTAAAATTCGCGAATTTTGTACCTTATGCAGCGGACGTGTAGTTTGTCGAGCCTAAGATACCGGGGTCACCGATCAATCGAATGGAGTTTGCTATTTTAACCATCATGAATAGATTTTTAACTGACTACCCTCTCTAAATGAGAATAGCCCTAAAGAAGACTAAATAAATAGTCGAAACGTCGGCCATTTTCGAATAAAGAAGAGGTGCATTACTTGTTCCAATCCTGCTAACTTCACTAACAATTTAATCTATATTATATGCACTTTTTTTTTAGAAAAGTTATTTATAGCGCATATAATTAGGTATTTTAATTCACGTCATCCTCTATTATAATATAATAACTTTTGTTTTTCTACTAAACTACTTGATGCCCTCTTCCTTGTAAATTTAAAAAAGCATCGAAAATCCGTAATACGTTATATTGAATACACCCTCTCCACTTTTACGGGATAACATGCATCCTCTGACTGCACAGCCTGCACTGCCCATATTGTCTAGATATCGCGGTTTATAATTAAACACTAGAAACTAAATTACTATTATAGTTATTAATAGAAATTCCTAAATAGTAAACACACTGAAACACAGCCTTAACACAGTTTAAACTTAAACAAACCAAATTCAAATTTAAATACCAAAACAGCGTTGCACTTTGCAATTTGCATCTGATGTTTATATTGTAACAAACAGAATAGTAACCATGGCAACAGAAAGAAATCCAAGCAAAATGACCTATAGAATACTAATGGCGGTAGCTTTATATTTTATTTCATTCCCCGCCATCATGTATTGGCAATCACGAGTGAGATAGACCTATATTCGTTTCGCCTCGAGTTTCAAATCGAATTAGACAATAAATTGGCATTGACGTTGATTGATTTTTGACAAGTTGTCAAACGTAGCGTGCAAAGCAGATGTCAACTGGCGCCACCTTGTGGCATTGCTTGGTATTTGGCATAAGTGACGTCACGCGGTTGCTTACGTTAACGTTTTAACCATGAATTTTAATTATTTTTTTTAGAAGTTTGTGATAACATTTAAGCAAAAAAATGTATGTAGAATAATATAACGCATTAAAAAAAAACGCTAAATCACCAGATTATTGATTGCCCTTCCTGAAGTTTTCCTCCAAAGTTTATATAATAATCAATAAGTATATTTCTGAATAACTTTTCTTGTGGGTAAATTTTGAAAACAGCATTTGCACAACATGCCTCAAAGAATTATCATAATTAAATTACACTTTCGCAATATGCAGTGAACTGCGTAATAGCAACAGCCAATTCGTCCCAGTGTAAAGGGGCCAAATTTCAGATATTGTTTTTGGTGGCCTATTACGTAGATTCCTCTTCGCGGATCAGAAAATTCCTTTTCACGGGTGAACATTTCACCATTTTTCTTCACGGAAATCTGAACAATGAGAATCCGTTAATTGTAAGTCCCTACCTTTAAAAACCGTAACTATTCGGGTTCAAATAATGATTTAAAGAAAAAAGTTTATTAGATAAGTACTGCTTTGTAGTTTGCTGAACCGTGGAAATCATCATTATTAAGTAATCTTCAATTAGTATTGCCTGCAATTGGATTTAAAATATTCGACATGAAGATAAATTTGGACTCTCTAATGACAGCGTTTTTAAACTAAAATTACAGTGCGTTCTGGACAAAAATGATCGTCTGTACAGTTGCTTGTCCCGCTAGCATTTTAATAAAATATTCGACCAAATCCCGTTATGCTATTAAAGGCTTTAGTATACGCAAATTATAAAGTGTAACCGCAGTAGTATAAACCGCACTATCTTTTTGTCAAATCTTTAAAATGTAAGTATATACTAACTGTACCTAATTTGGATGGTTTCAAGATGAATACTCTTTCTGTACAACTTGATTTGGAACTTTCTAAACGCCTTTTAAACAATAACCATTCTTCTTCAGTTGAAATTAATCTCAGTATTGGCGGACTCATCAATGCAGCGGCTATTCATAAAGGAAAGTAGAGCATGAGAAATTTGCCTTCCATACAACCTCGAAAACATAAACAGCTAAACGTTAATAAGTTGCAGCAAATTGGTTAACAATTACCCCGACTAATAACTCTTAATGCATTCCACTTAAATCAGCAGTTATACCTTCTATGAAATACCGACCGATAAAGTTGAACACCAGAAGACACCGATAGCTTGATCATCATACAGGCCTAGTCAAGATCCGTGAAACCTAAGTACTACCTAGTTATAACTTGAGCACCTACCACATCACGAGAAAAAAGGCAGTCAAGAAACGACTTCCGTTATTAGCTGATGTATTAGGAATATTGGTGAAACCATAAATGGTGCTATAAGGTCTAATGTTCACACTTTAATTAGTTTTTACACGTAGCTGTCAGTCTTAATAAATTACATCTTTGATATGGTGCAGAAAATAAGCTCCGTGTATGGGAGGTAATGAGGTTTATAGCAGTTTGGACTTCGCGAAGCACGTAAAATGTCTGATCCTTTTGTTTTCTATATCGGTAATTTTAGCCCTATTCTTCGTCTTCCAATGCTTCTCATTGGCTTTATGCAGGGGATTTTCTAATAGTATATCCTCGTTTTAGTAAGAAAATACTTACAAAATATGGGCGTAAGACAAATGGCGTGAAATTTGAGAATAATTTATTTCTGTAGCATTTGGGGTACTGTAATAATGTAGGCACACGTTTTAATGGAATAATCCCGAGAGGGAAATACTGTCCGAGGACGACGTTCGAGCAGAGTATCAAACTCATTTCTCTATTAGGCAAAGGAACCGTAGACCGAATTCGCTCTTATTGGAGCTCATCAGTATGGTATAGCTCAAACCCGACAGAAATACGAGTTCGAATGAAACTTGGTTTCCTCTCTTGCTCAAGGCAGTGTGTACATATGCAAGTGGCGCCATCGGACGACGGCAGGTGCTTCCACTAGTTCACGAGAGATATATTGAAGTGAAACCAAGCCAGTTTTCAGCCGAAGTTGTCGCTTCCTACAGACAGATGGCCGAGATTCGTACCTATACGGACCTGGGGACGACATTCAGCAGAGTATCAAACTCATTTCTCTATCAGGCAGAGGAACCATAGACCGGTTTCGCTCTTATTGGAGCTCATCAGTATGGTATACCTCAAACCCGACAGAAATACGAGTTCGAATGAAACTTGGTTTCCTCTTTTGCTCAAGGCAGTGTGTACATATGCAAGTGGCGCCATCGGACGACGGCAGGTGCTTCCACTAGTTCATGCGAGATATATTGAAGTGAAGCCAAGCCAGTTTTCAGCCGAAGTTGTCGCTTCCTACAGACAGATGGCCGAGACTCGTACCTATACTGCCTAGGGACGACATTCAGCAGAGTATCAAACTCATTTCTCTATCAGGCAAAGGAACCATAGACCGGTTTCGCTCTTATTGAAGGTCATCAGTATGGTATACCTCAAACCCGACAGAAATACGAGTTCGAATGAAACTTGGTTTCCTCTTTTGCTCAAGGCAGTGTGTACATATGCAAGTGGCGCCATCGGACGACGGCAGGTGCTTCCACTAGTTCATGCGAGATATATTGAAGTGAAACCAAGCCAGTTTTCAGCCGAAGTTGTCGCTTCCTACAGACAGATGGCCGAGATTCGTACCTATACTGTCTGGGGACGACGTTCAGCAGAGTATCAAACTCATTTCTCTATCAGGCAGAGGAACCATAGACCGGTTTCGCTCTTATTGGAGCTCATCAGTATGGTATACCTCAAACCCGACAGAAATACGAGTTCGAATGAAACTTGGTCTCCTCTCTTGCTCAAGGCACTGTGTACATATACAAGTGGCGCCATCGGAAGACGGCAGGTGCTGCTGAACGTCGCTCCCGGACAGTATAGGTACGAATCTCGGCCATCTGTCTGTGGGAAGCGACAACTTGGGTAGAAAGCTGGCTTGGTTTCACTTTACTATTATCTCGCATGCCCTAGTGGAAGGACCTGCCGTCGTGCGATGGCGCCACTTGCATATATACACAGTGCCTTGAGCAAGAGAGGAGACCAAGTTTCATTCTTCGACTTAAAAGATGCTAAAATGCGTATTTGAGTATAATTAGTGTTTTTTTGGTGTAATTTTATGTTTTCAGCTAAAACCAATAGAAATCGACTAGAAATCGACGTAAAACGTGCTAAAATGCCTATTTGAGTATAATTAGTGGTTTTTTGGTGTAATTTTATGTTTTCAGCTAAAACCAATAGAAATCGACTAGAAGTCGACGTAAAAACGACGCAAAAAGTGCTAAAATGCCTATTTGAGTATAATTAGTGTTTTTTTGGTGTAATTTTATGTTTTCAGCTAAAACCAGTAGAAATCGACGTAAAACGTGCTAAAATGCGTATTTGAGTATAATTAGTGTTTTTTTGGTGTAATTTTATGTTTTCAGCTAAAACCAATAGAAATCGACTAGAAATCGACGTAAAAACGACGTAAAACGTGCTAAAATGCCTATTTGAGTATAATTAGTGGTTTTTTGGTGTAATTTTATGTTTTCAGCTAGAACCAGTAGAAATCGACGTTGTCGTATTTATGTCGGGTTTGCGGTATACCATACTGATGAGCTCCAATAAGAAGAGCAAAACCGGTCTATGGTTCCTCTGCCTCATAGAGAAATGAGTTTGATACTCTGCTGAACGTCATCCCCGGCTTCCCGTCAACTTCGGCACAAAACTGGCTTGGTTTCACTTCAATAATGTCGTAATTGTTACTGAAACTAAATTCTATTTGCTGACTTTGGACTGCAAAAGAACAGGATGGACACACGAGTTCCGGTTGACACTATTTTGGCGGAGTTTTTGACAGTAGTTTCGCGTTTGTCCCAACCTTAATGACTTAGACAAGACAAACTAACTTTTGCCATTTGCAGGTATTAGTTTCGGCTTTGGTCGGTTCTTTTTGTTTGTCAATCATTTGGATTCAGCGGCGCCTCTTCTTTAACCTTAAGTCTTAGTATGGTGCATTTTTTAGACAAAAGCTTGAAGCTGAGCTGAAAAGCAGGGTCTATTGCTATTTCATAGGTCTTTTTGGTGCTACAGATCACTCATTATTCGACTAACCGGTCTCCATAGATTTCTCAGTTATTTGAGGATCAAGGGATGAGTCCCCCTTGTCGGACATAGAATTATTATCCTCCAGGTTTTGTCCCCACGAGTAGCAAGGGAAGTAAATGTCGACTGCAGCAGAGCCCCGCATTACTACAGCAAAGCTACTTATTACCAGGGTTCGCTCATTCCCTGGAGCTGTACCGTTTGTGGCACAATCACCCCTGTGCCATCCATTCTTCAGCACAGTACTACGGTTCTACGCCTTGACTTGAGGGAGTTTATCCTTGTCTAGATCTAATGTTTTCAGTTTTGCAGCAGGGGCAGATCTGGCAGCAAGTGGCTCTACACCACGAACATTGGCCTTGAACTAACGTTATCCCAACGAAGCCATGGATCATGATTCATGGATACGGTGCAACAGCGCAGTCCCTCGTAAATCCGTTACCCCCAAGAGACACCATAGTCGAGGTCATAAGCAGCTGCCTTGAGGACAGCCGCCCTCGACCTCGATTGCCCTCCGGTGATGTCCCAGAGAATCCGTAACCTTACGGCTGCAAAGTGCCTATATAACCCAGCTTATCAACTGTTGGGGTTACCCGGGCCCTAAGGGCCTCGCAGATGTTGTTCGTTTTGGCTTTGTCGAATGCTCCCTCAATGTCGAAAAAGACTGCCAACTGCCATTCCTTATTCGAGTATATCTTTTCTATTGCATGCCCTACAGAGTGGAGAGCCGTGTCGGTCGACTTCCCCTTGCTGTAGGCATGTTGATCTTTGTTTATGGGATAGTAGGGGAAATCGTTTATGGGAAGTAACAACATAACCAAAACACAGACTTGAAACATGTCCTACTGTTGAATACTAAATAGATACATTTTAATTAGATTTGCTACTCTAGACGACTTTCCATTTCGATTTTTATCTTCACCATGGATGAGTGTAAAGTTTAAAATATGTATTAACTCTTCTCGTTGTTTGATTTGTTCTTTTATGTAAGTATGTTTGCTTCGTTTCGTTTTCAGTAATAATTCGTAAAACTTTTTGTAATTTTGCCATTTGAACTTTGTGCATGTCTTCTAGGTCTCTGATTTCATGTTTCGCAGGTTTGACATCGCTATGTTTGACATCTTACAGTATTCAGTCTGAACTGTTTTGATTGTCGTGCGGTTCTCACTAGGTCACACTTTCATTGAATCTATTATGAATTTTGAGTAAAACTATCTTTTGCTCACAATATACCATACAATTCTCAATTTGTTGAAAAACGTTGGTTTTGGAATATATTCTGCTTTTGTGGACTTCAGCACTTCTGTTTGACATCCATTGAAGTTCACATAAGTTTTGTGTAAGTTAGCATACTTTTGTCTGTATTTTCAGCATGATCTATGGGACGGTCTTTGTTTTTTTGAACATCTGCTACAATTTCATTTTCAACTTGCTCTTTAATTTTGTGGTCAAATTTGTTCCCTTCCATTGATTTCCAATAACAAATGGGTTGCTGCAATATCTGCCTCAGCTGATTTTTTGTGAGAGTACCAAATCAAGTTTTTTCTAGAAAAAGCTTAAAGTGTCGAAAAAATTTCCTAATGTATTATCATATGGTAGTCAAGCTATATTTCCAGTAGTTTCCATCAAAGTCTCGGTGTCTTCAAAATTTGAAGCCCTTTCTTGGGCTTTTTCTCCAACTTAGTTCACTTGAAGATCCATCTTTGAGATTGCTCTTGCTAAACTAATAATTTACATTTAGTGTCAAGTTTGGCAGGAGAATAAAATGTCCAAAAGGACAGCTTCTGCCCTACCCCACATTAAATAGTTACATTATATAGTTGGTTCTTTTTAAGTTTATCTTCAACACGCATTATCATATTATGATTGTTAGATTACTTGCCGCCTTTTATCGACCTTCTACATTAGAATAATTATTAATCAAGTACCTGTCTAAATTCACGGCTAAACTAATAACATCCGTTAGATATACCTGCTATAGATATTTAAAATTCATAGTATCCTTCCTCCTCGGGCTTCCTCCGCATTGTTACCAAACTGGTAAAACAGTTAAGTGCTGCAGCACATACCATTAGGAAAGGAAATTCACCTGTTAAGTAATTCAAATATCAGCCTACTTAACAAAATGATTGTTTCTCTGGTATATGCAAATTGTGAGAGAACGTATAAAGTGTGTTAAATATGTGATGCACAGCAGCAGACTCGGTTGTGAAACCGGACTGCTTGCATGCCTGAGAATTCGAGATCCGTTACATAAACTATGTTTTGAGGCATTATATTTCAATCTCGGTCTATTGAAGAAGTAGTAAAAGTTTTATCGAGCTGGCGTATACAAGGTTATTAAAGTCCGAACTATATCGAGTTATTAAGCAGTCTCATCTTAATAATGTTGTTAAAATAGGGAGAGAACCGTCTTGCAGCCCGCAGGGTGCTCTGTAACGATGGTTCGGAAAGGCTGTTATAAATTCAAACGTAAAGCTTAAATATCATCTCTTAAGGCCAAAAAGCCTACTAAATTGGACAATGGAGTTTCACGAAATTTTTGCATATTATAATAATGCAATAAATTAGTCATCAAGGCGGTTGGAAGTTGTTCAAATATCTCATTTACTCTATTCATTGCTCCTAAAGGTGTGAAGCAAACAGATGAATCTAAGCTTCGTGCCACCCACCAATGCCATAAGCCCACCACTCCCTCTAGGAATACTTGATACCAGAAATGGCTTAACAACACTCAGCCCTATTCAACATCCATCTTATCTCCATTGTGGTTGCAGGCGAATAATAACAGAACGCCAGATATAGGTGATTACAAGTGCAGTACTGCCATAGATTACTGCCATTACGATACAGCATATGGCAAACGCCATAACTCGGGGTACTGCTCATGGTACTTGCAGAAAATATAATGAAGCACGACGACGTTGAAGCCGAGTAATAAATTTCGGTTTGGTGAACACGCATTTGAGGATCTAATTGCTGACATAATATTTTTTACGACGGGTGAGGAAATAGTTATTTAACCGAACTAAAAAAAAATGGTTTTTAATCTATTCGCTAGTAATGGCGTTAGGTCTATATTAAGAGTTTAGATTTACAACCTATTTCCTTATGAGCTCTGGGATTAGGACAAGAAAACGAAGGTGTGCTTGTGCTACAACAAAACTGATACATGGAGCAGAACAATAGTTTACTTTCACGTCCTAGAACACTCCCGCACATGAACTCTAATGTCAGTTCAGCAAATAAAGATACGTTTTGGCATAAGTGTAGAAGGAGCAGCAGTCAGTATTTTTTTTCAAATCAACAGTACTGTGATAAATTGTTACTTCCTATGATCCTGAGGAATGTAAAAAGAGCACATGGTTTCTATACGTATATGGTTCTTTGGCCTTGCAGTGTGCAAGATTAACAGGGACTGTTGCAGAAGAAAAGTTTACGGTCCATGAGCAGCCAGTGCTTTTGTGGGTTTTAAATGCACGATTTTTGAATTTACTGCAAATAAAATATAAACCATAAACATATTATAGCTTTGCGACAGTACTAAAATATTATTTTCAAATATAGCAGTCTTGATGCCACGTTAAGCCGGATCCTCCGCTATGTAAGCAGCTGATTTAAGGTTACGGATACATTAACACTCCTTTAGGCGATGTTGGTCAATTATTGTTTGGTATTTAGAATTGCAAATACAGAATGAATCATTAGATTGTTAATAGTACTTACTTTCTTGTGATTAATAATAAAACTTGCACATACCGTTAAATACCTTAATATACAACCATCTCTATCAGCTTTTTTAAATTCCAGAATCTTTCTAGTTATGTTTGGAGAATTCCCAGTTTAGATTTTTTTCGTGTGTAAAGGGGGATCTCGTTTTGTACTAAGACTTAGAAAGGTCAGTAAAATCTTTTTTCTAGTATATAAATATAAATAATATAAATCGAAATATTTAAATTTTTTTATTAAACTTTACTAAAAGGTATTAAAGCAAACTAAATTTAAAGTTTATTTACCGGAAAAAAAAATCTACAAACCACAAATAATATTTATTCACTTTAATGTGTGTGTTGTTCGCGGTCTGATGGTGCTTTTTTAGACAAAACATGTAGCCAGGAACTGCAACAAAAAATATTTGAGACTGCTGACTTAGGGCTCAGTATTTTCAAATTTGAATTTATTTGAGAGAAAAATAGACTTTTTTTTTTAAATTAGTTACTCCTAACTATAGCAAAGCGATAACTTACAAGTTGGCAATATATATGTCGTAGATAAGCAGTTCCTAAACCTCTCAATTCGATTGATTGAAAATCAATTGACAGTGATTAAGCTGATCCGGATTTCTAGATGCGTTTATAAAAATAAGAAACTTGAAAGTGGATAAAAATGAGGATGAAGCGTTAGAGTATCTAATGAACGCCACGTCGGAGATATATTAACTTAAAAGTGCTCGCGTCACCATACCGGACCTCCACGTAGCTGAAAACATAAAATTACCGTAAGAAAACCACTACTAACACCAAAAGTCGCATTTTACGACGTTTAAAGGCTCAGAACAAGGAAAATGGGCCGAAAAGCGTGGAAAAGTGTGTGGCAGGAGAAAATTAGCATCCTAAAGGGTCCCGACGGCACCGCGGAAAAACTTTTCCCATAAGAAATGCATTGGTCTCATGTATTTTTAAATGGGAGGAATATAGAAAAGGTGGTATTTAATTGTCTATTTAATTAACTAAATTAAAAACTTCGAAAGACAAATTAAGCAGGTGTTTTGTGGTCGTAAATACTCTATTCATTGGTGTCGATAGCATCTTTATACCATGTTTAGTTTTTTAATTATACACATATAAGTATTAAAATGTCGATAAAAAGTAGTAAAATTACCTTTTAGGCGCCATTTTGAAGGAGAAGAAAATTATTGAAAATTCCAATTTTCCATATTTTTTACATACTTTTGTCTCCTCTTTCATTTGATATTATTTTTGATAAAATATATGACAATGAATTTCGGTTGAAAATTTTGACGACCCCCCCTTTGAAATTTTTGAAATTTTTACATTTTCCTGTTTATCTTGGAAACGGTAAATTTTCGGATATGCGAGTTAATATGATGTATAAAAAGGCCATTGAGGACTATCAGAAGCATGAATCAGAAAGAAGCTGCCTTTCATGGTTTTCGAGAAAATAAAAAAAAACTACAAAATTTGTACCTTATATTTGGGTCACCCGTGCTCAGTTACCATTCTAAGCAGACATTCGAAAATGTGCTCTCCGTGTAGCTCTATTCTTCTACTTTCTTAGCTCTTCTTATAAATTTGCAGATAAATCTTCATCGAAATGAGTTATCAGCTGTCAAAGGCCGCAATGCACGATTTTGATCTCAAAATTTAGGTTTTTGGCCTGGTTTGAGAGCCCCATATGTTTAACATAGAAATATCGACTTTTCCCATTTAAAACTATAGTAATCGATTTTATTCGTTGGCTCTTGTAGTTTTATGGTAAATAGGGCATAGATTTATATATTAGATAGTATAGAGTGTCCCAAAAAAAATGTTCTAACATGGGATTTGAGGATTTTAGCAGGTAAGTCGATATCAATTAATTTATTACGTTAATTCGATAAGTTTTATGATAAATAGAGCGTTGATTTCTGCTGTAGATAGTATAGGGCGTGCCAAATAATACTGTACATACCAGTACATTTTTTCTTTTCACTTTATTATTAAGAATGCCTTGAATTCTGATTTAGAGGCTATAAGGTGTCCCAAAATCTTGCAAATACTAGACTTTTAGAAACCATTAAAGTTAGAAACCTGAAATTTTGGTTGTAGGTTCTTTTAATAGTGACAATCAATATGAAAAGATTTCGGAGATTTCCTACACTATGGGCGACTCGATATAGTCAGGAGCTGGCGCTATAGCAAGTAACTTACAGTTATATGTTTCCAGTGCTGCTAATAAATTGCAACATTTTAGGAAACATGTTTATAGAAAAGTTGTTTTTTCGATCCTTAAAAAAAACCGACTTTAAAATATTTGTATCGAATTTTGATTCACCCTCTACAACTCAATATAAATTTAACCATTCGAGCTTAGTTGCAAGTTGTAGTCAGTTCCACATGACAGAGGTACGTAACATGTTCCGTTCCTGCAAATATTCAATATCAAATGCTTCCATAAAAGAGAAAATGCATTCTGATGTTACGTAAACCGTCGTGAAAGTTTCATGATCATTGGCTCGCTATGCCCAGTAAATGCATAATTCAAAGTCGATTAATCGCAAATACGTAACACGCGACCCAATGTTTTGCACATATCAATTGTTTTTATTGGCTAACCCACTTAATTGTTGAATAAATGGCTGGTGTTGCATGAAAAGAAGGTTACTTAAGTTATATGGAGGCGATTTTCGTTTTACTTTCTTTTTCTAAAGTGTACCCACATATATTTTAATAATTTGTTTTAAAAACAAATCTTTATCAGAAATTATCGCACGCTGCAATGTGCTAAAAGGCTTTTTATTGTGTTGAAAACAAGTAAAAATAAACTTAACCTGCTTGATGACCAGATATTTTAGTTAGTTTTATTCTAAATAAATATTTATTGTATAATTTTTATTGCTTGATGTGTTAATTCTTGTACCGCTAAGCTGTTCGCAAGCTGACATAAGGCCCCAGCTTTATAGGTTATTCTCTGAAAACCTCTAGTTTCTTGGTCTTTGTGCCCTTAATGTACGAACGTTTTCAGCTCGTCATCTACATCTATATTTCTATTTCGTGTCAGTATATTTTGCAGCGTTATCCAGATTCAAATAACTGGAAATCAGGGCGTGACTTCATCATGTTGATTCCGAAGAATTGTTTAGAGCCTCTGCCGTTGCTAAAATCGAGACACACTCTATTCCTGCCTACATTTACTAACCGTAACCGAAGATATTTTTTTAATAGCTGTAGATAAAGAATCGTTGAATCGATCACTGCCAATTTGCTTCCTTGGATGAAAGGTGACCAATACAATGTCTCCTACTTCTTTGTCGTCCGCCATGCGTAAGTTACCTATTTCCATTCTTTTGCATAAACCACAAACAAAAAGGTGATACCTGGTGTCTCAGAGAGAAATTCTTATTTGTGCTCTGTTGCCAAGTGTAATTCAGAATTGGGAAAACTGTAATTTGTAAACCATTCAGTGTAATTCGGAATAATCAAATTTAACTCAGAACAGTCAACCGAAATTCAGAAATCACCAACTGTAACTCGGAAATCATCAAGTGCATTTCAGAATAATCAAGTGAAATTCAGAACAATCAACTGTAATTCAGAAATCACCAAGTGTAATTCAGAATTGGAAAAACTGTAATTCGTAAACCATTCAGTGTAGTTCGGAATAATCAAATTTAACTCAGAACAGTCAACCGAAATTCAGAAATCACCAACTGTAACTCGGAAAATCATCAAGTGCATTTCAGAATAATCAAGTGCAATTCAGAACAGTCAACTGTAATTCAGAAATCACCAAGTGTAATTCACAGTTGGAAAAACTGTAAATTGTAAATAGTTCAGTGTAATCCGGAATAATCAAATTTAATTCAGAACAGTCAACCGATATTCAGAAATTACCAACTATAACTCGGAAATCATAAAGAGCATTTCAGAATAATCAGGTGAAATTCCAAACTGTCAACTCTAATTCAGAAATGACCAAAGTAGTAAATAATAATTAAATTTAACTCAGCACGGTCAACCGAAACTCAGGAATCACCAACTGTAACTCGGAAATCATCAAGTGCATTTCAAAATAATCAAGTGAAATTCAGAACTGTCAACTGTAATTCAGAATTGGAAAAACTGTAATTTGTAAATCATTCACTGCAATTCGGAATAATCAAATTTAACTCAGAACAGTCAACCGAAATTCAGAAATCACCAACTGTAACTCGGAAATTATTAAGTGAATTTCAGAATAATCAAGTGAAATTCAGAAGAGTCAACCGAAATTCAGAAATCACCAACTGTAACTCAGAAATCATTAAGTGCATTTCAGAATAATCAAGTGAAATTCAGAACAATCAACTGTAATTCAGAAATCACTAAGTGCAATTCAGAATTGGAAAAACTGTAATTTGTAAACCACTCAGTGTAGTTCGGAATAATCAAATTTAACTCAGAACAGTCAACCGAAATTCAGAAATCACCAACTGTAACTCGGAAATCATCAAGTGCATTTCAGAATAATCAAGTGAAATTCAGAACAGTCAACTGTAATTCAGAAATCACCAAGTGTAATTCAGAGTTGGAAAAACTGTAATTTGTAAATCGTTCAGTGTAATCCGGAATAATTAAATTTAATTCAGAACAGTCAACCGATATTCAGAAATCACCAACTATAACTCGGAAATCATAAAGAGCATTTCAGAATAATCAGGTGAAATTCCAAACTGTCAACTCTAATTCAGAAATGACCAAAGTAGTAAACAATAATTAAATTTAACTCAGAACAGTCAACCGAAACTCAAGAATCATCAACTGTAACTCGGAAATCATCAAGTGCATTTTAGAATAATCAAATGAAATTCAGAACAGTCAACTGTAATTCATAAATCACCAAGTGTAATTCAGAATTGGAAAAACTGTAATTTGTAAACAATTCAGTGTAAGTAGGAATAATCAAATTTAACTCAGAACAGTCAACCGAAATTCAGAAATCACCAACTGTAACTCGGAAATCATCAAGTGCATTTCAGAATAATCAAGTGAAATTCAGAACAATCAACTGTAATTCAGAAATCACCAAGTGTAATTCAGAATTGGAAAAACTGTAATTCGTAAACCATTCAGTGTAGTTCGGAATAATCAAATTTAACTCAGAACAGTCAACCGAAATTCAGAAATCACCAACTGTAACTCGGAAATCATCAAGTGCATTTCAGAATAATCAAGTGAAATTCAGAACAGTCAACTGTAATTCAGAAATCACCAAGTGTAATTCAGAGTTGGAAAAACTGTAATTTGTAAATCGTTCAGTGTAATCCGGAATAATTAAATTTAATTCAGAACAGTCAACCGATATTCAGAAATCACCAACTATAACTCGGAAATCATAAAGAGCATTTCAGAATAATCAGGTGAAATTCCAAACTGTCAACTCTAATTCAGAAATGACCAAAGTAGTAAACAATAATTAAATTTAACTCAGAACAGTCAACCGAAACTCAGGAATCATCAACTGTAACTCGGAAATCATCAAGTGCATTTTAGAATAATCAAATGAAATTCAGAACAGTCAACTGTAATTCATAAATCACCAAGTGTAATTCAGAATTGGAAAAACTGTAATTTGTAAACAATTCAGTGTAAGTAGGAATAATCAAATTTAACTCAGAACAGTCAACCGAAATTCAGAAATCACCAACTGTAACTCGGAAATCATCAAGTGCATTTCAGAATAATCAAGTGAAATTCAGAACAATCAACTGTAATTCAGAAATCACCAAGTGTAATTCAGAATTGGAAAAACTGTAATTCGTAAACCATTCAGTGTAGTTCGGAATAATCAAATTTAACTCAGAACAGTCAACCGAAATTCAGAAATCACCAACTGTAACTCGGAAATCATCAAGTGCATTTCAGAATAATCAAGTGAAATTCAGAACAATCAACTGTAATTCAGAAATCACCAAGTGTAATTCAGAATTGGAAAAACTGTAATTCGTAAACCATTCAGTGTAGTTCGGAATAATCAAATTTAACTCAGAACAGTCAACCGAAATTCAGAAATCACCAACTGTAACTCGGAAATCATCAAGTGCATTTCAGAATAATCAAGTGAAATTCAGAACAATCAACTGTAATTCAGAAATCACCAACTGTAATTCAGAATTGGAAAAACTGTAATTCGTAAACCATTCAGTGTAGTTCGGAATAATCAAATTTAACTCAGAACAGTCAACCGAAATTCAGAAATCACCAACTGTAACTCGGAAATCATCAAGTGCATTTCAGAATAATCAAGTGCAATTCAGAACAGTCAACTGTAATTCAGAAATCACCAAGTGTAATTCACAGTTGGAAAAACTGTACATTGTAAATAGTTCAGTGTAATCCGGAATAATCAAATTTAATTCAGAACAGTCAACCGATATTCAGAAATCACCAACTATAACTCGGAAATCATCAAGTGCATTTCAAAATAATCAAGTGAAATTCAGAACTGTCAACTGTAATTCAGAAATCACCAAGTGTAATTCAGAATTGGAAAAACTGTAATTTGTAAATCATTCACTGCAATTCGGAATAATCAAATTTAACTCAGAACAGTCAACCGAAATTCAGAAATCACCAACTGTAACTCGGAAATCATCAAGTGCATTTCAGAATAATCAAGTGAAATTCAGAACAATCAACTGTAATTCAGAAATCACCAAGTGTAATTCAGAATTGGAAAAACTGTAATTCGTAAACCATTCAGTGTAGTTCGGAATAATCAAATTTAACTCAGAACACTCAACCGAAATTCAGAAATCACCAACTGTAACTCGGAAATCATCAAGTGCATTTCAGAATAATCAAGTGCAATTCAGAACAGTCAACTGTAATTCAGAAATCACCAAGTGTAATTCACAGTTGGAAAAACTGTAAATTGTAAATAGTTCAGTGTAATCCGGAATAATCAAATTTAATTCAGAACAGTCAACCGATATTCAGAAATCACCAACTATAACTCGGAAATCATAAAGAGCATTTCAGAATAATCAGGTGAAATTCCAAACTGTCAACTCTAATTCAGAAATGACCAAAGTAGTAAATAATAATTAAATTTAACTCAGAACGGTCAACCGAAATTCAGAAATCACCAACTGTAACTCAGAAATCATTAAGTGCATTTCAGAATAATCAAGTGAAATTCAGAACAATCAACTGTAATTCAGAAATCACTAAGTGTAATTCAGAATTGGAAAAACTGTAATTTGTAAACCATTCAGTGTAGTTCGGAATAATCAAATTTAACTCAGAACAGTCAACCGAAATTCAGAAATCACCAACTGTAACTCGGAAATCATCAAGTGCATTTCAGAATAATCAAGTGAAATTCAGAACAGTCAACTGTAATTCAGAAATCACCAAGTGTAATTCACAGTTGGAAAAACTGTAAATTGTAAATAGTTCAGTGTAATCCGGAATAATCAAATTTAATTCAGAACAGTCAACCGATATTCAGAAATCACCAACTATAACTCGGAAATCATAAAGAGCATTTCAAAATAATCAGGTGAAATTCCAAACTGTCAACTCTAATTCAGAAATGACCAAAGTAGTAAATAATAATTAAATTTAACTCAGAACAGTCAACCGAAACTCAGGAATCACCAACTGTAACTCGGAAATCATCAAGTGCATTTTAGAATAATCAAATGAAATTCGAGACAGTCAACTGTAATTCATAAATCACCAAGTGTAATTCGGAATTGGAAAAAACTGTGATTTGTAAACAATTCAGTGTAAGTAGGAATAATCAAATTTAACTCAGAACAGTCAACCGAAACTCAGGAATCACCAACTGTAACTCGGAAATCATCAAGTGAATTTCAGAATAATCAAGTGAAATTCAGAACAGTCAACCGAAATTCAGAAATCACCAACTGTAACTCGGAAATCATTAAGTGCATTTCAGAATAATCAAGTGAAATTCAAAACTGTCAACTGTAATTCAGAAATCACCAAGTGTAATTCAGAATTGGAAAAACTGTAATTTGTAAACCATTCACTGCAATTCGGAATAATCAAATTTAACTCAGAACAGTCAACCGAAATTCAGAAATCACCAACTGTAACTCGGAAATCATCACGTGCATTTCAGAATAATCAAGTGAAATTCAGAACAATCAACTGTAATTCAGAAATCACCAAGTGTAATTCAGAATTGGAAAAACTGTAATTTGTAAACCATTCACTGCAATTCGGAATAATCAAATTTAACTCAGAACAGTCAACCGAAATTCAGAAATCACCAACTGTAACTCGGAAATCATCACGTGCATTTCAGAATAATCAAGTGAAATTCAGAACAGTCAACTGTAATTCAGAAATCATCAAGTGTAATTCACAGTTGGAAAAACTGTAAATAGTAAATAGTTCAGTGTAATCCGGAATAATCAAATTTAATTCAGAACAGTCAACCGATATTCAGAAATCACCAACTATAACTCGGAAATCATAAAGAGCATTTCAAAATAATCAGGTGAAATTCCAAACTGTCAACTCTAATTCAGAAATGACCAAAGTAGTAAATAATAATTAAATTTAACTCAGAACAGTCAACCGAAACTCAGGAATCACCAACTGTAACTCGGAAATCATCAAGTGCATTTTAGAATAATCAAATGAAATTCGAGACAGTTAACTGTAATTCATAAATCACCAAGTGTAATTCAGAATTGGAAAAAACTGTAATTTGTAAACAATTCAGTGTAAGTAGGAATAATCAAATTTAACTCAGAACAGTCAACCGAAACTCAGGAATCACCAACTGTAACTCGGAAATCATCAAGTGAATTTCAGAATAATCAAGTGAAATTCAGAACAGTCAACCGAAATTCAGAAATCACCAACTGTAACTCGGAAATCATTAAGTGCATTTCAGAATAATCAAGTGAAATTCAAAACTGTCAACTGTAATTCAGAAATCACCAAGTGTAATTCAGAATTGGAAAAACTGTAATTTGTAAACCATTCACTGCAATTCGGAATAATCAAATTTAACTCAGAACAGTCAACCGAAACTCAGGAATCACCAAGTGAATTTCAGAATAATCAAGTGAAATTCAGAACAGTCAACCGAAATTCAGAAATCACCAACTGTAACTCGGAAATCATTAAGTGCATTTCAGAATAATCAAGTGAAATTCAAAACTGTCAACTGTAATTCAGAAATCACCAAGTGTAATTCAGAATTGGAAAAACTGTAATTTGTAAACCATTCACTGCAATTCGGAATAATCAAATTTAACTCAGAACAGTCAACCGAAATTCATAAATCACCAACTGTAACTCGGAAATCATCACGTGCATTTCAGAACAATCAAGTGAAATTCAGAACAGTCAACTGTAATTCAGAAATCATCAAGTGTAATTCACAGTTGGAAAAACTGTAAATAGTAAATAGTTCAGTGTAATCCGGAATAATCAAATTTAATTCAGAACAGTCAACCGATATTCAGAAATCACCAACTATAACTCGGAAATCATAAAGAGCATTTCAAAATAATCCAACTGTCAACTCTAATCCAAAATTCCAAACTGTCAACTCTAATTCAGAAATGACCAAAGTAGTAAATAATAATTAAATTTAACTCAGAACAGTCAACCGAAACTCAGGAATCACCAACTGTAACTCGGAAATCATCAAGTGCATTTTAGAATAATCAAATGAAATTCGAGACAGTCAACTGTAATTCATAAATCACCAAGTGTAATTCAGAATTGGAAAAAACTGTAATTTGTAAACAATTCAGTGTAAGTAGGAATAATCAAATTTAACTCAGAACAGTCAACCGAAACTCAGGAATCACCAACTGTAACTCGGAAATCATCAAGTGAATTTCAGAATAATCAAGTGAAATTCAGAACAGTCAACCGAAATTCAGAAATCACCAACTGTAACTCGGAAATCATTAAGTGCATTTCAGAATAATCAAGTGAAATTCAAAACTGTCAACTGTAATTCAGAAATCACCAAGTGTAATTCAGAATTGGAAAAACTGTAATTTGTAAACCATTCACTGCAATTCGGAATAATCAAATTTAACTCAGAACAGTCAACCGAAATTCAGAAATCACCAACTGTAACTCGGAAATCATCACGTGCATTTCAGAATAATCAAGTGAAATTCAGAACAATCAACTGTAATTCAGAAATCACCAAGTGTAATTCAGAATTGGAAAAACTGTAATTTGTAAACCATTCACTGCAATTCGGAATAATCAAATTTAACTCAGAACAGTCAACCGAAATTCAGAAATCACCAACTGTAACTCGGAAATCATCACGTGCATTTCAGAATAATCAAGTGAAATTCAGAACAGTCAACTGTAATTCAGAAATCATCAAGTGTAATTCACAGTTGGAAAAACTGTAAATAGTAAATAGTTCAGTGTAATCGGGAATAATCAAATTTAATTCAGAACAGTCAACCGATATTCAGAAATCACCAACTATAACTCGGAAATCATAAAGAACATTTCAAAATAATCAGGTGAAATTCCAAACTGTCAACTCTAATTCAGAAATGACCAAAGTAGTAAATAATAATTAAATTTAACTCAGAACAGTCAACCGAAACTCAGGAATCACCAACTGTAACTCGGAAATCATCAAGTGCATTTTAGAATAATCAAATGAAATTCGAGACAGTTAACTGTAATTCATAAATCACCAAGTGTAATTCAGAATTGGAAAAAACTGTAATTTGTAAACAATTCAGTGTAAGTAGGAATAATCAAATTTAACTCAGAACAGTCAACCGAAACTCAGGAATCACCAACTGTAACTCGGAAATCATCAAGTGAATTTCAGAATAATCAAGTGAAATTCAGAACAGTCAACCGAAATTCAGAAATCACCAACTGTAACTCGGAAATCATTAAGTGCATTTCAGAATAATCAAGTGAAATTCAAAACTGTCAACTGTAATTCAGAAATCACCAAGTGTAATTCAGAATTGGAAAAACTGTAATTTGTAAACCATTCACTGCAATTCGGAATAATCAAATTTAACTCAGAACAGTCAACCGAAATTCAGAAATCACCAACTGTAGCTCGGAAATCATCACGTGCATTTCAGAATAATCAAGTGAAATTCAGAACAATCAACTGTAATTCAGAAATCACCAAGTGTAATTCAGAATTGGAAAAACTGTAATTTGTAAACCATTCACTGCAATTTGGAATAATCAAATTTAACTCAGAACAGTCAACCGAAATTCAGAAATCACCAACTGTAACTCGGAAATCATCACGTGCATTTCAGAACAATCAAGTGAAATTCAGAACAGTCAACTGTAATTCAGAAATCATCAAGTGTAATTCACAGTTGGAAAAACTGTAAATAGTAAATAGTTCAGTGTAATCCGGAATAATCAAATTTAATTCAGAACAGTCAACCGATATTCAGAAATCACCAACTATAACTCGGAAATCATAAAGAGCATTTCAAAATAATCAGGTGAAATTCCAAACTGACAACTCTAATTCAGAAATGATCAAAGTAGTAAATAATAATTAAATTTAACTCAGAACAGTCAACCGAAACTCAGGAATCACCAACTGTAACTCGGAAATCATCAAGTGCATTTTAGAATAATCAAATGAAATTCGAGACAGTCAACTGTAATTCATAAATCACCAAGTGTAATTCAGAATTGGAAAAAACTGTAATTTGTAAACAATTCAGTGTAAGTAGGAATAATCAAATTTAACTCAGAACAGTCAACCGAAACTCAGGAATCACCAACTGTAACTCGGAAATCATCAAGTGAATTTCAGAATAATCAAGTGAAATTCAGAACAGTCAACCGAAATTCAGAAATCACCAACTGTAACTCGGAAATCATTAAGTGCATTTCAGAATAATCAAGTGAAATTCAAAACTGTCAACTGTAATTCAGAAATCACCAAGTGTATTTCAGAATTGGAAAAACTGTAATTTGTAAACCATTCACTGCAATTCGGAATAATCAATGTTAACTCAGAACAGTCAACCGAAATTCAGAAATCACCAACTGTAGCTCGGAAATCATCACGTGCATTTCAGAATAATCAAGTGAAATTCAGAACAGTCAACTGTAATTCAGAAATCATCAAGTGTAATTCACAGTTGGAAAAACTGTAAATAGTAAATAGTTCAGTGTAATCCGGAATAATCAAATTTAATTCAGAACAGTCAACCGATATTCAGAAATCACCAACTATAACTCGGAAATCATAAAGAGCATTTCAAAATAATCAGGTGAAATTCCAAACTGTCAACTCTAATTCAGAAATGACCAAAGTAGTAAATAATAATTAAATTTAACTCAGAACAGTCAACCGAAACTCAGGAATCACCAACTAACTCGGAAATCATCAAGTGCATTTTAGAATAATCAAATGAAATTCGAGACAGTTAACTGTAATTCATAAATCACCAAGTGTAATTCAGAATTGTAAAAACTGTAATTTGTAAACCATTCACTGCAATTCGGAATAATCAAATTTAACTCAGAACAGTCAACCGAAATTCAGAAATCACCAACTGTAACTCGGAAATCATTAAGTGCATTTCAGAATAATCAAGTGAAATTCAAAACTGTCAACTGTAATTCAGAAATCACCAAGTGTATTTCAGAATTGGAAAAACTGTAATTTGTAAACCATTCACTGCAATTCGGAATAATCAATGTTAACTCAGAACAGTCAACCGAAATTCAGAAATCACCAACTGTAGCTCGGAAATCATCACGTGCATTTCAGAATAATCAAGTGAAATTCAGAACAGTCAACTGTAATTCAGAAATCATCAAGTGTAATTCACAGTTGGAAAAACTGTAAATAGTAAATAGTTCAGTGTAATCCGGAATAATCAAATTTAATTCAGAACAGTCAACCGATATTCAGAAATCACCAACTATAACTCGGAAATCATAAAGAGCATTTCAAAATAATCAGGTGAAATTCCAAACTGTCAACTCTAATTCAGAAATGACCAAAGTAGTAAATAATAATTAAATTTAACTCAGAACAGTCAACCGAAAGTCAGGAATCACCAACTGTAACTCGGAAATCATCAAGTGCATTTTAGAATAATCAAATGAAATTCGAGACAGTCAACTGTAATTCATAAATCACCAAGTGTAATTCAGAATTGGAAAAAACTGTAATTTGTAAACAATTCAGTGTAAGTAGGAATAATCAAATTTAACTCAGAACAGTCAACCGAAACTCAGGAATCACCAACTGTAACTCGGAAATCATTAAGTGCATTTCAGAATAATCAAGTGAAATTCAAAACTGTCAACTGTAATTCAGAAATCACCAAGTGTATTTCAGAATTGGAAAAACTGTAATTTGTAAACCATTCACTGCAATTCGGAATAATCAAATTTAACTCAGAACAGTCAACCGAAATTCAGAAATCACCAACTGTAACTTGGAAATCATTAAGTGCATTTCAGAATAATCAAGTGAAATTCAAAACTGTCAACTGTAATTCAGAAATCACCAAGTGTAATTCAGAATTGGAAAAACTGTAATTTGTAAACCATTCACTGCAATTCGGAATAATCAAATTTAACTCAGAACAGTCAACCGAAATTCAGAAATCACCAACTGTAGCTCGGAAATCATTAAGTGCATTTCAGAATAATCAAGTGAAATTCAGAACAGTTAACTGTAATGTGACTCGGAAATCATCAAGTGTATTTCAGAATTATCAAGTGAAATTCAAAAGAGTCAACTGTTTTTTGTGTTATATTACATGTGTTTTGCGTTATATCAGAATATTTGTAAATTCCACTTGACTATTTATAATCATACTTATTTTTTTTCTGAATTACCCTTGAATAAATTCCACTTAACTAATCAAAATTATACTTATTTTTTTTTCTGAATTGCCCTTGAAACTTTCTGACTCACAGTAGAAAATGGTGTAGTTTGTCACCGTTGTTCTAAATGAAAAACTCTGGATAATAAATTGAAACAATGGAGTCACAAAACTTGGATTTGTAACATTCAGTAAAAGGGTTTGGATAACTAACAAGGTTGTGTTTCAACTTTGAACAGTGGATGTTAACGTTCCGTTCTGAAACAACTGACCCCAAAACTCAAACAACAATTTGCTGATGGTTCAATTAGACGGAGAGGCTTTTGTGATAAAGATAGTGACTGGAGGTAAGTCGTGGGTGTACTATTAATGACCTAAAAATCAAGAGAACAAGCAACGAGTTGTGCCACCCTTCTTTACCAACGCCTAAGTGTCGTTCACGGGCCTCGGCAGGCAAAGAGGGTAATTTATGGAAGACTATAAGCCTCCTGGAGTTACTGTTTCTGATTCCACGTAACAGAACTACTAAACAACCGTTTTCCGTCTACCATCAAAACCAAAAGGCCGAGGTCTTAAAATAAGGGTATTTTATTGCAACTCAATGAAGCTCGGTTACATACTGTGGTGCAACTGTAGTGACCATCCACGATTTAAAGTTGTAAAGTTGTAAGAGTAATGTCTATCATATTCTCTTTATTCCCCTGATCTCGCTCCAAGCGCTTATCATGTCTTTGGCTCACTTAAAGAGAGACATTAGGTGGGAAGAAATTTCAAAGTATTAGTGAAGTGATCTAGGGGGTACTAAGAGGCTCTGCACAAGCTAAAAAAATTTTTTTTCTGGGATATTGAAGAGTAATGGAGGCTTCGTGTTGAAGATTTTCACTTTACACTCAAGATTGTTAAAAATAATAAGCTGCCATCTATTTTGGTAAACCTTACTTAGCAATAACCTAGAACTTAGTTAATCAGCAGTAAAGCCGCAACAAAGGTACTGAATCATTGGGCACATGTGGGATCTTATGCAAAAATTTCAAACTACAATACGTAGGTATACGTAGAATCAGATATAAACGCTATTCAGGGTTTGTGAAATACCCACGGCAGTATGCGCTTTGGCTCCATATCGTATTTGCATAAAAGAACAGTTAGGTTTTATTTCAACTGAAAAGGAAATATCAATTTGTCTAGAAATAATTTTGCTTGGTGCCAGGTGTTTTGTGCGGATACCCACTGGCCACAAGCCATATGTTGAGACTGAGCTCTTGACAACTGTGTTCAACACATTACCTATAAAAATAATTATCAAATAAAAGACTTGTTGACGTTTGTAGAATGATTGCTTATTGCAGAAAAATTTCTTAATGCAAATTCACAGATAAGATCGTGTGGCACCTACAAGCAGGATTATATTATTATAATGTAAAAGGAAAGCAAAATAAATTAACTCCAAAACCATAGATCACATTACGAAAGTACCGCTATAATCTGACAAAATTAATTGCTCTACAGATGTTTGGTTTGAATCAAATGCTTATAGATTATAGTAACAATAATTATTATTAAATTTTTTCCATATATGGCACTTTCTCCCGGTGGTCTGTTGAAATTGTAATGCAAATAAACAAATTAGAATAATGGTATTATGAAAGCTGGCAAGACGCATGTTCTTCAGTTATTTAAACGGAATTTCACAACAACTCATAATATACATTTAAGAAGAAGCGTAGTCTTCGTCTCTTTTTTTACCAAAGTTAAGTTTGATTTATGGGTTGTGTGCACTATGATCTATGTAAGCAGATTTGTAAACTGATTGTAAAATCCGGTGTTTGATTAATCAGCTCTACAAAACATGAATTCTCGTCAGAGAAAGTGTTTTGAAGAAAATCTAAAAGACCTGTATTTGGCTACACTTTATTTACATAATGGAACAATTAGGTTCTGTGGAAAAACCGAAAACCTAAAAAGCTTATTATTTCAATGATATGGTCTACAATCTAGCAAATGCGCAGAAGACTCAATTTGTTTTTAATAGATAAAATTGTGTTTTTTTTCTTTTAATTATGGATTTTAAATGCGAATCCAAAAATAAGAAAATGGGGTGTTTTATCAAAAAAAAAAGTTGTCAAAATAACATTTCTATATCACCCTGTATGAATAAGTAAATTTTTACTGAAAACGGCATGTACAGAGAAGGTATATGTAGCATCTAAATAGAGTTGCGACCTCGGTTAGGACACTCTGGATAGGATATCCCATTACAAAGAAAAACAAACTTTGTACATCAAGACCAGAATGTGCAATCAGGACATCTATCTGTTACGATTTTGCCAATACCCCATAAATCCACCCTGTATAATGTATTATTAGTTGTTTTTTTATCAGAAATTTAGTTTAAAAGATATCCAATGGTGTGGGAACATTTTGACTTTGTAAGGCAGACAGCACGTTTTCTACTAAGATCCAGTTTGCATAGGCAGTAACATCATAATAAAAAAAGTAAGTACAGGGTGAGGGAAAGTTGATGTTTTAACTCCAGTTTTAATGACTAATTTTAAGCCAAGATTTGCTTATTGATCCGTGTTTGGAACCTGAAATAATAACATCATCAAATTGTATTTTCCAGATATATAACTTTTTTTAAGAGAAAATATTTCTGAAGAAACTTTATGAAGACAAAAATTGGCAATTAAAAAAATATAAAAAATCTATTAAATTAGTAAAGTTATAAGCAAATTTGTAAAAATAAAGTTTTATAAAATTCGAGACAAAAATTCATTTTTTTACAAAATTTTCACAATAAGTCACCATGATATTAGTTTACTGAGAATCTCAAATATAACCCAGGAGAGTAGTTTATTTATAAGTCCAAAAATACTTCGAACATGTCATTTCTAGCTGAAAATTACTTGCAATTTCTTAGTGAACGAAATTTTTAGCTTTTTCGCAGGAAACTCTAGTTTAAAATATGCCAAAAAGCAATATTTACTAATTGGAAATTGAAAACTTATCTGCTTTCAATATTTCCAAAAATATTGCAGCGTTAAAGAGGGAAACAAACAGAAACAACTACTCCGAGGGCTAATACCCCTACCGGCATTGAATTACACTGTTTGTTTCAAAGCTCATTTTATAAAGCAAAAAAAATATTAAAATGAATTTATAAAGTAATAAAAAATCAATGCTAAAAAGCCAAAAAAAAAAAATATTAAGCTTTTTGCAAAGAATATAGAACCAGAGTTTAATTAAGATATGCGAAAATGCACATGTATAATTACAATTTGGAAATTTGAAAACTTGTCTGCTTTCGGCATTTCCAAAACCTTGTAGTTATACATAACGAAGGAAACAAATAGAAACAACTACTTCGAGGGCTAATACCCCTACCGACATTGAATTATACTATTTGTTTCAAAGCGTAATTGCAATTTCTTCTAGAAAGCGAAGAAAAATTGTTAAAATGATCAATGTTGCCAGTGTTTACCACTATTTTGAACACTATCCAAAAAAGTTTATGCCTTGAGTTGGATTTAAAATATAGTCTGATATAAAACACCTGGAAATAAATAATTATCACGGTTGTAAACTTTACAACTTTCAGAACATTTATGAAATCCACATCAACAACGAAAAATAAATTATACAATCTAAAGTATTCCTGACGTTTCGTCTACAGCTGCGACAGACGTTATCAAATGCGATGAGGCTATGGGCGAAGTAATCTCCCACGCTTCCCGACGTTGACTAATTCGACTGTGGTATTTATTCCTCCACAGTCGCCCTGCAGTGGAGGGACTGGGGTGGGGGCAGTGGTGGAGCGGAGTTTTGGCGCAGTTAAAGTATGTCCACTTGAAGTTCGATTGGACCACGGCTTCAAAGCCCGGAAAACACTTTAAATTGTATTTTGACAGACCGTGAAAACCTTCACAGTCTTATAAAAATGAATTATGTTTCCTAATCAAGGAAAATCAATTTTCCTAACGTCTGTTGTAAATGTCATAAGCTGTTTTATTAGTAACGGTAAACCCAACCGAAAAAGGGCATTAATGAGCTATTGAAAATCTATCATTTGTCAATAAACCTTAAAATAATTAATAATGGCAGAAGAATCAGTAGAAGAAGAATGATTTCGGGTGTGGAACTTTCAGTTACCAATGGCTCCAAAAGCCGAAGAGTCTAAGAGCCTGTTTCCAAATAATGTTCCTTTCGAAGTACAAAAAGTGTAGAAGAACAGCTTGGAAAGGAAGAATGCAAACGTTCAGAAGATTTTGCTAGATGTAGCGTCGTCAAAAGTATACTCCAGGCGATGCGGATTTTAGCACTCCGCATCGTCTGTTCCTCCTCGCCTGTGCTGATGGCTTTTGAGTATGAGTTTATAACAAAATTTCCACTCTAATCGTAGAATAACCTTGATAAAGACGAAAATAAACGTCGAAACTTAGGCAGTTTCTGCTTAATTTGTGGAAATTTTCTTTTATCCTGTTCCCGATAACCTTTGGAGTTCAGAAGATTGCCAATGAGTGCCACTTCAAAAGATAAAAATATAAACTTATTTTAAAAGACAATTTCAGTAAGTTAATGGAAATTTTAAGGGGGCTATCTTCGAAAATATTGCATCTACGGAAAAAGAGGGCATCAAGAAGACGTAAAAGCGGTTGGATTCACTCAAATCGGTCAAGGCGTTCTCAAGTTACAGGCAGTCAAAGTTGAGAATTGTGAAAAAAGTCCTAATACCTCCCTTTGGACATTTTCAAAAAGATTTCGGGAAATTTGTTTTTCTGTTTTTCTGCCGATTCTTCTATAGAATCATCATCTCCTTGGTTGCCTCCCCCTAAACTGTCACAATTTGTTGTCTGCAGTTGCTAGTTCTCACTTGGGTTATTACTGGCATCATTTGGATATTCCTCATCAAACTCTTAGTCCTCTTCGTCCAAAGGGGGGGTATTAGGACTTTTTTCACAATTCTCAAATTTGACTGCCTGTAACTTGAGAACGCCTTGACCGATTTGAGTGAATCAAACTGTTTTTTCCTCTTCTTGATGTCCTCTTTCACCTCCTATCCCTGGAAGTTCCGTAGGAGCAATATTTTCGGAGATAGCTCCCTTCGATGGGCGATTTTTAGGCACTTTTAGAATCGCGTTTTAGAGCCATTTTTAAAAAAGTCTCTTTAGAGGTTAATTTCATTCAATTTCAGTTTGTTACGTTCTTAGGGGATTGCAAAAGTGCCATTCTGATCAAAAACAGCAAAACAAATTTTCAGAAATGTTTTTGAAAATGTCTAAAGGGGGGGGGGGGGTATTAGGACTTTTTTCACAATTCTCAAATTTGACTGCCTGTAACTTGAGAACACCTTGACCGATTTGAGTGAATTCAACTGTTCTTTCCTCTTCTTGATGTCCTCTTTCACCTCTCACCAGTGGAAGTAGGTGCAATATTTTCGGAGATAGACTCCTTCGATGAGAGACTTTTAGGCACTTTTTGAATCGCGTTTTTGGACCATTTTTGAAAAAATCTCTTTAGAGGTTAATTTCATTCGATTACAGTTTGTTACGTTCTTAGAGGATTGCAAAAGTGTCATTCCGATCAAAAACAGCAAAACCAATTTCCCGATTTTTTTTTGAAAATGTCCAAAGTGGGTGTACTAGCATTTTTTTCACAATTCTCAAATTTGACTGCCTGTAACTTGAGAACGCCTTGACCGATTTGAGTGAATTCAACTGTTTTTTCCTCTTCTTGATGTCCTCTTTCACCTCCCACCAGTGGAAGTAGGTGCAATATTTTCGGAGATAGACTCCTTCGATGAGAAACTTTTAGGCACTTTTTGAATCGCGTTTTTGGACCATTTTTGAAAAAGTCTCTTTAGAGGTTAATTTCATTCGATTACAGTTTGTTACGTTCTTAGAGGATTGCAAAAGTGTCATTCCGATCAAAAACAGCAAAACAAATTTTCCGATTTTTTTTTGAAAATGTCCAAAGGGGGGGTACTAGCACTTTTTTCACAATTCTCAACTTTGACTGCCTGTAACTTGAGAACGCCTTGACCGGTTTGAGTGAATCTAACTGTTTTTTCCTCTTCTTGAGGTCGTCTTTCACCTCCCACCACTGAAGGTTCCGTAGGTGCAATATTTTCGGAGATAGCCCCCTTCGGTGGGCGATTGTTAGGCACTTTTAGAATCGCGTTTTAAGGCCATTTTTAAAATAGTCTCTTTAGAGCTTAATTTCATTCGATTTCAGTTTGTTAGGTTCTTAGGGGATTGCAAAAGTACCATTCCGATCAAAAACAGCAAAAACAAATTTCCCGAAATTGTTTTGAAAATGTCCAAGGGGGGGGGGGGGGTATTAGGACTTTTTTCACAATTCTCAACTTTGACTGCCTGTAACTTGAGAACGCCTCGACCGATTTGAGTTAATCAAACTGTTTTTTCCTCTTCTTGATGTCCTCTTTCACCACCCACCACTGAAGGTTCCGTAGGTGCAATATTTTCGGAGATAGCCTCCTTCGAGAGGCTGCATACTCTTAGTTTAAACTCAAATTGAGGCTCAACCGAAAAATGTGACAAAAAAACCTGAGGTCAAGTTTAAGCTTATGGTATGCAATTGGGCCTTAGGCTGATTTTTACCAACTCAAGTTAATCTCAATGCAAATTTAAACTAAAGAATTTGTTGTGTTTTATCTATTTAGCGCATTATGATCCAGCTGTATACTCTTAGTTAAAACTCAATTTGAGACTCAATTGAAAACTTTGACAGAAAACAGTGTAATGTACGTCCAGTTTAGTGTGTAAACTTGAAGTTAAGTTTAAGCTTATGGTATGCTATCGGACTTTAAGCCGACTTTTTCATCTCTGGTTTAAACTCAATGTAAAGTTATACTAAAAAATTTGTTGTTTTATCCATTTAGCGCCTTAGAATCCAGCTGCATACTCTTAGTTTAAACTCAACTTGAGACTCAACTGAAAAATTTAACAGAAAAACAGTGCAATGTTTGGCAAATTTAGAATTTAAACCTGACGTCAAGTTTAAGCTTTTTGGTGTGCAATTGAGTTTTAGACCGACTTTTACAACTCGAATTTAAAAGTTAATCCAAAGTCAACTAAACAATTTGTTGAGTTTTATCTATTTAGGCAAGGTTGAGAATTGTGAAAAAGGTCCTAATACCTCCCCCTTTGGACATTTTCAAAAAAAAATCGGGAAATTTGTTTTTCTGTTTTTGATCGGAATGGCACTTTTGCAATCCCCTAAGAACGTAGCAAACTGAAATCGAATGAAATTCCAGTGACAGGGATGAAGAGGAAAACAGTTGGATTCACTCAAATCGGTCAAGGCGTTCTCAAGTTACAGGCAGTCAAATTTGAGAATTGTGGAAAAAGTCCTAATACCCCCCCTTTGGACGAAGAGGACTAAGACTTTGATGAGAAATATCCAAATGAAGCTAATAATAACCCAAGTGAGAAATAGCAACTGCAGACAACAAATTGTGACAGTTTAGGAGGAAGCAACCAAGGAGATGATGATTCTATAGAAGAATCGGGAGAAGATGAAGAACCCAATCCAGGACAAATTCATATACAGAAGAACAAGAAGGAAAAGTGGCTTACCCGAAAAGCTTCAAGATTACTGTAAGTTAGATGATTCAGATGAATATGTAATGTTGTCTTATTAAGAGTCAATAAGTGGAAAAGAGAAGTTCCACTAGTAGATATATGAAGAGAAATATATATTCCGAGAAACTAATGAATTATTCATTCATTTATCGGAATTCAGAGTTTGGTATTCAGAGTTGGCAAGGCAAGAAATTTAAAGTTGGCAAGGCAAAAAGAAGGTGGAAAGCATAAAGCAAGATTGCTGAGCCTTTGGATTTACCATCAGAGATTTGGAGTTGACTCCAAAGACACATTTAGTCCCGTTTGCAGAAAAAGCTCAATTCGAACACTACGTTGGGGTTAGAGACAACTTTGTCTCTATTAAATTTTATATTAAGACAGTTTTCTTGTATTGCCCGACGAAAATATTCCCATAGATACCAGATGGACTTAAATCCAAAAACAAGAAGTTTTTGAAATTCACCGGACTGAAACAATTGATATCTGAGCAATGTTTATTTAAAAACGACAAAAATACTATGTTCTTAGTTATTCATAAGTATTCCATATGTTGTAGTACTCTGATGAAGGCACCAATTTGTGTCGAAACGTCAAAATTAACAACGAAGTTAGAAGCACCCGCTGTAACTCATTTTAATCAAACAAAAGGACCAGAACCCAAGATAACAACCAACCATACAACCACAAGGGTCCAAGAATCCAGAAGCCTACGTGCCAACCATTTAGTTATTCATGTTGACGATGAACTAGTAACCTGCAAAATCCAAGAAGAGGTAACGATTTTGCTTAAAAACTTGCGTGATTAATTCAAATTTGAAGTGAAGATGAAGCCAACATCATTCCTAGGCATTAAAATCGCCAAAACTGATGATAACTTTGTTTTTACAGACTAAGTATATTGATTTTGTATTAGATCGTTATGGAATGAAAAATTTTAAATCATTGACCACACCTATGACTAGCCTTCCTAACTCCCAAGAACATGAAGGAGTAGATACGTATCTTTGTAGAGACGCTGTGAGAAGCTTATTATATCTTCCAGACAAAACAAGACCGGACCTTTCTTTGAGCTAATTATTTTAATGTTATAGAATAAATTATTATCTAAAGACAAGAAGTTGCTACAATTAAGCTGGTAAAGGTATGTAACCAAAGTGGTTTTCTCTCATAACTAATCAATATTAACAAATTTTAGCATAGAAGTGTCATTGATATTCACTTTAACTGCCTGTAACTTGGTACATACTCTATATTGGAAAATCAGAAAATTTTTGGAATTATAATCAACTAGGATAGTGTAAGTCCTGAAGGAACGTTTATTATAGTGTAATCCTTCCTTTTCACGAGGCAATATGGCAAGTTCAGTTTTACCACTATCCATGGTAACTAGTGCACCATTGACCAATTTCGAACTTACAGGAAACGTGCACTACAGGGTTCCATAAATCTATATCTTCTAGTAGCACCAATCACCTAAGAATTGCAGTTGTGCGTGACGAATCGTTCTCTTCCTCGCTTCGTCAGGATGTCAAAAGAAATGCTTCCGTTCAATTAAGATAAAAAAGTGAAAAATTTAGAAAAATGTCACGTTTAAGCGCTGCCCAAGGGTAGATTCTTCTTGGGTTAGTCAGAGAGGATTTTGAAGAACCATTACAGAAAGACACGATATAAGATTTTAGGATCAATGGTTTCCCAGAAACCTGTCTGTGGTTTGCTCTTCCCAAACAATTCGGTTGTAACTTTTTTTATACATTGAATCAGATCAAATTAACGTTATATATACTTCATTGCTGTTAGTCAACATCCAGATTAGGTATCTTAAAAATGTCAGGTTGTATCGAGTATAGACTAATTTTACTGCCATAAACACTTGTTTGGCAGCCTCTAGCTGTCTTAAATTCCCCAGATTTCAAAAGCTTTTTTACGTAATTTTCAACAAAAATTGAACAAATCCTAGTCAATTCGATTTCGATAAAACGTCCTATTTTGAGATACACAAAGGGTTCCACACTTCATTTGGTACTCCTTTGGCTGTGCGTGACGAAACAGTTTCTTCTTCGCTGCATCATGATAACAGAAGGTATTCTTGCGTCAATTATAGTAAAAAAATCAAATTATGTACCTACAACTCATTCACTTATTTTTGACATCTCTTTCCCTTTGAAATCTTCTTTTTTACCTATCTTTTTTTCAGCACAAAACTTGAAAATACGATGAAAATGTCAAAGTCAGATTTCCAATGCTTATTTGATGTTAATAATAAGTAAATGGTTTATATCTGATATTTTGCACTGTGTTAGAAGTGTAGTTGCCCTGTATTACAAAGCTACTGTAACAACAATCCAAACTACTTATACGATTATAAATTGTTTTTTAACATAGTGTCAGTTAAAAAAGTGGTAGAACTAGATTGCCATTAAATACCACTATGCATTTCTATAAGTAACAAAGAATGTGGGCGCTTAATGCAATAGCTAATACCATATACCAATGCGATGATCTAATCGATGTGTTTAAAAAACTTACCATTTAGACCGATGAGATAATAGATGGATACGTATCCTAAAGCATCTAGCAAAACTTTTTTAATCGGCGTAAACACAACAAATCTTCATATAAAAAACACACTCAACACTGTTTTTCTTTCAATGATGCGCACCACCTGAAAATTGCTACACGCACTATTATTGTTTACAAACTTCGAAGGTTCCCGCCACAAAGCCGACAAATTTCCGCAAAAAATTATGAGAAAATGTTCGGCGACATTTAAAATCGGCGTCGTTCTCTCGAGAACTGCTAAAGTCGTACCGAACCCTCACTCTGAAATGAGAAGCTTGACATTTGCTTGGCGCACCTGTACGGCAAGTCGGCCTATGAAACCGACTTTTACTGTGACTTGAAGAAAACGCCGGACCCGAGATTGTAGGTAGTACCGCGCGTAGTACCCGCATTATTCACCAGACAGGTAAGGTCCAGGTGTGAGAGGCGGTGGAGGGATGTGTTGCTTTGGAGCGGTGTACGGTAACGTTATCGTTATATGAAGCCCAAACAAAGATTGGGATGTTGTGTTGGCCAAAACCACACAAAAAACCAACTTCTGACACCTGAAACGATTTTATCCGATTTTCAAAAGAAATTAATTTTTGAAATGAAAAACAAGTGAAACAAACAGTGAGGATTTTGCTCTTATTTGTTTTAAAAATTATACTTTTTCAATTAACTACCTTAATAAATTACATTGTTGAGGAATTTTTTAATAATTTAAACTTTTTACATCGACTTTCCCTTAGAAGAGATTTTAATTTAGAAGAGATCCCTTTTCGGATCATCCTGTTAATAAACATCGATTTTTGTCTTTATATATAGTCTGTGTCAAAATTGTCTTGACGGAACTCAATTTACATTGAAAGTGTTTCCTCATTTAAGTTTTGTGCTAAATTTTAGGTAAAAGAAACCTTGAAAGAGTTAAAAAACACGATTCAAATTAAAAAAGGAAATCACAAAAAACATATATTACAAATTAAAAAAAATACCAATAAAGTAAGAGTCCAGAAACTGTAGCTAAAGGTACAAATTTTTCAAGTTTAGGGCTGTAATTTCAAAATTTTACTAAAAGAGCTCACTTTTCAGATCAAGATTTCATCCAAAAAAATGTATTTTTGGCTCGCTGGAAAAGTTCTATTTCAGGCTAAAACAATAGATATTTGAAAAATATAGTCATTATTAATTAAAAAACATAGTTTTGGGTTAAAATTGTCTCAATGCAAATCAATTTATGGTACAATTGTTTACTCGTGGGAAAAGCTCAATTTTGAGTCAAAATTCCTTCGAAAGTATGTGCAAAGTGCAATCAAAGCAATGCAAAGTACAATGGATGAAAAAAAATTTAACAAACAAATTTAACAAAATATAACAAATTTAAAAATAAAGAAATATGTTACGGTGAGCGTTACGCTCCGCGACAAAGGAGCTAGAACCTTCGCGTCTCGCGCCGTCCGGGCGCTTCAGCATGGGACTGCCACGAGTGATTTACTGCTCTGTTTATTTAGAACGTAATTGTTTACGACCTTTTTTTTTATGTGTCTCGTATTAATTATTTTTCTTCTAAAATATTCTATGCTTTTCTGTATTTTTAGGATTGTGTATAAAAGGCGAGTGGCGCCGCGGTTATATTTTAATCGAGTTATAAGTAAGCTGAAGTACCAAACCATAGAAGGCTGTAAAGTGTTAAGTAGTGAGTTATTTACTAGTCGAATTGTACCTGTGTGTATTTGGGGAATAAATAAATAGTGTTTTCGTGTTAAATCGTTATACTGGAATTATTGAACCCTGAGTTCGCAACAATACTTAAAAACTTCAAAAGCGCAAGTTAAATACTACAAAAGCTAAAAAAAAGGAAAATCTTAAAAATCATAAAAGATATGAGGGCATAAAAGATAAGAGGTTCAATTTAGATCGATAGAAAAAGATATATAAAGGAATAAATATTTGATCATAACATGACAAGGAATAAGTAGTATATTAAAATACGAACAATAAAATCTACAAATATTAAATAAAAAAATTAAAGGAAAAAATCTCGAATAGATAGAAAATATAGAAAAATTATGTTCAAAAGACGTAGATAGTTAAAGGCACAAATTTAAGATATTTCTAAGTTCAAGAAAAGTTTGGGAGTTGGGACAGGGTGTCGCACCATGAACCCTGTCTATCTATACAGTGTCCTGCACTTAAACTCCTTTGCAAGCCTGCAGGTTTATTTGTCATCTGATTGACAAAAAAATTGGATATACAGGGTGATTCACGGCGATGCCTTAGGTCCAGAGAACGGCTACGCATATTTATTTCAAATTTTGTGTGTGGCCACAAATACTAAACTCTATTTCTACAATATTTCCACCTTTGCGGTGTTGCCGGTTTAGCTGAAAAGAGGTACTAACTTTAGTTTTTTAAATGGATCACATTTAAGTTACTTTCGGATTGCTCCCATAAATTTCTTTATATACCACTTTAACATCCCTATACCTGTTTCACACTGTTTCACAGATATTTAATAATTTCTTGCTTTTGTAATCAAAAATAGTCTAAATAATTATTAAAATCTCACGATCCGAAAGATTTAACGATATGAGTGCGTTAGCCATAGTTCTCATGTGCCTGAACACCAGTAAACTAACCTGAACTAACCTGAATAACACCAAGTACGTCAATAACGTACAGGACCTTCCTTAGTGACCCTGATGCCAAATATAGAGGCTCAAATCCGATTAACTATTGGATGTATCGGCAACATTGGATGTGACCAATCACGAACCAAGTGCTTTCGGCCTAGTTCGTGACTCGTGGACAGTATGTGAACCTAACTGTACGTGGGTCTAACTCAAGTACGTCAATACGTACAGAACATTTCTTCGTGACCTTGAGGCCAAAATATCGGAATTCGGATCCGAGTAACAACACGCGTCTGCTTTGCTTGTTGCCAAATCTTGTAACCGGAGTAATTCGTGAAAGTATCGGCAACGCTGGATATCACGAATCACAAAGCAAGTGCTTTCGGCCTAGTTCGTTATTCGTGGAGAGTACGTAAATCCAAGTACGTCAATACGTACAGGTCATTCGTTAGTAGCCTTGAGGCCAAAATATGGGGATTCGGATCTGATTCACAATGCGCCTGTGCGTGGGTTGTTGCCAAATCTCGAAACGTACTTGGTTAGAACCGTATCGAATATTTTTCCGTCACACGCATTTACGTCGATTAACCGGAGTAATTCGTGAAAGTAACGGCCACATTGAATGTCACGAATCACGAACCAAGCGACGTGTTCGTGGCCTAGTTCGTGATTTGTGGACATGACGTGAACCTAACTCTCCGAGTCTAATTCAAGTACGTCAATACGTACAGGACATTTCTTAGTGACCTTGAAGCCAAAATATGGAGACTCGGATTCGAGTCACTATGCGCGTGTGCTTTGGTTGTTGCCAAATCTCGATACGTACTTGATTAGAATCACATACCTCCGTATATCGAATATTTTTCCGTCCCACGCATTTATGTCGAGTAAGCGGAGTAACTCGGAAAAACATCGGCAACGTTGAATGTCACGAATCACCAACCAAGTGCTTTCGCCTAGTTGCTGATTCATGGAGACTACGTGAATCCAAATACGTCAATACGTACAGGACATTCCTTAGTGATCTTGAGGCCGAAATATGAGGACTCGAATCCGAGTCACTATACACGTGTGCGGAGGTTGTTGCCAAATCTCGAAACATTCTTGGCTAGAATCACGTACCTCCTTATCGAATATTTTTCCTACCACACTCATTTACGTCGAGTAACCGGAGTAACTCGTAAAAGTAACGGCAACATGTGGATCTCACGAATCACGAACCAAGTGCTTTCGGCCTAGTTCGTGATTCCTCGAGAGTACGTGAATCAAAGTACGTCAATACGTACTGGACATTTTTCAGTGACCTTGAGGCCAAAGTATGGCGACTCGGATCCGATTCACTATGCGCTTGTGCGTGGGTTGTTGCCAAATCTCGAAAGGTACTTGGTTAGAATCACATACTTCCGTATCGAATAAATTTCCATCACACGCATTTACGTCGAGTAACCGGAGTAACTCGTAAAAGTATCGGCAACGTTGGATGTCACGAATCACGAGCCAAGAGCTTTCGGCTTAGTTCGTGATTCGTGGAGAGTACGTGAACCAGCACCTGTACGTGGGTCTAACTCAAGTATGTCAATACGTACAGGACATTTCTTAGTGATCTTGAGGCCGAAATATGAGGACTCGAATCCGAGTCACTATACACGTGTGCGTAGGTTGTTGCCAAATCTCGAAAAGTACTTGGTTAGAATCACGTACCTCCTTATCTAATATTTTTCCGTCACACCCATTTACGTCGAGTAATCGGGCTAACTCGTGAAAGTAAAGGCAACATTGGATGTCACGAATCACGAACCAAGTGCTTTCGGTCTAGTTCGTGATTCGTGGAGATTATGTGAATCCAACTGCACGTGGGTCTTACCTTTTTAACTTACCATAAAAAAGTAAGTTAATATCATCAAAAAAATCGTGAAAGTTGTTTTTTTTTTAAATTATCTATTAAGTAATAACATTTTTAAAAAATAAGTAAGTAATTTTAAATTAATTTTCTAAAACTGAAATTCTTTCCCCGCTTAACCCACTTTGTAGCTCCGCTAGTTTTTGAGATTTCTTCACTAAAAATCGAAAAAAACTTACTCCTTTTAAGGTCGGTATAAACGTCGTTGCGTGGTTGATGTAGTTCAGCCTTAGTTGAGTTGACTGTTGATTCACCTTAGTAACTTTTCGGTAATGTCTCCAACTCTCAAATCTCAAAGATGCCTGCTGATTCAAGATGTTAATATCTACTCACAACACAATTTTCATAATTAATTTTAGTTTCTTACCGTTATACGTTTCACTAAAAGAACTCTCTAATCTACATAAGAGATCTGGTAATTTGGGTTCTCCGTCTACATGATGTCACGGAAATGAATAAAACTAACAGAAGCCATAAAGGTGCAGGTAGGTATAAGCTTTCAATAAAAGCCACTTTTTTACGAACCAAATGAACAATTCGATACACGGGTTTTCCATGTTGCAGAGGTAATTAGAGAGAATATTCCCGAGAAACCTCTGAGACAGTCGTTTGAGATAACTTGCACCAACCAAAAGAATAGGTTATGTATGTATGTTCTACAATGACCTAGCAGATATGAATAGAGGCAACAAATGCCGAAATTTTCCTAAAAACTGCCCCCATTTTTGTCCGTCAATTCAAAGGTTCCTCTGACGTAATTTTGTCGTCAGCACACGTCATACAAGCGTCATAGCAACTTAAAGCCGGACCGGATATTGATTGTGTCGATTGTTTTTGGTTTTTGTTAGGTTAGAAGATTAAGTTTTAGAAAACGCCATGACGTCACTTCTGGCGGAAGTCGTCATCATTTTAAAGATTCCCACTGCTAAAAAGAGGGGCCAAAACTGTAAAACAGGATGGGGTCTCCAGATTAGCACGATGATGTTATAAAAGTGCCAAAATGTCGTCTACCGAGGGGGTCTATCTCCGAAATTCTTGAACTAATTGGACTTTCTTTTCTGATAGTGAAAATCAGCTGGATTCACTCTGTTCGGTCCATTAACTCTCAATTATGGACAAGTTTGAAAGTAGCGAACAAATAGACGTGATACCTTGGGTTAACTTCAAAAAAGGTTGGAAAATGTTTTGCTGGATTGGATTGGGACGATATAGCCATTTCCGAAAAACGTAACAAATTTAGTACGAATTAAATTAACGCCATTACGAATTTTTTGGAATTTTAAATTTGCAAAAAAAAGGTGTTTGCTCCTCTTTGGTGAACAAACGTTGGAAAACTTTTTTCTGTTTGTTTTATTAGAGAGGATCAATTGACATCTGCTTAGGACGAAACTGATTTAATTCAGGATAAATTAATTTCATTAGTAATTTTTAAAAAGGTTCTGTTCTAAAAATGCCTAAAAATTGACCACCGAAAGGGTCTACCTCGCACTTTCGTTCGTAGGAAGAGAAAGAGGACATCAAAGGAACAATTTGAGTTCACCATATTGTTCAGATTGTACAAGTTTTAACATGATTAGTTATTTATTTGAACATTTTGTGTTTGTCCAGCTTGCCCTGTATAACTAATATATTAACAACAATTTTGAATGTTTTGATATGTATCCTACTCGTACATGACTAGGAAAGTAATGTATTAGCTGGAATACTTATTCATATAATTAATCTGACTTGCAGCGCCATCTCATAGAAGCTTGTAGTAGGTAACTCACGTGACGTCTTCGCGGATACCACTGAACTAAGGTACCTGGCACTCTGTTACGAAGAACGAACGATGATTCGTTTAATTTTGCATAGATGGCAATAGTGTGCTATTAAGTACTGCCTAGGTTGAAGCTGTGTGTTCTGTTCTGTTAAGACCCTCGGACTCTTGGGCTCTAATAATATGATGTTATGCTGCCCATTTTTTTGTTTTCAAATATGTCTTTTTAAGTGAAGTGGAAGTTTACTCCAAATGGTCCTGAGGATGCAATAAAACCATTGCGAAACGTCGACAAATTTTGGAAAGAAGACTTTCATTTTCATCGACCGACCCCTCAAAACCCATTAAGAAAATTTAGAAGTTGTGATTCTAAACAGTCCAAATTTATATCTGTGTCGATATATGCAACATCATAATAATATGTTAAATCCATCGAGCTAATCTGGAGACCCCCTTCTGCTTGACAGTTTTGGCTCCCCTTTTTAGCACTAGGAACCTTTAAACTGGTGTCGATATCCGCCGGAAGACTGTCTCGGTGACGTCACGGCGCCCTAGGTCAATGCCAATATTTCCCTAAAAATGGTTCCGTTTTTTGGCCGGAAGTCCGGCACTCTTAAGGTACCCATGACGGTTGTCGTTAGCGTTCCACCCAACGTCATGGCTTGATTGGAAGTAAGAAGTAGTAAAAATTGTGACTGCGACAACTGTTTTGCAATAATTTGACGTAAGACGTCATGACATCACTTCCGGCGGATATCGTCATGTGGCGCTTTTTCTCTGCTGATTTATTTCTCGAGCGCCATCTCTTGGTTTTAACAAGGCAAGGGGATCACTTGCACTTGGGTAGCCTTTAAGAGTGGAGTAGGGATCGCTGTTCAAAACCCAGAACAAAGTTAAAGTACACTATATTTTGTTTGTGCATGAATACGTACATTTACATCCTAATCCGGTAGTACACAAATAGGATACAAATAAGAATCACGGTAATACAGGGAACTCTAAGTATGAAGTTTAGATAATACCCAAAAGTAGCGGGGCCCATAGAAACTTCTCACCAACCGACGGTCAATTCAGCATCCGCTTGAGCTTAACTGATGGATGGGCAGACGGTTCAAGCGAGGCTTCGAGCAAGTCGCAAGATCCCCCTACGACTGTCCGGTATACTTAAACCTTATTCAGAGATTGAGACGAGATCCCTCGGGGCTCAAACGGAGAATAAGGGGCCCTAAGAGTAAGAAAAAATACAAACGGCCCGGACAAGCCACAAAATCCTCCCATGGATTGCACGGTCCCACTATCCAACGGTTGGTTCAACATCCGTCTGGGCTCAACCGAGGGACAGACACGCGGCAAGTGCAACTCTCATTCCGCTACCCAGACAACCAAAACATTCCAGGAATATACGTTGTATGCACAACAATATTCAGCGGACATACATAAAAACCATAATGTATGTTGTAGGTATATCCCAAGAACATGCTTAAGTTACTCCACTGAACCCACATTCACACATCCACAGAATGTACATGGGTATCTAAAATGAATACAAGGTTAATGTACCATGTACATATAAGAAAGGTACTTATTACACGCATGACGCATGTATGTAAATTAGAGATGGGTCTTCAAAGAGTTTTTTTGCGTTTGTGAGGGTACGATTCTTGGAAAATTACCAGTTTATTCCATTATAATTCTAAATTTTAAGGACTTTTATGAGAAAAACAATATAAAAGCACAAAATATACTTTATTACATAATTATATTATGTTATTTTATTATTTGTCCTTTTTCTATACTAATAATAATATTCGGGTGTTTTTATTGTTTTATAAAATGGCTATTTTCTTTTACATAGTCCAATATTTTTTGAATTATGATGCTTTTTAGCTCATGTGAGGGGACTACATAAGTGGTGTCAGAAGTTAAGTAACTAGTTTATAGGCTATATAATTGACATATAAAAATAATCTTTTTCGGTTGATCCCATAAGACAATGTTCAGTAAAAATACATGAAATGCAAGTTTCCGGAATATACAAAACTTTCATCTGTATATTATATATAATATTCACATTCTGAACCAACACGACGCACACATTCCAGGAATATGCAACCCATGTACAAACAAATATTACATATTCGTGGAATCTGCAGTACTTGTATATACATGTTGTGCATATTCTTAGAATTTATAGTTAATGTGTGTCCATCCATTAATATTCTGATAACGTACATAGTATATGCGGAATTTTATTTGCATCTTTTATGGATGTACATAGGACATCATGTGTTATGTGGGTGTACTCTGTTCACTGCTTTCTTCTAATGAAGCTTTTGTGCTAGCATCTTCCAATGGCTCTGCGATGTCATCAGGTGGTTGCATCACGTCAACCGTGTCGTCCTGGTTATCTGATTTCACTTTAATGCCAGACTCACCATCAAAAGTTTGTCGACGGACTTCTCCATGGTGTAATGGATCAAAGGTTGTTTTGGCCAGCCTCTTTCCTCGAAGAGATCAGGTTTATTCTCCTCCTTGCATATATTCTCACAAGCTTGACACAAGATATTTTCCTAATTTGTTTCATGCCCCGATCGTCGACTTTGGCTAAAGCTATACGTAGTAGGACTATTTTTAGCTACCACAATATATGGTCCATCTCGTCGTGGGGTAAACTTAGAAGTATACATTTTCTTTGCCTCGCTCAACCAAAACTTCATCTCCAACTTGGAATTCATCCTTTCTTCGATGTTGATTCACATAAACTTTATTTCGGCCTTGATTTATCTGATGATGTTCCCATGCATTTTGCAAAACTGGAGTTAGATGTTGTAGATATGGTGTCATTTGAGGAACAAAATTGTCATTGCTGATTATACTGTGCATGTCTCTTTGGACGTCGCATGTAGGCAGGGCTATAATTGGTCGCCTGACAAGTCGTCGAATTTACTTCAAACCTTATCATTGGCAACACTGTATTCCATTGGGTATGATCATCATGTACGTAGACTGCCAGCATTGTTTTCAAGTCACTATTACGCCTTTCTACAGGCTTCTAAGTGGTATGCTGGTATAAGTTTCTGTTCAAATCCCAAACAAAAGGCTGCATAACTGCAGTGACAAATTGCGCTCCATTGTCGCTTATATCATTCGTCGAGGTACGCCGAATCTCAGTATGACTTCTTCTATTAAGGTTTTAACGCAGTTCTCTGCTGTTGCATTAGTTAAGACAAATAATTCAACCCATCTACTTGCTTGGTCTTCAATTACAAAGATCCACTTGTGACCTTCGGATATTGCTGGTAGTGGTCCAAACAAGTCAATACATAAAATTTCAAAGCGCTGGGTCTGTGCAAGTGTTTGAAGCTTGAAGAACACATGTTGAATTGGGCAATATATTTTGTGACAACTCTTCTCATTCGAGGTCAATAATACCTCTGTGCTATTTTCTGTATAGTTCGTTCTACACCACAATGTGCCACTATACAGTTATGGTGATATTTCTGTAGGATATCAGATACTTTTGTTTGTGGGACTACTTGTTGAGCTTTGTCTTCATCCAGTTCGGGATCATATCGATATAGAATACCATTCATCATATGGTATCCTCTTTCTGTCCACTTTCTGAACTCTGTTTGGTCAGGATCGGGTGTCTCAAAACGTTCAATAATTTTCTTAATTTCAGGATCATTTAGTTGGGCCTGACGTGTACCTAACGCATCTGCATGTGGTTTATCCACACTAACTAAATCTATGTAGGTTTCTTCAATAGGGAGTGGCGACAGTGGATTTGCTACCTTATTGCAGCGTCCAGGGACATATTCAATCATTAAGTCGTACGACTGCAGTGTCAGAGACCATCGTGCTGATGTTCCTGTTAGCGACTTCAATGACAAAAGCCACCATAGAGGTTGAGTAACGCATCTGCATTTGGCATATCCACCCTAAAACGTACGACTGCAGTGTCAAAGACCATCGTGCTAATCTTGCTGTTGGCGACTTCAATGATAATTGCCACCATAGAGGTTGAGTAATGCATCTGCATGTGTCATATCCACACTAAATAAATCTATGTGGGTTTCTTCAATTGGGGCTCGCGACACTGTATCTGCTACCTTATTGCAGCGTCCAGGGACATATTCAATCCTTAAATCGTAAGACTGCAGTGTCAAAGACCATCGTGCCAATCTTCCTGTTGGCGACTTCAATGACAAAAGCCACCATAGAGGTTGAGTAACGCATCTGCATGTGGTATATCCACACTATCTAAATCTATGTGGGTTTCTTCAACTGCGGGTCGCGACAGTGTATCTGCGACCTTATTGCAGCGTCCAGGGACATATTTAATCCTTAAATCAATGCAGTGTCAAAGAGCATCGTGCCAATCTTCCTGTTGGCGACTTCAATGACAAAAGCCACCATAGAGGTTGAGTAACACATCTGCATGTGTCATATCCACACTAACTAAATCTATGTGGGTTTCTTCAACTGGGGGTCGCGACAGTGTATCTGCTACCTTATTGCAGCGTCCAGGGACATATTCAATCCTTAAATCAATGCAGTGTCAAAGAGCATCGTGTCAATCTTCCTGTTGGCGACTTCAATGACAAAAGTCACCATAGAGGTTAAGTAACACATCTGCATGTGTCATATCCACACTAACTAAATCTATGTGGGTTTCTTCAACTGGGGGTCGCGGCAGTGTATCTGCTACCTTATTGCAGCGTCCAGGGACATATTTAATCCTTAAATCAATGCAGTGTCAAACAGCATCGTGTCAATCTTCCTGTTGGCGACTTCAATGACAAAAGCCACCATAGAGTTTGAGTAACGCATCTGCATGTGGCATATCCACACTAACTAAATTTATGTGAGTTTATTCAATTGGGGGTCGCGACAGTGTATCTGCTACCTTATTGCAGCGTCCAGGGACAAATTCAATACTTAAATCGTAAGACTGCAGTGTCAAAGAGCATCGCGCCAATCTTCCTGTGAGCGACTTCAATGACAAAAGCTACCATAGAGTTTGAGTAACGCATCTGCATGTGGCATATCCACACTAACTAAGTTTATGTGGGTTTCTTCAATTGGGGGTCGCGACAGTGTATCTGCTACCTTATTGCAGCGTCCAGGGACATATTTAATCCTTAAATCAATGCAGTGTCAAAGAGCATCGTGCCAATCTTCCTGTTGGCGACTTCAATGACAAAAGTCACCATAGAGGTTAAGTAACACATCTGCATGTGTCATATCCACACTAACTAAATCTATGTGGGTTTCTTCAAGTGGGGGTCGCGACAGTGTATCTGCTACCTTATTGCAGCGTCCAGGGACATATTCAATCCTTAAATCAATGCAGTGTCAAACAGCATCGTGTCAATCTTCCTGTTGGCGACTTCAATGACAAAAGTCACCATAGAAGTTAAGTAACACATCTGCATGTGTCATATCCACACTAACTAAATCTATGTGGGTTTCTTGAACTGGGGGTCGCGACAGTGTATCTGCTACCTTATTGCAGCGTACAGGGACATATTCAATCCTTAAATCAATGCAGTGTCAAAGAGCATCGTGCCAATCTTCCTGTTGGCGACTTCAATGACAAAAGTCACCATAGAGGTTAAGTAACACATCTGCATGTGTCATATCCACACTAACTAAATTTATGTGGGTTTCTTCAATTGGGGGTCGCGACAGTGTATCTGCTACCTTATTGCAGCGTCCAGGGACATATTCAATCCTTAAATCAATGCAGTGTCAAACAGTATCGTCTCAATCTTCCTGTTGGCGACTTCAATGACAAAACTCACCATAGAGGTTAAGTAACACATCTGCATGTGTCATATCCACACTAACTAAATCTATGTGGGTTTCTTCAACTGGGGGTCGCGACAGTGTATCTGCTACCTTATTGCAGCGTCCGGGGACATATTCAATCCTTAAATCGTAAGACTGCAGTGTCAAAGACCATCGTGCTAATCTTGCTGTTGGCGACTTCAATGACAAAAGCCACCATAGAGGTTGAGTAACGCATCTGCATGTGGTATATCCACACTATCTAAATCTATGTGGGTTTCTTCAACTGGGGGTCGCGACAGTGTATCTGCTACCTTATTGCAGCGTCCAGGGACATATTTAATCCTTAAATCAATGCAGTGTCAAAGAGCATCGTGCCAATCTTCCTGTTGGCGACTTCAATGACAAAAGTCACCATAGAGGTTAAGTAAAACATCTGCATGTGTCATATCCACACTAACTAAATCTATGTGGGTTTCTTCAACTGGGGGTTGCGACAGTGTATCTGCTACCTTATTGCAGCGTCCAGGGACATATTCAATCCTTAAATCAATGCAGTGTCAAACAGCATCGTGTCAATCTTCCTGTTGGCGACTTCAATGACAAAAGTCACCATAGAGGTTAAGTAACACATCTGCATGTGTCATATCCACACTAACTCAATCTATGTGGGTTTCTTCAACTTTGGGTCGCGACAGTGTATCTGCTACCTTATTGCAGCGTCCAGGGACATATTCAATCCTTAAAACAATGCAGTGTCAAACAGCATCGTCTCAATCTTCCTGTTGGCGACTTCAATGACAAAACTCACCATAGAGGTTAAGTAACACATCTGCATGTGTCATATCCACACTAACTAAATCTATGTGGGTTTCTTGAACTGGGGGTCGCGACAGTGTATCTGCTACCTTATTGCAGCGTCCAGGGACATATTCAATCCTTAAATCAATGCAGTGTCAAACAGCATCGTGTCAATCTTCCTGTTGGCGACTTCAATGACAAAAGTCACCATAGAGGTTAAGTAACACATCTGCATGTGTCATATCCACACTAACTAAATCTATGTAGGTTTCTTCAACTGGGGGTCGCGACAGTGTATCTGCTACCTTATTACAGCGTCCAGGGACATATTCAATACTTAAATCAATGCAGTGTCAAAGAGCATCGTGCCAATCTTCCTGTTGGCGAGTTCAATGACAAAAGTCACCATAGAGGTTAAGTAACACATCTGCATGTGTCATATCCACACTAACTAAATCTATGTGGGTTTCTTCAACTGGGGGTCGCGACAGTGTATCTGCTACCTTATTGCAGCGTCCAGGGATATATTTAATCCTTAAATCAATGCAGTGTCAAAGAGCATCGTGCCAATCTTCCTGTTGGCGACTTCAATGACAAAAGTCACCATAGAGGTTAAGTAACACATCTGCATGTGACATATCCACACTAACTAAATCTATGTGGGTTTCTTCAACTGGGGGTCGCGACAGTGTATCTGCTACCTTATTGCAGCGTCCAGGGATATATTTAATCCTTAAATCAATGCAGTGTCAAAGAGCATCGTGCCAATCTTCCTGTTGGCGACTTCAATGACAAAAGTCACCATAGAGGTTAAGTAACACATCTGCATGTGTCATATCCACACTAACTAAATCTATGTGGGTTTCTTCAACTGGGGGTCGCGACAGTGTATCTGTTACCTTATTGCAGCGTCCAGGGACATATTCAATCCTTAAATCAATGCAGTGTCAAAGAGCATCGTGTCAATCTTCCTGTTGGCGACTTCAATGACAAAAGTCACCATAGAGGTTAAGTAACACATCTGCATGTGTCATATCCACACTAACTAAATCTATGTGGGTTTCTTCAACTGGGGGTCGCGACAGTGTATCTGCTACCTTATTGCAGCGTCCAGGGACATATTCAATCCTTAAATCAATGCAGTGTCAAACAGCATCGTGCCAATCTTCCTGTTGGCGACTTCAATGACAAAAGTCACCATAGAGGTTAAGTAACACATCTGCATGTGTCATATCCACACTAACTAAATCTATGTGGGTTTCTTCAAGTGGGGGTCGCGACGGTGTATCTGCTACCTTATTGCAGCGTCCAGGGACATATTCAATCCTTAAATCAATGCAGTGTCAAAGAGCATCGTGCCAATCTTCCTGTTGGCGACTTCAATGACAAAAGTCACCATAGAGGTTAAGTAACACATCTGCATGTGTCATATCCACACTAACTAAATCTATGTGGGTTTCTTCAAGTGGGGGTCGCGACGGTGTATCTGCTACCTTATTGCAGCGTCCAAGGACATATTCAATCCTTAAATCAATGCAGTGTCAAAGAGCATCGTGCCAATCTTCCTGTTGGCGACTTCAATGACAAAAGTCACCATAGAGGTTAAGTAACACATCTGCATGTGTCATATCCACACTAACTAAATCTATGTGGGTTTCTTCAACTGGGGGTCGCGACAGTGTATCTGCTATCTTATTGCAGCGTCCAGGGATATATTTAATCCTTAAATCAATGCAGTGTCAAAGAGCATCGTGCCAATCTTCCTGTTGGCGACTTCAATGACAAAAGTCACCATAGAGGTTAAGTAACACATCTGCATGTGCCATATCCACACTAACTAAATCTATGTGGGTTTCTTCAACTGGGGGTCGCGACAGTGTATCTGCTACCTTATTGCAGCGTCCAGGGATATATTTAATCCTTAAATCAATGCAGTGTCAAAGAGCATCGTGCCAATCTTCCTGTTGGCGACTTCAATGACAAAAGTCACCATAGAGGTTAAGTAACACATCTGCATGTGTCATATCCACACTAACTAAATCTATGTGGGTTTCTTCAACTGGGGGTCGCGACAGTGTATCTGTTACCTTATTGCAGCGTCCAGGGACATATTCAATCCTTAAATCAATGCAGTGTCAAAGAGCATCGTGTCAATCTTCCTGTTGGCGACTTCAATGACAAAAGTCACCATAGAGGTTAAGTAACACATCTGCATGTGTCATATCCACACTAACTAAATCTATGTGGGTTTCTTCAACTGGGGGTCGCGACAGTGTATCTGCTACCTTATTGCAGCGTCCAGGGACATATTCAATCCTTAAATCAATGCAGTGTCAAAGAGCATCGTGCCAATCTTCCTGTTGGCGACTTCAATGACAAAAGTCACCATAGAGGTTAAGTAACACATCTGCATGTGTCATATCCACACTAACTAAATCTATGTGGGTTTCTTCAACTGGGGGTCGCGACAGTGTATCTGCTACCTTATTGCAGCGTCCAGGGACATATTCAATCCTTAAATCAATGCAGTGTCAAAGAGCATCGTGCCAATCTTCCTGTTGGCGACTTCAATGACAAAAGTCACCATAGAGGTTAAGTAACACATCTGCATGTGTCATATCCACACTAACTAAATCTATGTGGGTTTCTTCAAGTGGGGGTCGCGACGGTGTATCTGCTACCTTATTGCAGCGTCCAGGGATATATTTAATCCTTAAATCAATGCAGTGTCAAAGAGCATCGTGCCAATCTTCCTGTTGGCGACTTCAATGACAAAAGTCACCATAGAGGTTAAGTAACACATCTGCATGTGCCATATCCACACTAACTAAATCTATGTGGGTTTCTTCAACTGGGGGTCGCGACAGTGTATATGCTACCTTATTGCAGCGTCCAGGGATATATTTAATCCTTAAATCAATGCAGTGTCAAAGAGCATCGTGCCAATCTTCCTGTTGGCGACTTCAATGACAAAAGTCACCATAGAGGTTAAGTAACACATCTGCATGTGCCATATCCACACTAACTAAATCTATGTGGGTTTCTTCAACTGGGGGTCGCGACAGTGTATCTGCTACCTTATTGCAGCGTCCAGGGACATATTTAATCCTTAAATCAATGCAGTGTCAAAGAGCATCGTGCCAATCTTCCTGTTGGCGACTTCAATGACAAAAGTCACCATAGAGGTTAAGTAACACATCTGCATGTGTCATATCCACACTAACTAAATCTATGTGGATTTCTTCAAGTGGGGGTCGCGACAGTGTATCTGCTACCATATTGCAGCGTCCAGGGACATATTTAATCCTTAAATCAATGCAGTGTCAAAGAGCATCGTGCCAATCTTCCTGTTGGCGACTTCAATGACAAAAGTCACCATAGAGGTTGAGTAACGCATCTGCATGTCGCATATCCACACTAACTAAATCTATGTGGGTTTCTTCAATTGGGGGGTCGCGACAGTGTATCTGCTACCTTATTGCAGCGTCCAGGGACATATTCAATCCTTAAATCAATGCAGTGTCAAAGAGCATCGCGCCAATCTTCCTGTTGGCGACTTCAATGACAAAACTCACCATAGAGGTTAAGTAACACATCTGCATGTGTCATATCCACACTAACTAAATCTATGTGGGTTTCTTCAACTGGGGGTCGCGACAGTGTATCTGCTACCTTATTGCAGCGTCCAGGGACATATTCAATCCTTAAATCAATGCAGTGTCAAAGAGCATCGTGCCAATCTTCCTGTTGGCGACTTCAATGACAAAAGCCACCATAGAGGTTGAGTAACGCATCTGCATGTGGTATATCTACACTATCTAAATCTATGTGGGTTTCTTCAACTGGGGGTCGCGACAGTGTATCTGCTACCTTATTGCAGCGTCCAGGGACATATTCAATCCTTAAATCAATGCAGTGTCAAAGAGCATCGTGCCAATCTTCCTGTTGGCGACTTCAATGACAAAAGTCACCATAGAGGTTGAGTAACGCATCTGCATGTCGCATATCCACACTAACTAAATCTATGTGGGTTTCTTCAATTGGGGGGTCGCGACAGTGTATCTGCTACCTTATTGCAGCGTCCAGGGACATATTCAATCCTTAAATCAATGCAGTGTCAAAGAGCATCGCGCCAATCTTCCTGTTGGCGACTTCAATGACAAAACTCACCATAGAGGTTAAGTAACACATCTGCATGTGTCATATCCACACTAACTAAATCTATGTGGGTTTCTTCAATTGGGGGGTCGCGACAGTGTATCTGCTACCTTATTGCAGCGTCCAGGGACATATTCAATCCTTAAATCAATGCAGTGTCAAAGAGCATCGTGCCAATCTTCCTGTTGGCGACTTCAATGACAAAAGCCACCATAGAGGTTGAGTAACGCATCTGCATGTGGTATATCCACACTAACTAAATCTATGTGGGTTTCTTCAATTGGGGGGTCGCGACAGTGTATCTGCTACCTTATTGCAGCGTCCAGGGACATATTCAATCCTTAAATCAATGCAGTGTCAAAGAGCATCGTGCCAATCTTCCTGTTGGCGACTTCAATGACAAAAGCCACCATAGAGGTTGAGTAACGCATCTGCATGTGGTATATCTACACTATCTAAATCTATGTGGGTTTCTTCAACTGGGGGTCGCGACAGTGTATCTGCTACCTTATTGCAGCGTCCAGGGACATATTCAATCCTTAAATCAATGCAGTGTCAAAGAGCATCGTGCCAATCTTCCTGTTGGCGACTTCAATGACAAAAGTCACCATAGAGGTTAAGTAACACATCTGCATGTGTCATATCCACACTAACTAAATCTATGTGGGTTTCTTCAAGTGGGGGTCGCGACGGTGTATCTGCTACCTTATTGCAGCGTCCAGGGATATATTTAATCCTTAAATCAATGCAGTGTCAAAGAGCATCGTGCCAATCTTCCTGTTGGCGACTTCAATGACAAAAGTCACCATAGAGGTTAAGTAACACATCTGCATGTGCCATATCCACACTAACTAAATCTATGTGGGTTTCTTCAACTGGGGGTCGCGACAGTGTATCTGCTACCTTATTGCAGCGTCCAGGGACATATTCAATCCTTAAATCAATTCAGTGTCAAACAGCATCGTGTCAATCTTCCTGTTGGCGACTTCAATGACAAAAGTCACCATAGAGGTTAAGTAACACATCTGCATGTGTCATATCCACACTAACTAAATCTATGTGGATTTCTTCAAGTGGGGGTCGCGACAGTGTATCTGCTACCATATTGCAGCGTCCAGGGACATATTTAATCCTTAAATCAATGCAGTGTCAAAGAGCATCGTGCCAATCTTCCTGTTGGCGACTTCAATGACAAAAGTCACCATAGAGGTTGAGTAACGCATCTGCATGTCGCATATCCACACTAACTAAATCTATGTGGGTTTCTTCAATTGGGGGGTCGCGACAGTGTATCTGCTACCTTATTGCAGCGTCCAGGGACATATTCAATCCTTAAATCAATGCAGTGTCAAAGAGCATCGCGCCAATCTTCCTGTTGGCGACTTCAATGACAAAACTCACCATAGAGGTTAAGTAACACATCTGCATGTGTCATATCCACACTAACTAAATCTATGTGGGTTTCTTCAACTGGGGGTCGCGACAGTGTATCTGCTACCTTATTGCAGCGTCCAGGGACATATTCAATCCTTAAATCAATGCAGTGTCAAAGAGCATCGTGCCAATCTTCCTGTTGGCGACTTCAATGACAAAAGCCACCATAGAGGTTGAGTAACGCATCTGCATGTGGTATATCTACACTATCTAAATCTATGTGGGTTTCTTCAACTGGGGGTCGCGACAGTGTATCTGCTACCTTATTGCAGCGTCCAGGGACATATTTAATCCTTAAATCAATGCAGTGTCAAAGAGCCTCGTGCCAATCTTCCTGTTGGCGACTTCAATGACAAAAGTCACCATAGAGGTTAAGTAACACATCTGCATGTGCCATATCCACATTAACTAAATCTATGTGGGTTTCTTCAACTGGGGGTCGCGACAGTGTATCTGCTACCTTATTGCAGCGTCCAGGGACATATTCAATCCTTAAATCAATACAGTGTCAAAGAGCATCGTGTCAATCTTCCTGTTGGCGACTTCAATGACAAAAGTCACCATAGAGGTTAAGTAACACATCTGCATGTGTCATATCCACACTAACTAAATCTATGTGGGTTTCTTCAACTGGGGGTCGCGACAGTGTATCTGCTACCTTATTGCAGCGTCCAGGGACATATTTAATCCTTAAATCAATGCAGTGTCAAAGAGCCTCGTGCCAATCTTCCTGTTGGCGACTTCAATGACAAAAGTCACCATAGAGGTTAAGTAACACATCTGCATGTGCCATATCCACATTAACTAAATCTATGTGGGTTTCTTCAACTGGGGGTCGCGACAGTGTATCTGCTACCTTATTGCAGCGTCCAGGGACATATTCAATCCTTAAATCAATACAGTGTCAAAGAGCATCGTGTCAATCTTCCTGTTGGCGACTTCAATGACAAAAGTCACCATAGAGGTTAAGTAACACATCTGCATGTGTCATATCCACACTAACTAAATCTATGTGGGTTTCTTCAACTGGGGGTCGCGACAGTGTATCTGCTACCTTATTGCAGCGTCCAGGGACATATTTAATCCTTAAATCAATGCAGTGTCAAAGAGCATCGTGCCAATCTTCCTGTTGGCGACTTCAATGACAAAAGCCACCATAGAGGTTGAGTAACGCATCTGCATGTGGCATATCCACACTAACTAAATTTATGTGGGTTTCTTCAATTGGAGGTCGCGACAGTGTATCTGCTACCTTATTGCAGCGTCCAGGGACATATTCAATCCTTAAATCAATGCAGTGTCAAAGAGCATCGTGCCAATCTTCCTGTGGGCGACTTCAATGACAAAAGCCACCATAGAATTTGAGTAATGCATCTGCATGTGGCATATCCACACCAACTAAATCTATGGGGGTTTCTTAAATTGGGGGTCGCGACAGTGTATCTGCTACCTTGTTGCAGCGTCCAGGGACATATTCAATCCTTAAATCAATGCAGTGTCAAAGAGCATCGCGCCAATCTTCCTGTTGGCGACTTCAATGACAAAAGCCACCGTAGAGGTTGATGGTCAGTTTTGATTAGAAAGTTGAAAACTCCAGATAGTCGCGAAATTTCTCTACAGCCCACACAACTGCCCAGGCATCTCTTTCTCTGCTTGCGTAGTTTTGCTCAGCAGCAGTGAGCAATCGGCTTGCATATTCCACAGGGTGTTCATTAGCGCCCTTCCCCTGGAGTAATACTGCCCCTATAGCGTAAGTAGTTGCGTCAGTTCGCAAAATAAAAACCTCTTTTGGGTCAGCTTGCTGTAGAATTGAACTCTCAGTTAACAACATTTTAAGTGTGTGAAAAGCTTCTTCTTGATGTTCTTCTCACCTCCATTTGGTATTCTTTCTAGTCAATTCAGTCAGTGGCCTAGCAATTTAAGCGAAATTGCAGATGAACGATCGAAGCCATGCGCATGTCTGTAAAAATGTCAGCAGTTGTTTCACATTGGTTGGCTGCTTCATATCTCGGATAGCACTGACTTTATCAGGATTTGGAATTATGCCATCAGGAGTTATGACATGTTCCACATAATTTACTTTCTCATGTGCAAAAGTGCATTTGTCCCTGTTCAGAACCAGAGTCCTGATGAATGTCGTTTGAAGTTCGGACAAGTGGAAGGCCGGGTCCTGGTCTGGCAAAAGAAAATGGCGTGGAATGGCGAGAACAAAATCACAGAACTTAATATTTAAGGTCTGGACTTGTTTTCACACCACATTCACGATTCGTAGCCACGAGTTGGGCGCCAATTTGTAGCGGGATTCATATTTAATTAATCGAAAATAGGCTACAACGTATTACAAAGTGATTTTACTCACCAAAATATTTAAAAAAAAATCCAACAAAACATAAAGTTATACCCAAAATCCGAAGAGTGTCCTATCTCTCTTCCCTTTTCTTAAGGTAAGAGTCACGGAGGTTATGGGTCTTGGGATGTGGAAAATTTGGGAATTCCTGGTTTTGGTGTGGGGAATTAATTTTCTTAAGTGTTGGCTACACTGGATAAGACGTGGTCCAAAAAAATCTTTTCTGAGAAGCTGAAGATGGTAGTTTTATCGATGATTATTATCCTATGAGGAAAAAGTTTGTGCATTTAGACCTTAGGTAGGTACATAGACATAAAGACAATATCTAGCGCAAAAATAGTCTTTACCTGACTGAAAGAAATAACCCTCTTTTTAGTCCCAAACAAAAAAGCTGATAAGGATTTTGTTAGTTAAAATTAAGCGTATTATCCACATTTTCCAACTTTTTTACCCTCTAATTTCAGGCAAATTAAAGCAATTTAACCGACAATCGGTTTCTTGTATCAGAGCTAGACCCAATTTTAACGAATAAAGCGGCGTTATTTGCCTGTCACAGCCACGTCAAACTGACCCCTATAATTTCCGTTCGGACTCGCATACGGGGCCTACATACGAGAAAAGAAAGATTGTACACGGTTCCAGTGAGGGTTTTAACAAAATCTTGGATTCCTATTTAAGCAAAAGTGAAAATTAGAACTTAAAAATAATAAAAAAATTAAAAAAATAATTCACATACTGCTTGAGGATTATTAATACACTTTTCTCTATTGTTTTAGTGCAGTATTTTTATATCTTATGGAGACAATGGGTAAATAATAGTACTCTGGTGGTCTAAGGAGTACCACAAGATACAACGATATAGAAGATAATAGCCACCAGGTATATGTTACTTTGTGTTGTCTATACACCAAGGATAATCTTCTTTAATAGTTTAACGACCGTATCGGTTCCGACTGAAGACGGGCTCGAGATTTTTGATTGACAGGCAAATTTGAAATTGACTATTTTCTGCGGTTTGAATATTATTAGACTTTTAAGAGGGTATCTAATTTGTGTAATTACAGTCCTGCGTATGAAAACGCCAGTCGCTGCTCTGTTATTACGTGAATAATTACTAGTTATACTTCCGTTATAAGCGAGTTTTTTTTCTTACGAAATTTTGGGTTTCTTTATTCAGATAAACCAACTATGCCTAGATATAATCAGGAGAACACAATTGTGAGCAAGTTTGGTAATATCTTGCAATAGGTTTTCAAAACGGAAGTACGAAAAAACCTTATTAAGTTCTTAGCGTTCTAAGAGAAGGTCTCAGAATCGGAAAGATACATATTCTACAATTAGAATATGTATCTTTTTGTATCTTTCTATATGTATCTCGATCTTTCAAAGTATCAATGCACTTTGAAAGATCGTGAAAGATTTTACAGTGCCTGTAGTTGTTTGGTCAAAAAAATATCACACCAATAAACTCGGTGATATTCCTAATCAAATGCTATTTCCGGAAGGTTTTTTGCTGTATTTAATCGGAATAGCACGTTTGCAATCCCCTAAGAACGTTTACGAACTGAATTCGAATGAAATTAACCCCTAAAGAGGCTTTTTTAAAAATGGTCCAAAAACGCGATTCCAAAACTGCCTAAAAATCGCCCACTGAAGGGGTCTATCTCCGAAAATATTGCACCTAGAGAGGTGAAAGTGATCATCAAGAACAGGAAAAAAACAGTTGAATTTACTCAAATCGGTCGAGGCGTTCTCAACTTACAGGCAGTAGTTAGGAGCGGCTTAAAATGATCGGGAATCTTAAAAAATATATATCGGGACAAAAATTGATTTAAAATGTCTCAAAGCATCTAAAAACGCAAGTTTTTATGTTTTTAAAGAATTTTATTACAAAATCAGTTAAAATATAGCCAAAAATCAGTAGACTTAAAACTAAAAAAAACAACAAATTTAAAGTTTTTGAAAAAATAGATTAAGATTTGGGCGAAAATTGGTTAAAAATGACTCAAAGCTTCCAAAAACTCAAGTTTCCATAATCGTAGAAAAAGACCATTTTTTCTCTAAGAGACTGATAGAAATTCTATCTCTAAGAGACAGATAGAAAAAGTTTTAAATTAGAGAACTCTAAATCAACAGTCTCAAATTTATTTTCAAGTTCTTTGGCTACATATTTCGCCTAAAAAGGCATCATCAGGCCGCCATCAAAATATACATTAAAATTGTTAAAAAGGATTGTTAAAAGAATAAAATACGTTTATATTTTTACAATATAAGTCCTCGACAATATGCAAAAATGTAAACGAATTGTATTCTTTTAAGAATCTTTTTTGATAATTTTAACGTGTATTTTGATTGCCGCCTGATGATGCCTTTTTAGGCAAAACATGTAGCCAAAGAACTTGAAAATAAATTTGAGACTGTTGACTTGGAGTTTGCTATTTCAAACTTGCAAGTTTTCATGTTTTTAAAGAAATTGAATTTTATGACAAAATCAGAAAAACTGATTAAATCTTCTAATTTGTTGTTTTTGTTAAAGTTACATTTTTGATCCAAAATAAGTAAAATTTGACGGAAAAGGTCTCAAAATGCAGTTTTTGTTGTTTTTCAAAAACGTCAATTAAGAACTAGGGCCAAAAGTCAGTTCGAAACGACTTAAAACTACAAAAAAATGGAAATTTTGAGTTTTTGAAAAAAATAGATCAAGATTGGGGCAAAAAAATATTAAAAATGACTTAAATTGAAAAACTGAAATTCAGTTCTATTACAAAATTAGGAAAAACTGATTAAATCTTTTAATTTGTTGTTTGTGGTAAAGTTACATTTTTAGTCCAAAATAAGAAAAATTTGACTGAAAACGTCTCAAAATGCAGGTTTGGTGTTTTTCGAAAAAGTCAGTTAAGAATTAGTGCCAAAAGTCAGTTAGAAACGACCTAAATCTACAAAAAATGCAACTTTGAGGTTTTTGAAAAAAATAGATCAAGATTAGGGCAAAAATCCGTTAAAGTGTCTAAAAATGCAAGTCTTCGTATTTTTGAAACTGACTAATCTCTTCTATTTTGTTGTTTTTGGCAAAGTTACATTTTTAGTCCAAAATAAGTGAAATTTGACTGAAATCGTCTCAAAATGCAAGTTTGGTGTTTTTCAAAAAACACGTCAGGTAAGAATTAGGACCAAAAATCTGAAACGCACTTAAAACTACAAAAAAAATGCAAATTTGAAAAAAAAATTGATTAAGATTAGGGCGAAAATTGGTAACAAATGTCTCAAAACGTCCAAAAATGCAAGTTTCCATGTTTAAAAAAAAAATGAATTTTATACCCAAATGTAAAGTTCCTTTTTGGGTCCAAAATAAGAGAAACTAGACTGAAAACGTCTCAAAATGCAAGTTTGGTGTTTACGAAAAAGTCAGGTAAGAATTAGGGCCAAAAATCAGTTAGAAACGACTTAACATTTTTTTCAAAATGTTTGTGTTGAATGTTGTAATTTCACTTTCGTTCTTAATGGCATTTCAATAGAACATTTACGTTGTTTTTAGAAACTCTGTTGGGTCCTTTTTCTTTGTTTACGATCCTTATCTCTTCTCAAAAAAAGTCTACAGGTCTTCAGTAGAAAAAAACTTCTCCTGATAAATGAAAGAATTGAGAAAAAAATATTTAAAAAAGAATATATACGAATACAAAGCTATTAAATACTAAACTTTTCTTGAAATTATTTGACAGAAAGAAAAGCTTGCTGACAGAGGACAGTAATAGAAGAAAAAAAAAGAGAATCTAAAAGAAAAAATAAGGAAATATACGAATTTAACCGCTATTACTCAGAAAAAATTGTACGGAATTAGAACATTAAGACAGAAGACAGAGGAAGTTAGAAGCAAAAAAATCAACCAGATTAAGTGTGGAGGCTCTAAATAGAAATTTTAAGTTTACTTTTTCATTCAGCTTTTTATTAATTTTTCAAGATATTTGTGTTGAATGTAGTAATTTCACTTTCACTTTTACTAGCTTTAAAGAAAACTTGAAATGTAGGCAGATGTTTAACAGAATGAAGACTTGCTGAGAGTAATAAAAGAGAACAAAAATAAATAAAGAAAATCTGAAAGAATAAATAAGAAAATATATAAATTTAACCGCTAGTACTCAAAAGAAAATGGTATAGAATAAGAACATTAAAATAGAAGACATAGACGAAATTAGAAGCAAAGAAAATAAAACTAACTGAGAAGGCTCCAAATAGAAATTTTAAGTTTTTTTTTTTATTAAGTTTTTTACTCATTTTTCATTCGGCGTTTTTATTCATGTATGTGTTGAATGTTCTAACTTCACTTTCGTTTTGATTAGCATTAAACAAAGTTGCGTTTAAAACGTGAACAATTCTTTAACAGAAGAAAGGCCTGTTCTGAGTAACAAAAGAGAACGGAAGTAATAAAGACAATCTAAGAGAGTTAATAAGTTAATGGTGAAAGGTAACAGGTTTAGGACTGGAAATAAAACTTCCAATTTCTCGACACGCCTGGCGTGCCGAGACGAAGAAATTCGGAGAAACAAGAAATTTTAAGTTTTATTTCCAGTCCTAACCCTGTTACCTTTCACCATTAACTTAGATAGGACGTGAATACTGTAGTAGAGTTAATAAGGAAATGAATTAATTTAACCAATATGATTCAGAACAAATTAGTATGAAATGAGAAGATTAAAATAGAAGACAGAGGAGGTTGGAAACAAAAAAATAAACAGGGCTAACTGAAAAGGCCTCAAATAGAAATTTTACCTTCAGTTTTTCTTTCAGATTTTTATTCTTTTCTCAAAATATTTGTGTTGAATGTTGTAATTTAAACTTAAAACTACAAAATAATAGAAATTTGAAGTTTATGAAAAAATAGATTAAGATTAGGGCGAAAATTGGTTAAAAATGACTCAAAGCGTCCAAAAATTTAAGTTTTCACGTTTTTAAAGAAATTGAATTTTATGACAAAATCAGGAAAACTGATTAAGGGCGACTTTTACAAGTTCACGTAAAACTTCAGATTGAAGATAACACACCAGACTTGATGTACATTGCATTGTTTAGCTGACAGATAAACAATGCAATGTAGGTTATATCTGGAGTTTTATCTTCATTCTGAAGTTTTACTTGAACTTGTAAAAGTCACCCTAAATCTTCTAATTTGTTTGTTTTAGTAAAGTTACATTTTTGGTTCAAAATAAGTGAAATTTGACTGAAAACGTCTCAAAACGTAAGTTTTGAGACAAACCCAGGTAAAAATTAGGGCCAAAAATCAGTTCTAAACGACTTAAAACTCCAAAAAAAAACTGCAAATTTGAAGTTTGTGATAAATGGTTTAAGGTTAGGGCAAAAATTGGTTAAAAATGACTTAAAGCCTCTAAAAATGTAAGTCTTCATGTTTTTGAAGAAATTCAACTTTATGACAAAATCATTAAACTCTTCTATTTTATTGTTTTCGCAAAGTTACATTTTTGGTCCAAAATAAATCAAATTTGACTGATTGAACGACTCATAATGCATTTTTCGAAAAGTTTACGTTAAAATTAGGGCCCAGATCGGTTAAAAATTACTTAGAGTTTTTTAGAATGCCATTTTGAAGTCTTTGGAATAATTCAGGTTAGAATTAGTGCCAAAATTAATTAAAAATTAGTTAAAAAGTTGAGAATTGAGAAAAAAGTCCTACTACCCATTTGGACATTTACAAAAAAAAAATCGGAAATTTTGTTGTTTTTTGATCGGTATGGCACTTTTGCAATCCCCGAAGAACGTAACAAACTCAATTCGAATAAAATTAACCTCTAAAAAGGCTTTTTTAAAAATACTTCAAAAACGCGATTTTAAAAGTACCTAAAAATCGCCCAACGCAGATGGAATGGATGGCAATGAAGGAAGGTGAAAGAGGACATCAATAAAAGGAAATAACACTCAAATCGGTCGAGGCGTTCTCAAGTTACAGGCAGTCAAAGTTGAGAATTGAGAAAAAAGTCCTAATAGCCTGCCTTTCTGAAAGGGATTAAAATAAACGGCAAAAACATAGACCACAGATACGCAGACGATACTGTTATCCTCGCAAGTAGCCTGGAGGATCTTCAAACTCATCTGGAGAAAACTGATACAACGAGCGAGGAATATGGACTTACCCTGAACACCTCCAAGACAAACCATACGACCATCAGCAAAAACCTCCAGCCTCCTATGGTTTTGAGTTTAAATCAAAAAACTGTAGAATGAGTGGGGAGATAAACGTACATGGGATCAATATTGAATGCAAACTGGGATCAATCCGTGGAAGTAAGATGCAGAATCGAGAAGGCAAGAACTGTATTCAATAGTATGAAAACATTTTTCGTCAACTGAAACCTTAGCCTACAAGTGAAAATAAGAATGGACAGATGTTACATCCTTCCAGTCCTTTTGTACGGCGTTGAGGCGTGGACCATGACAGAAGCCTTGATGGGAAAGCTCGAAGCGTTCGAAATGTGGACATATCGGAGAATTCTGCGCATCTCATGGATCGAGCACGTAACTAACGAAGAAGTACTTGGAAGAATAGGTAAAACGAAAGAAGGGACACTCACAGTGAAGGAAGGAAAAATGCAGTACTTCGGACATATTATGAGGAACAAAGATATCGACTACTGCAGCTTATCCTATAGGGAAAGGTCGACGGTAGGAGAGAATCAGGAAGGAGAAGGAAATTATGGCTGCAAGTGGTTTGGGATGACATCTTTACAATTATTTAAACAGGCAGCTGATATAAAAATAGCCATTATAATCGCCAACGTTCGCAGAGAATAAGGAACCACAAGAAACAGATGAATTACAAACTTAAACAATGAGCATTTTAGGTTATTTATATTTCTCAAAGAAATCCACTAATCACCACTTAGAGATGTATTTCACACCTAAATTTGTTCGAGAACTTTTTTATTTTTCATTTTTCAAAGTTTTTATTATTTTTGTAATAGAATTGAAAACATTGGTCAACGCATATCTGAGTTGATTGTGAGATGGGGAAAAAAAAGAAAATGGCTAACGTAAGGAAGTGTAGTTCCATCGAGAGGCCGCTTAACCCTAAGACTACAACCGTTTTGCGGTCATACATCCCAATAACATTTACCTTTTTAATGGATTTTACAATGCGTTTTTAATTGTTTATTGTCCTTGAAATTTTTGTTCCCTCAAACAATATATCTTCTGTAAGGAAAAACATCCAAATCTTACTTACTTTGGCCAGAGAGATGAATTGCAAGTCTCTTTTCTCTGACTGGGTATATTTGGACCACTTGAAGATTGGTCCACTATGTCTGTCAATCATGATAATTCCATCTGTAGTTGGCTTGTGATCTGGGACTGAAAGAAACTCTCTAACTGAAAGTAGAGATTCATTGACAATCAGCATTTCACAGTCGTCTTCACATAATAGGTACATAGTTGACCCATATTCACTTTCATTTTTTTTTTGTAATTGTTTCTTGATATTCACTTGTTTCTCAATATTCATTCGTATATGCATTTCCACGATTATTGTGAGCTAATAGTCCTTTTCTAGAGTCCGTAATTTCTACAAACTGCAGCCAAGAATGGAAATAAAGCAATCGTCGAGTTAGATAACAAGATTCTGCTAAATTAGTCCTTCTCTGTGAAATCGACTATATTGCTTGAGCTCATAACTAACTTACATTTTTTGACCATAAAACTGTAAACTATCTATACTCTCTGCATAGTGTGAAAGAAGTGCCACTTCCTCAAAGTAACTTAATGGTTTGGTTTGTTGTCACAAAGTTGTTCAAAATCATTCCCAAGTAAATCTGTCATCCTAGTTAGACTATTTAGCTCAAAAAAAAAAAACAATTACTTAGTTGATAACTTTTCTATTCACAACACTTCTAGTATATAATGGAAAGCTTTTTCAGCAAAATGCGATTTTTTGATGAATTTTTTTGGTGCTGGGTCAGAATGAACACCCTCTTTGTTATCTCGAAAATTTCCAGATACTTGGCTTGTGAAGTGAAGAATTGGCATTGATCTAGATTCAAACAAAATTCTCAATCATAAATCGGCGAAGGACCTGTTGTAGTCTCTTGTCATGTTCTGGTCCACCGAAAGAAATTCCATAATGTTAAATTGTTCTTGGAGCTACAAATAGTACTGCCAATCTAACAGGTCAAGCCACACCAACGGACTTGAGATGCGTCAGGCTTAATACAAAACATCACAAGCAACATCGTGCAGTGCCATTCTCTTTTTTGAGGAGAAACAATCTTTCTCTTTCACAGTTGTCTGTGACAAGACATGCACAAGACATGCAAAGAAAAAAGAGATAAAACTTTGCTACCTTTTATTATACGTTTTGACTAACTTACTATCAACAATGGCACCGTTCTGTGTGATAATCGTGCTGTGATTCCTCAAATTGCGAAAGAACATTTCTCTCGTGCATATTGCAAAAGGATAATCCTTTAGTACTTGCTGTTCAAGATACCGAAACCGTGAGAACTGCAACACAATGTATATTTTATATGGGTCCTTGGTGTTATTGGTTATGATTTCGATACTGAGTACGTTAAATCTCGCTCGTCGTTAAACGGCGCCTACGGCAGCCATGGAATGCACTCTCGACCTGCTTCTGGACATTTTTAAAAAAAAAAATTTGATTTGCTGTTTTTGATCGGAATGGCACTTTTGCAATCCCCTAAGAACGTAATAAACTGAATTCGAATGAAATTAACCTCTAAAGAGACTTTTTTAAAAATGGTCTAAAAACGCCTAAAAGTGGTCTAAAACGCCTAAAAAAGTCCCAATTGGACTTTTTTTCTCAATTCTCAAAAGTCCCAATTGGACTTTCTTTCTCAATTCTCAAAAGTTCCTTTGGACTTTTTCAAACAAATTTCGGGTTTTTTTTTACTGTTTTTGATCGGAATAGCACTTTTGCAATCCCCTAAAAACGTAACAAACTCAATTCGAATAAAATTAACCTCTAAAGAGGCTTTTTTAAAAATAGCCAAAAACGCGATTCAAAAAGTGCCTAAAAGTCTCTCATCGAAGGGGTCTATCTCCGAAAATATTGCACCTACGGAACTTCCACTGGTGGAAGGTGAAAGAGAACATCAAGAAGAGGAAAAAACAGTTGGATTCACTCAAATCGATCGAGGCGTTGTCAAGCTACAGGCAGGCAAAGTTGAGAATTGAGAAAATAGTCCTATACCCCCCCCCCCCCCTTTGGACATGTTCAAAAACATTTCGGGACATTTTTTTTGCTGTTTTTGATCGAAATGTCACTTTTGCAATCCCCTAAAAATGCAACCAACTCAATTCGAATAAAATTAACCTCTAAAGAGACTTTTTTAAAAATAGCCAAAAACGCGATTCAAAAAGTGCCTAAAAGTCTCTCATCGAAGGGGTCTATCTCCGAAAATATTGCACCTACTTCCACTGGTGGGAGGTGAAAGAGAACATCAAGAAGAGGAAAAAACAGTTGGATTCACTTAAATCGATCGAGGCGTTGTCAAGCTACAGGCAGGCAAAGTTGAGAATTGAGAAAAAAAGTCCCAATGGACCCTGTGGATTTTTTCAAACAAATTTCGGAATTCTTTTTGCTGTTTTTGATCGGAATAGCACTTTTGCAATCCCCTAAACCCGTAACAAACTCAATTCGAATAAAATTAACCTCTAAAGAGACTTTTTTAAAAATAGCCAAAAACGCGATTCAAAAAGTGCCTAAAAGTTTCTCATCGAAGGGGTCTATCTCCGAAAATATTGCACCTACTTCCACTTGTGGGAGGTGAAAGAGAACATCAAGAAGAGGAAAAAACAGTAGGATTCACTTAAATCGATCGAGGCGTTGTCAAGCTACAGGCAGGCAAAGTTGAGAATTGAGAAAAAAAGTCCCAATGGACCCTGTGGATTTTTTCAAACAAATTTCAGAATTCTTTTTGCTGTTTTTGATCGGAATAGCAATTTTTGCAATCCCCTAAACACGTAACAAACTCAATTCGAATAAAATTAACCTCTAAAAAGACTTTTTTAAAAATAGCCAAAAACGCGATTCAAAAAGTGCCTAAAAGTCTCTCATCGAAGGGGTCTATCTCCGAAAATATTGCACCTACGGAACTTCCACTGGTGGAAGGTGAAAGAGGACATCAAGAAGAGGAAAAAACCGTTGAATTCACTCAAATCAGTCGATGCGTTCTCAAGTTACAGGCAGCCAAGTTGAGAATTGAGAAAAAAAGTCCCACTTTTTGGACTTTTTCAAACAAATTTCGATTTTTTTTTTTTGCTGTTTTTGATCGGAATAGCACTTTTGCAATTCCCTAAAAACGCAACAAACTCAATTCGAATAAAATTAACCTCTAAAGAGACTTTTTTAAAAATAGCCAAAAACGCGATTCAAAAAGTGCCTAAAAGTCTCTCATCGAAGGGGTCTATCTCCGAAAATATTGCACCTACTTCCACTGGTGGGAGGTGAAAGAGAACATCAAGAAGAGGAAAAAACAGTTGGATTCACTTAAATCGAGCGAGGCGTTGTCAAGCTACAGGCGGTCAAATTTGAGAATTGAGAAAATAGTCCTATACCCCCCCTTTGGACATGTTCAAAAACATTTCGGGACATTTTTTTTGCTGTTTTTGATCGAAATGTCACTTTTGCAATCCCCTAAAAATGCAACCAACTCAATTCGAATAAAATTAACCTCTAAAGAGACTTTTTTAAAAATAGCCAAAAACGCGATTCAAAAAGTGCCTAAAAGTCTCTCATCGAAGGGGTCTATCTCCGAAAATATTGCACCTACGGAACTTCCACTGGTGGAAGGTGAAAGAGGACATCAAGAAGAGGAAAAAACCGTTGAATTCACTCAAATCAGTCGATGCGTTCTCAAGTTACAGGCAGCCAAGTTGAGAATTGAGAAAAAAAGTCCCACTTTTTGGACTTTTTCAAACAAATTTCGGTTTTTTTTTTGCTGTTTTTGATCGGAATAGCACTTTTGCAATTCCCTAAAAGCGCAACAAACTCAATTCGAATAAAATTAACCTCTAAAGAGACTTTTTTAAAAATAGCCAAAAACGCGATTCAAAAAGTGCCTAAAAGTCTCTTATCGAAGGGGTCTATCTCCGAAAATATTGCACCTACTTCCACTGGTAAGAGGTGAAAGAGAACATCAAGAAGAGGAAAAAACAGTTGGATTCACTCAAATCGATCGAGGCGTTGTCAAGCTACAGGCAGGCAAAGTTGAGAATTGAGAAAATAGTCCTATACCCCCCCCCCCCCCCTATGGACATGTTCAAAAACATTTCGGGACATTTTTTTTGCTGTTTTTGATCGAAATGTCACTTTTGCAATCCCGTAAAAATGCAACAAACTCAATTCGAATAAAATTAACCTCTAAAGAAGCTTTTTTAAAAATAGCCGAAAACGCGATTCAAAAAGTGCCTAAAAGTCTCTCATCGAAGGGGTCTATCTCCGAAAATATGGCACCTACTTCCACTGGTGGAAGGTGAAAGAGAACATCAAGGAGAGGAAAAAACAGTTGGATTCACTTAAATCGAGCGAGGCGTTGTCAAGCTACAGGCGGTCAAATTTGAGAATTGAGAAAATAGTCCTATACCCCCCCTTTGGACATGTTCAAAAACATTTCGGGACATTTTTTTTTGCTGTTTTTGATCGAAATGTCACTTTTGCAATCCCCTAAAAATGCAACCAACTCAATTCGAATAAAATTAACCTCTAAAGAGACTTTTTTAAAAATAGCCAAAAACGCGATTCAAAAAGTGCCTAAAAGTCTCTCATCGAAGGGGTCTATCTCCGAAAATATTGCACCTACTTCCACTGGTGGAAGGTGAAAGAGAACATCAAGGAGAGGAAAAAACAGTTGGATTCACTTAAATCGATCGAGGCGTTGTCAAGCTACAGGCAGGCAAAGTTGAGAATTGAGAAAAAAAGTCCCAATGGACCCTGTGGATTTTTTCAAACAAATTTCGGAATTCTTTTTGCTGTTTTTGATCGGAATAGCACTTTTGCAATCCGCTAAACACGTAACAAACTCAATTCGAATAAAATTAACCTCTAAAGAGACTTTTTTAAAAATAGCCAAAAACGCGATTCAAAAAGTGCCTAAAAGTTTCTCATCGAAGGGGTCTATCTCCGAAAATATTGCACCTACTTCCACTTGTGGGAGGTGAAAGAGAACATCAAGAAGAGGAAAAAACAGTTGGATTCACTTAAATCGATCGAGGCGTTGTCAAGCTACAGGCGGTCAAAGTTGAGAATTGAGAAAATAGTCCTATACCCCCCCTTTGGACATGTTCAAAAACATTTCGGGACATTTTTTTTGCTGTTTTTGATCGAAATGTCACTTTTGCAATCCCCTAAAAATGCGACCAACTCAATTCGAATAAAATTAACCTCTAAAGAGGCTTTTTTAAAAATAGCCAAAAACGCGATTCAAAAAGTGCCTAAAAGTCTCTCATCGAAGGGGTCTATCTCCGAAAATATTGCACCTACTTCCACTGGTGGGAGGTGAAAGAGAACATCAAGAAGAAGAAAAACAGTTGGATTCACTTAAATCGATGGAGGCGTTGTCAAGCTACAGGCGGTCAAAGTTGAGAATTGAGAAAATAGTCCTATACCCCCCCCCCCCCTTTGGACATGTTCAAAAACATTTCGGGACATTTTTTTTGCTGTTTTTGATCGAAATGTCACTTTTGCAATTCCCTAAGAACGTAACAAACTGAATTCGAATGAAATTAACCTCTAAAGAGGCTTCTTTAAAAATAGTCCAAAAACGCGATTCTAAAAGTGCCTAAAAATCGCTCCCCGAAAATATTGCACCTATGGAACCTCCACTGGTGGATGGTGAAAGAGGACATCAAGAAGAGGTAAAAACAATTGGATTCACTCAAATCGGTCGACGTGTTTTCAAGTTACAGGCAGTCGAATTTGAGAATTGAGAAAAAAGTCCTAGTAGCCCCCCCCCTTTGTACATTTTCAAAAAAATTTCGGGACATTTTTTTTGCTGTCTTTGATTGGAATGGCACTTTTGCAATCCCCTAAGAACGTAATAAACTCAATTTGAATGAAATTAACCTCTAAAGGACTTTTTTTTTAATTGTCCAAAAACGCGATTCTAAAAGTGCTTATAAATCGCCCACCGAGGGGGTTTATCTTCGAAATTATTCCACCAATGGAACTTCCAGTGGTGCAAGGTGAAAGATAACATCATCACTCAAATCAGTCGAGGCGTTCTCAAGTTACAGGCGGTCAAATTTGAAAATTGAGAAAAAAGTCCTAATACCCCCCTTTGGACATTTTTTTGTTCTATTTATTTCTACAACCTCTAAAGTGTTTTTTTAATGGTTAAATAATAGTCTGTTTTATATACTTTTATATGAAGATAAAGGTCAACAAATTAAGGCAAATCCGTAGAAGATTATTTTATCTCAAGTTAGGTTTGATGTGAAAAAAGATTCAGGATTGTAAAACCTTCATCTACGTCAGATAAATGAACAGAAAAAAGGACAGATTCATTGAAATAACTCATTTAATAAGTTTCTGAAGAGTTGTGAGTATATTGTGTCCGGAGTTTTAAAATAAAATATTTCAGTGCATTTTGTAAATTTGTTTCATATTAGCTCAAATTATTGTTTCGACAACTACACATTTAGGTTTATTGCATTTGGAAAGATGAAAACTGTTGCCATATCTGAACATTAGAAACTTACCTTTTTTATTATTCTGTATTTTGTACTTTTGTAAACTATATCGACATATACAAATTTTTCTCTAATTGTCTAAAGCTAAAAGACCTCCAAACTCTTTTTCAAAATCTGGTTTTCAAAAATTTCTCATATCCTAAGAATGGCTTTAGTTTACGGCACGTATAACCATCCACATTTTCTAGTTTTATAGTGCTGTTAAGTTGCAATTTGTTCCCACAATATTAGCCGATCCCGGCTTCAATATATCGCCGAACATGAATCAATAAAATCGAAACTTGATACGTTGATTAATACAATTCGGAGCTATGAAAATCAGTGTCTTTTAGCGACAAAAATTAGCGTGTTAGCAGACGGACACGATTTCCTCCGGCGTGCGACACGCAACAGGGCGTGCTAAGGATGCCATGCCGTACGTGGGGCCCATCACCATACCGGGCTATTTGGAACTTTTCTACCGAGGTCCAGTCTTTTTCCGTCTTTTCGATTAAACGTCAGATTCGGCTACAAATCTCGACCAAAACCGTAATATTTAAACTGCAACCCAACGAAAACTAACGGCGAAAAGGGCAGAGTTCTTCGAAATAACACGTCTGTGATTTGTGTGGTTCTTTGACGGTTTAAAGTGATATTTGTGTTGGTTTGGTGAAAACAAAAAGAGTGGTTTTGTGCGCAAAGTCTGTACCTTTTAGTTATCATTAAAAGCCATTACATGTGGAGAAATTTCCTGAGTGACTGACTGCAAAAAGATCCAGGGACATGTTGTGCAGAAACACTTCTGTGTGTTTTCACCAGTGACAGTCATTGAGGGGGAGTTAAATTATTTCAGGAGAGATTTGCTACTAAAAAAGAACTAAAAAGTAGGTGTGGTAATTCTTAACTTATAGTTTACAAGTTTCATTAGAAATACAAAAAATAGCTGACAAAATAGTTGTAAAAATTCATCTAATTTAACAAAAACTGGGGATTATTCTTTGCAACCCAATTTCTTGATAGTTTAGTTGTCTCCATTAAACAAAATTTTAAATAAATGTCAGCCATCCCTATCGAAGATAATATAAATTGATTCAAATTATTATCCTACTTCAATGCATCATTTCTCCCGGTTCTCTCTTGGCAAACTGAAAGGGCAAAATGGCAAACACGCAACGCCTCGTTAACATAAACTATGTCCGCTGATAACTTTATAATGTCTTTATATACCATTCGATACAATGTTTATGAGACCACAACTATCAACCTGAAGAATGGTCGAGCAGTGCCCTGATCGACGAATTGCCAAGCAGCAAAGAATTACGAAGCTGCTCCATTACGAGATTTTAAGGAAGTAAAGTGTCTTAATTTACTTTCGGTAACCGGATTATAGAAATTATGTCCATCAAGAATCTCCTCATGAGTATATAATTGAATCCAACATTTCACCATATTATGGAAACTGTAATAGTTGGTAGAGATAACTTTGGAACTCTTTAATGATCCAACAATGAGAACATAATGCAGGTCATTTTCTCGTTATTACCACTTCTTACTACCTCTAATATCTCAAATTTTCAAAGTGTTTATAAAAAAAATAGAAATTGTTGTATTAAGGTTTGTTGTCCAGAAATAGCTTGAATTCATTTGGTTTGTTAATTGACAAAAAGTGCAAGATCAGACATTTGTAAAAAAGGGGAATTTTTAGAAAAATAACGATGCGAATGCATAAATTCTAAGACTGTAAAGGCTTCATCCCCGGTAAAAATACAATCTAAAGTGTTTTTCGGGTTTTGAAGCTGTGGTACAATGGAAGTGTAGAGCAATATAGAAAGAAATTACATTGAACCACAGCTTCAAAGCCCGGAAAACACTTTAGGTTGCATGAATACTGTTTATTCAAGGCATCCAATCTGAATTGAAAAATGTCGGCAATTTTACATGCTGTTAACATTTTAATGGTGAGATGTGCGGAGAGAAGAGCAGGAGCAGGCGATATCCACCAGCCTATTAGATCTAATCCTGCATGGCAGACGGCTCTCAGTTCGAGAAGCCGCCCATACAGCTTTGGCTGGTCGACAAATTGGAGAACATGAGTTCGCGGCTTAAAGCCCAAAATCTACGGAAGAGCGGTGAGATGAGGCACAGAGCAGGAGCAAGCGACATCCACCAGCGTATTAGATCTAATACTGTATGGCAGATGGCTCTCAGTTCGAGATGCAGCGCATATTGCTCTGTACCTCGCAAGTTATCGGAACCAGAACGAAGCGTAAAGAGTAGGTGGTCACCAATTTGTCGATCAACCCATCTGCACTCTAGTTTCGTGTTCTACCCCTCTTTAGTACAGCTTTGGCTGGTCGACCAATTGGAGACCGTGAGTTCGCGGCTTAAAGCTAAAAATTTACGGAAGAGCGGTGAGATGTTGTACAGAGCAGAAGCAAGCGACATCCACCAGCGTATTAGATCTAATACTGCATGGCAGATGACTCTGCCTGGCAGATCTCTGGGATATAATTAAAAGTGGTGAAGAATATGCCCTTTTCGCTGGTATCACCCATAATGGGCAACGCGTGTAACTTAGGGTATCTAGGAGGCCACGAAGTTGACCATTACAAAAAAAAATAAAAAAACCGTCCCAACTTTTTAACAGCGAATTTTTGTAAATTTTCCTATTTACCTTATCGGAATCAGACTTCAAAGTTTATCATCTACACATATGAGGAAATCTAGCCGTGGGGAGCCCTATGACCCACACGGCCCTGGATCTGCGGTATAACCTCCGTTAATTTCGTTAACTAAAAGACTGCATTTTTCACTTTGGTACGTCACTAGTCAGCCCCCCCCCCCGCGCTTACCAGCAAACCCACTTTTTGGGAAAGCCTGTTCATTTCTGTACCGTGAAGGAACAAAATTCCATTTACTTTAATTATGTCAAAAATGCATAGCCTTCTAGATGAAGTTTTCTAATGAACACCCCCTACATTACACAGGGTAGTCAATTGAACTTGTGGCAGGGAAATTTCTGCACAACTAGTAATTGTAGAAAAAAAAATTATATGAAAATTGTTCGAGGTCGAGGCGGTAATAAGTTGCAACGCTACTGACTTCAATGACGTCACCACGGTCATTTTATATTCAACTTTGTTTTTTCAAAAGGAAACCTATAATTTTCATTACTGTCCTTAATAATAAGCAACTTTTATAAAAACATTTTTTTGGAAAATAACAAACTAACGCTATTTCAGAGGTTTATTTAACTTAAAGACAGCCATGAATCTGGAAAGCGACAAATGTTACTAAAAGAGGTTCTTTTGGGTAACTACTGTACACCCGAACTTTCTTATATATTTTGAGAGAACTTAAGTTTCTGTATGGTCTTTAAAAAGTTTGTTTTTTAAATTTATTTCAGCCTGTTTAACAAAAATAGAATAATTTAAGAAATTGAATGGAAAGAGTTGGCCTCTATGTATGGCCTGCAAGGTCATCTGGTACTGGCATCTGCTACTACCTAGAAAAATATAATAGTAGTAGGTCGACAAAATGGAGACCATGGGTTCGCGGAAGAGCGATGCAATGATATACAGAGACACAGCCCATGTTGCTCTGTACCTCCCAGGTTATTGGAACCAGAACGAAGTGTAAAGAGTAGGTGGTCACCAGTTTGTCGATCAACCCATCTGAAAACTAGTTTCGGGGTCCACCCCGAAAGGGTTGGTATTAGATCTAATACTACATGGCAGATGGCTCTCAGTACGAAAAACAGCCCATATCGCTCTGTATCTCGCAGGTTATCGGAACTAAAACGAAGTGTCAAGATTAGGTGGTCACCAATTTGTCGATCAACCCATGTGCATACTAGTTTCTGGATCCGCCCCTCATTAGTAGAGTTTCGACTGGTCGACAAATTGGAGACCGTGAGTTCGTAGCTTAAAGCCAAAAATGTACGGAAGAGCGGTGAGATGTTGTACAGAGCAGAAGCAGGCGACATCCACCAGCGTATTAGATCTAATACTGCATGGCAGATGGCTCTCAGTTCGAGAAGGTGCCCATATTGCTCTGTACCTCGCAGGTTCTCGGAATCAAAACGAAGTGTAAAGAGCAGGTGGTCACTAATTTGTTGATCAACCCAATTGCATACTAGTGTCGGGGTCTACTCCTCATCAGTACAGTTTTGGCTAGTGCGCAAATTGGAGACCGTGAGTGCGCGGCTTAAAGCCAAAAATCTACGGAAGAGTGGTGAGATGTTGTACAGAGCAGGAACAAGTGAAATCCACCAGCGTATTAGATCTTGTACTGCATGGCAGATGGTTCTCAGTTGGAGGAGTAGCCCATATTGCTCTGTACCTCGCAGATTATCGGAACCAAAACGAAGTGTAAAGAGCAGGTGGTCACAAATTTGTCGATCAACCCATCTGCATACTAGTTTCGGGGTCTAGCCCTCATCAGTACAGCTTTGGCTGGTCTACAAAATGGAGACCATGGGTTCGCGGAAGAGCGATACGATGATGTACAGAGCAGGAGCAGGCGACATCCACCAGCGTATTAGATCTAATACTACATAGCAGATGGCTCTCAGTTCGAAATACAGCCCATATCGCTCTGTATCTCGCAGGTTATTGGAATCAAAACGAAGTGTAAGGAGTAAGTGGTCACCAATTTGTCGATCAACCCATGCGCATACTAGTTTCTGGATCCGCCTCTCATTAGTAGAGTTTTGGCTGGTCGACAAATTGGAGACCGTGAGTTCGTGGCAAAAAGCTACGCAAGAGCGGTGAGATGTTGTACAGAGCAAGAGCAGGCGATATCCACCAGCGTATTAGATCTAATACTGCATGGCAGATGGCTCTCAGTTCCAGAACCAGCCCATATTTCTCTGTATCTGCGCTCTGTACTCTTTACACTTCGTTCTGGTTCCGATAACCTGCAAGGGGCAGAGCAATATGGGCTGCACTTTGAACTGAGAGGTGGATATCGCCTGCTACTGCTCTGTACATCTCACCGCTCTTCCGTATATTTTTCGGCTATAAGCCGCGAACTCATGGTCTCCAATTTGTCGACAACTCAAATCTGTACTGATGAGGGGTAGACTCCGTAACTAGTATGCAGATGGGTTGATCGACAAATTTGTGACCACCTACTCTTTACATCTCGTTCTGGTTCCGATAACCTACGAGGTAGAGAGCAATATGGGCTGCTTCTCGAACTGAGAGCCATCTGCCAGGCAGTATTAGATCTAACACGCTGGTGGATGTCGCCTGCTCCTGCTCTGTACAACATCTCACCGCTCTTCCGTAGAATTTTGGCTTTAACCCACGAACTCACGACCTCCAGTTTGTCGACCAGCCAAAGCTGTACTGACGAGGGTTGGTCCCCGAAACTGCTATGCAGATGGGTTGATCGACAAATTGGTGACCACCTACTCTTAACATTTTAATGTTGACAATTGCAGCAATTACCGAATACAATTTTCAGTTAGAAGTGAACGAAAAGAGATACCAAAGTAAACAAAAAATACCTTGTTTATGTGAAAATATGAGGTTTTTCAAAAAATTCTTACGAAAAGTTATGGTAACATTCATCCTACATGTTATAAGTAGGTGGCGCCCTTTCAGTGATACCTTACAACCGCTTATTACAATTTGTGACTTGCTCTGAATTTCTATAGTTTTGAGACACCCTGAACAACTTGTACTTTGGTTTGTCTGCAATCAATGCTGCTTTCCACAGTTAATATGTACACTCTTACAGTTCCTGTAAATTTTAAACACAATTCTTTATCTTCTCTGGTTCTCGATCCACGATAACATGTCGTTCAGCGATAATCTGCTAACACTTTAACAAAGCTCTGTACTATCGCTTCGTTCTTATAACTTGCTTATACTCGATTAAAAATCACGAGAGTCAAGACTAAAATCAGACTAAGTGACCGCAACGTGTCTTTTATACTGAAAACCTTTAAACTAGAAAATTTTCCTAAAATTACTCGGATAATAAAAGAATACCTGTGATCATCACTGGCGTAAACAAAGTAATTAATCAAAGGCCGCGTTTTGTGTCGTGACCTATCCAGCTCGGCCGGCCCCGCCTCGTAACCACCTTCCGTAACAATATTGCATAGCTAAAACTATGCTGGAACCAATGACAAAAATCTTGGCGTTGTTGCCAAGCCCTTTTTTTGACGTTTGATTTCTCCTAAAAAGAAAATAGTGGTAGCAAGATTTGAAACCTTTGCAATGTTTTGTTGCTTTTTGTGTTAAATAAGTATGAAGGCGTAGAAGGGGAAACAAGTAATTTCAAACCTTGATTTTCGCAGTCATATCATAGGTTAAAGTTTCAATTGTAGGTACAAGTTACAATTGTAAGTTTAACTACAATTGTAAGTAACAAGTTTCAGTTTTAGTTTTGAAATTGTTCGTATTTTTCTTTTAAGTTTCGTGAAAATCTAGTGGATTGTTTTGTTACTTTTATGCTTCCAAAAAGAAACTAAAGTTTCTAGTTTTGAGACATAAACAAAGAGGCAACCACTGGATCTATGATGAATGGGGAGAAAAGAAACAAGGAGCAAAAGTTATTTTTAGTGTTTTAGTGACGGATTTGTGACTTTTTTTTGTTCTTATTTATAAGAATCTTTCAGGTGTCATAAATTTGAACTAAATAAAACGCGAGTCTGCGTTTTTTAGAATCGGAAATTTCTGGCATGTCTATTTATTCCCTCCTCCTTTTATTTGATTCCTTTTCAACCACTGCGGCTTCCTGTAGGCCGTTTGAGCAGTTAATTCTGGCAATGCAAATTTTTGTAGCTCCGTTTTTCTGTTTTTTCTGGTAGTTAAACCGACTTTAATTTACTATTACTCAGGCGTCAAGTCTTCTTGGTCAATAACCATTTTCTTAGTTTTAGGTTTTTTCCAATTCGCTGATATTCAAGATAATTTTATCTTCAACTTCAGTAACTACAATTTCTGTCGGTTCTTCTTTATTTTCTTTATTTTTTTTTTCACAATTCTTTTCTTAACGATCTTCTTTTTAGGCTTACATTCTTTAAGTAGGTATACATATACACATACACTGAGTTCTTCAACAATCTTGTCTGGAACCTCTTCTAAAGTCTCCTCTTCAGGTTTCAGGTTTCTCACCCTCTTCATTCAGTGATGTGATTTCTGTGAGTTCCTTTCTGTTTCTTAACCACAGTTTTCTTACGTTTCTCTTGGTCCATTATGATGAACATAAAGTTTGTTCTATTTCTGCACGAAGTCGTTCAACAGTACAAACTCCATATTAGGACATCTTTGGAATTCTAAAGGTGCCACTTTTTCCTCTACAGTTAACTATAGTCGCAGGATTTTCACGCTCTTTTCTTCTGTAGTTCCAATTTTTGTTGTTTCATGCTTGTCGCCATCTTATCTAATTATCTAGCGAGTTTTGGTAATTTTTTAGGAGCCCTCTTGTTGGTCACCACAGTCTTGAATTTGCTTAGGAAGTTCTTCCAGCTTGTACGCAGGAGTAACTCATGCGGTGCTTCTGTTTCTTCTATTGTTACCATCGAGGTTGGCATTTTTTCTTCCCCTTTGGTGGTAGTAACTTCTCTATGTTTCTGAACGTCACCCTTTGGTGTTTTAATAACCTGCTTCTTGAAGAGCTTTTTCTTGGCTTCTGTTTGTTATTATCTTCAACTTCCTCTTCTTATGAAAATGTATATTATATTGTTAAGGAAATTCATGTAGAAATACAAGAAACCACCACAATCGAACTAGAGAAACCTAAGAAAACTGTGGTTAAGACACGCAAGATCACTCCTGTCTGAACAACTGGAGAATTTCTGGAGAATTTGAAAAATGTGATTTATTTCAGTGCCATTCTTCTTCTGAGGAAAGTGATGTCGAAACCGATATTTCTTCTTGATATCACTAGTAGAGACATGTCAGGCTTGTTACTTTTTCTCTTCAGGACAATGTCCATTTCTTAGGGGATTTTTGTCGCACTGAATTGCGATGATATTCTTCATCGAATTTCTTTGTTTTTAATTCAAAGCAATCGCGAAGTTTTGGCATTAAATGAACTGAAAATCTGTCGGCGTTTTTCCTGGTTATCGGTTCAGTTTTTAAAGATCTGAACGTTACTATAATAGAGCTGATATACGGACAAACATTAAATATGCCTGAGGAGCTCTTATATTATTACATCATTACAAATCCCATTGGCAAAGACGAAGTTTATAGTTTCGTTATAGGATTACGACAGAGATCCCCATACCTCCTCCATACTCCATACAGACAAAAACGTGTGTCTTCAAAGGTCTAGAAAACATCACGTACTTGTATGTCGTGACACGTAGAAAGGAACTCTGCAGCAAGTCTATGATGGTCCGATTTCTATGATTCTCAAAGACGATATAACGAACAAAATCGACATGAAAGGCAAAGAAGTCGCCATCTCCACAAACCTCCTCAAATATAGGTACATAATCTCTGAATATGTAGATGATCCTGGTTGCCAGACTAATTCCCAGACCAACTGAAGAATACAAAACCAACGTCATCATCCAAGAAATGTTCATCAACTTCTTACTGACGCCAACAGCCCACTGATACCGCCTGAAAACATTCTTCAGCCAGACTGCAGCACCATCAGAATCTCTCAGACAAACAAGATTCGGTAGAAAAGTTAGTTTTCCTGATTCAAACTGGATTTTTGTGCACAGAGGGGTGAGACTGTAGTAGTCCAGTTTACCATGCTTTGAAATTTTCAATCCCTTCAAATTTATACCATAAAGGGATGGGTTGAAAGTTACTCCCTCATAAACCTTTTGGCTTGTACTGTTAACATTTTACAAATAAATTGTGTTGTTACATTGGCCTGGACTTTACATTCACAGGAATACCCTGGAAGTTTCAAAGTGGATATCTTACCTCTACTTAGGGTTTCTCTAGGTTTTCAAGAACTCACAACTAGTTTATTTCCCATAATTATTATAAAAAGTGCGTATTAAATATACAAATTTTAATAAACTACATCACCAGTAAATGCACACCAATATTAATTTCTTACAAAAAATTGGAATAATGAGTTCTTGCTAAGCAGGTATTTTGCATTTTGCTTGCCAGTTTCGAACGCATAATATACCAACATAAATATGCATGTGTTTTTTTTTCTATCAGTTCTAGGGCCTGTATCAACTATACACATTGCAAATAAAACGTAATGTAAGGAAATATAAATAAGAATGAGTTATGCTCCTAATCTTATTTTCTTGTACAGGAAAATGTGGATTTCTATACTGATGTGCGTTGACTTATAAACCTATTGTACTTGGAATTAAGTGTATTTGCATATTATGAACTACCGTACAGATAATCCCTTATTTCCTCAACAAAACTCTAAGTCACATTATATAAATACAATTTACCCATCGCTGCTTCAAAATAATTCTCCTCATACTCGTATGTATACTATTATTCTTATTAATATCAAGTCACAAGCATAGTAATTAAGGTTATTACCTAGCCCTACATTACGAGTTAAAACATTATTCTTGTCCACCTAAAACTTATCTTTTAGGGTAATAAATTACCCTATAAACGTTGAATCAGAAAATTGTTCGAGGAACAAAACCAATCAGATTAGACTTTCGGTATTTGCGATATGAAACCCTCATGTTCAATGCATAAACACACACAGGCAGTCGCGTAAGTCTAAGGGCCATTCACTTCGCACCCTAAAGGGTGTCGAAGGCCGTCAGGCCCTTGATCACGTGAACTCGAACCGCCAGTAGGCGGGACCCTAGTCCTTTGTGTACAAAAGCTGCCAATCACGTCGCGTCCTTTCCGTAATAATAGTTCCTACCATATTTGAAAATTATCCTTATTATATAGAAAATTACGTCGGTGGCCATTTTAGTGTATGTGTAGACCGGGAACGTTCGGTTTTTGTACTAATTAAACAAATTAAGGATGGTTTGTTATCTTGGCTTGTTTTTCGTTTTTGACATCCTGCCACTACCGGTGCTTTTTTTTTGTTCAAGTAGTTCAACAAAAAACAAGGGGCCTGCCTCGCGTTACATACCATGACGATTGCTACGGTTTGATAAGGGAATCTAATTAATAATTAATCCTTATAAGTGTTTCGGTAATATAATTACCTGCTGGCGATTTGTTACTTGTCCATTGGGCGTCCAATTAGAGCAACTGCAGGACAGTTGCACAGTAATTCTTGTTTTATTCACGCATTTTAAAACTTCTCGACATGTTTTCCGTATTCTGAATGAACCGTATTAAAAATGAAGAACAAAATATTCTATTTGTATTCTACTACTCTACTTTTAAGACCATACCAGACATTAAAGTAAAATCTTCTATGATGACTTCGTTCTGATTTTTCTGTGAGGACTATCCATGCACTTATCATTTATGAAGCAAAATTGCCTCGCCTACGACTCGTATCCAGTCACACTCGGGTAAAAAGTGCAATTTTCGGCATTAGTTGCACAATATACTACTCTCTACGTCTGCCTCGAAAATGGACAAATGCGCACTACTAACTACTGATAAAAATCCCGTATTGTAAACAGCGTGCGCAAAGTGCACATTGCGCACGCTCTCAAACAGAAGCGTGCAAAGTCCACTTTGCACACGCGTCTCATTGCATTGCAAACGCCTTGGATATATTTTGTAATACGAATGTCGAATCATTTATGCATGAAGCAAAATCGCAGTGGCAGAAGAAGTTTAATATGCAACACGTACGAAAATCACTCTTCATACTCTTGTGACGGTGTATCACTCGCCTACGGCTCGTGTCCAAACCGTCACACTCGTGTGAAAAATGCAATTTTCGACACTAGTTGCACAATATACTATTTTCTACGACTTCCTCGAAAATGAAAATATCCGCACTACTGAGTACCGTTGAAAATCGCATATCGCAAACAGCCTGTGCAAAGTGGATATTGCGCACGCTCTCATACAAAAACATTTTGCACACGATTTGCATATATTTTTTAATATGAATGTTTATTTATAAAGAAAAATCGCACTCGTACAAAAAGCATAAGATGTAACACGTACGAAAATCACTCTTCACATTCTTGCGACGTACCACTCGCCTACGGCTCGTGTCTAAACCGTCACACTCGTGTGAAAAGTGCAATTTTTGACACTAGTTGCACAATATACTATTTTCTACAACTGTCTCTAAAATGAACAAATGCGCACTACTAACTACTGATGAAAATCGCATATTGCAAACAGCGTGCGCAAAGTGCGCATTGCGCACGCTCTCTTACAGAAGCCTGTGCAAAGTCCACTTAGCACACGCTTTTGATTATTTTGCACACGCCTTGCATATATTTTATAATACGTATGCTCATTTATGAAGCAAAATCGCAGTCGTAGAACAAGTATAATATGCAACACGTACGAAAATCACTCTTCACACTCTTGTGACGTTGTATCACTCGCCTACGACTCGTGTCCAAACCGTCACTTTCGTGTGAAAAATGCAATTTTCGACCATAGTTGCACAATATACTAGTTTCTACGACTGTCTCGAAAATGAACAAATGCGCCCTACTTACTACTACCGTTGAAAATCGCATATTGCAAACAGCGTGCGCAAAGTGCACGTTGTGCACGCTCTCATAGAGAAGAATGTAGGACAGTTGCGACTTGACCATTTCGACATTTCGGAAGCTCTAAGTGTGTCAAAGCCTCACTGATGAGCCGTAAACGGCGAAACTAGTCTGTGGATGGACACAATTAGAGCTTGCGAAATGATGGTATCAATCGTTTTAAAAGGTCGAAAACAGCGTTTTCATAGTACCGACGGCTAAAAATCGATTTCTGTATTTTACAGTAATCTGCATCAGAATGTACAAAGTTCATTTAGCACGCGCTTTTGATTATTTTGCACACGACTTGCATATATTTTATAATATGAATGTTTATTTATAAAGAAAAATCGCACTCGTACAAAAAGCATAAAGTGTAACACGTACGAAAATCACTCTTCACATTCTTGCGACGTACCACTCGCCTACGGCTCGTGTCCAAACCGTCACACTCGTGTGAAAAGTACAATTTTTTACTTTAGTTGCAGAATGTACTATTTTCTACCACTGTATCGATAATGAACATTGTGCACGCTCTCTTACAGAAGCGTGTGCAAAGTCCACTTTGCACACGCTTTTGATTATTTTGCACACGCCTTGCATATATTTTATAATACGAATGATCATTTATGAAGAAAAATTGCAGTCGTAGAAAAAGTATAGTGCGCGACACGTACTAAAATCACTCTTCACACTCTTGTGACGTTATATCATCACTCGCCTACGGCTCGTGTCCAAACCGACACACTCGTGTGAAAGGTGCAATTTTCGACAGAGTTGCACAATATACTATTTTCTACGACTGCCTCAAAAATGAACAAATTCGCACTTCTAACTACCGTTGAAAATCGCATATTGCAAACAGCGTGCGCAAACTGCACATTGCGCACGCTGTCATATAGAAGAGGATGCAAAATCTATTTTGCACAAGCTTTTATATTTTATACACGCCTTGCATATATTTTATAAAACGAATGATCATGTATGAAACAAAATCGCAGTAAAATCGTAGAACAAGTATGATATGCAACACGTACGAAAATCACTATTCACCCTTTTGTGACGTTGTATCACTCGCTTACGGCTCGTGTCCAAAGCGTCATACTCGTGCGAAAAGTGTAATTTTTGACACTCGTTGCGCTATTTAATATTTTAGGCGCAATACAAACACAAGGCCAAAAATTCAAAATCGCTTCCCTTCGAATTTGCAAAGTTGCCATGCATAACGCGTAAACAAATGACGTCAATATATTGCTGAGTACGTCATACGTGAGAAAAAGCCCCAATATACTATCATATTTTTAACATAATCTTTGGCTGAAGCCAGAAAATAAAAAGCAAAGTTCAAGATGCAGTATTAAATATTTCTGCATTTTTTACTGAATATGTGTTTCTTATAAAATTCTCCAAAAGTCTTTCTATTTGACGGATATTATGCCTCTAATGATATCCGGACGGAGAACTAATTCTCGATCTTTACAACCCCAATTTTCAAAACCACTACAACTTCAAAATATAACCGAATTTTCTCAAAAGCCCTTGAAAACCCTGGCAAGGTGCAAACAATTTTAAGCCTTTCGAAAACAGATTTCAGTGTCAAACCCCGTATGTTCCAACAAATTTTGGACACATTTTAATAGATAGACATAGGTTTATGATAAAGAATACTTAAAAACCCGAATTTCCTCAAAACAAAAGTTTCAATAATTACCAGAAGCATGCTGCAAAAGCAAATCTCTTTGCATTTGCAGAAATGACTTGTTTGACGGTGTTATGTGATGTGTGATGAATGGTATACTCCCTTTTCAATCTACTCAAATTGAAAGTTTTGAGAATCTTGAATATTACCAAGTGGAATAAAAACTAGTCTTAAGGATATTTCGAAATCCAAAATTTCACTGAAGAACTAACAAATAAAAATTAAAAAAAAAATGAAAGTTAGTCGCAGTCAAGAAAATTTTTTATAACAAAAATCCCTAAGAATTTAAATCCTTTTTAAGGCTGGTTGGGTATTTTCGAAAATTCATTAAGAATTTTGCCCAATTGCCCGCACTAAGCCTGAAAAAGCTAAACCCGACCCTCATAAGTTCCTGTTTCCAATAAGAATTTTGATAATGTCACATCGAGTGCCAAACTGACATTAACTTTAACACCATTGTATTCCTTAGGCCCAATTGTACAATAGTGGTTCACGGGCAGGTTCAGCTGAATTGGTACTTAAACTGCTTCATAGGAATAGCATTGCTGTCACCAAGTGTCACAAACGAATTAAATTTGACAGAAATGCTATTCTTATGGGGTGGTGTACCCCATTTGCACCGAGGAAATATAGGTAAACCTAAACCCCTAAACCATAGCTACTAGCACGAGTAACCATGGTAATAATGGAAGCCTTAACCAGATGTACTTGAAAGTTGCTTGGTGAAAATGGGGGTTAAGCACCAGTCAGGTTGTTGGGTTGGGTTTAGCGGAACCAATATGAAACCGTGATTGTACAACCGAACCTATTACCTTGTTAACTACTTATCTAAAGCTTCACGAGACCGCGACATAAATCTCGGTCTCGGTCTCGGTCTGCGAAACCGAGACCGAGACCGATACTGCCAATCGAGACTCTCGAGAGTCTCGGTCTCGAAAAATATCATTCGTTTGCAAGATAGTAGGTATTATATAATCAGCAAGCGAGGGGTCCTTATTAATAAGTTATTAATAAGGACTAAAATATTAAATAGCGCAACGAGTGTCAAAAATTACACTTTCCGCATGAGTATGACGCTTTGGACACGAGCCGTAAGCGAGTGATACAACGTCACAAAAGGGTGAAGAGTGATTTTCGTACGTGTTGCATATCATACTTTTTCTACGATTTTACTGCGATTTTGTTTCATACATGATCATTCGTTTTATAAAATATATGCAAGGCGTGTGTAAAATATAAAAGCGGGTGCAAAATGGACTTTGCATCCTCTTCTATATGACAGCGTGCGCAATGTGCAGTTTGCGCACGCTGTTTGCAATATGCGATTTTCAACGGTAGTTAGAGGTGCGATCTTGTTCATTTTTGAGGCAGTCGTAGAAAATAGTATATTGTGCAACTCTGTCGAAAATTGCACGTTTCACACTAGTGTGTCGGTTTGGACACGAGCCGTAGGCGAGTGATGATATAACGTCACAAGAGTGTGAAGAGTGATTTTAGTACGTGTCGCGCACTATACTTTTTCTACGACTGCAATTTTTCTTCATAAATGATCATTCGTATTATAAAATATATGCAAGGCGTGTGCAAAATAATCAAAAGAGTGTGCAAAGTGGACTTTGCACACGCTTCTGTAAGAGAGCGTGCACAATGTTCATTATCGATACAGCGGTAGAAAATAGTACATTCTGCAACTAAAGTCAAAAATTGTAGTTTTCACACGAGTGTGATGGTTTGGACACGAGCCGTAGGCGAGTGGTACGTCGCAAGAATGTGAAAACTGATTTTCGTACGTGTTACATCTTATGCTTTTTATATAGTGCGTTGCATATAGTTATTCTTAGTACGAAAAGACACTTTACTTAAGTACGTACTAGAGAAGTACTCTAGTACATACTTACCTGAGTTTTCTATTTTCCTTATTTTATAGAAAAACGAGATTTTGCTTGTTTACAAAGTAGTTTCATCATGAATGAAATCGACTCGTGAGGCTCTATAAGAAACAGTCCGATACTAAAAATCAGGAAATTATATAAAAACTTGTAAAATAACAAAATAGAAAAATAAAATAATATACAAAGAATACTAACCAGAACATTTAAAAGCAGTAACAAGCAAAGAAGAAAATAAAACTTTACAAAATCAAAAAAAAAGAACATAAACTGATATATATGGAAAAACTGTTAAATAAAGCAGTCTAGGAATTTCACAATTAGTATGAAATAAATTAGAAGAATATCTGGTAAATATTGTCAAGTAAGACAGGTAGCAAACCAATTCACACTGAAGACAAATCAGAAAGGGAAATTAAGAAAAAATATTAAATTTAGGAAAAGGAGAAAAAGTAGATCAAAAGGAGTATGGAAAGGGAGTAAAAAAAAATTATGGATTTTACAAATGCTGAATAGGTGCTTGAAAAACCGAAAGCGAACCAATTAAATTTAACAACATAAAAAAACGGCAATTGGAAGAAAAAGCAGATGAGCTAAAATTTAAAAATTTAAAGAATAGCAGAACAATATTCAAAGAAAAAACAGTATAGGACGCTCAAAAACAAAGTAAGAACTAATAGAAAAAATAGTAAACGATCTAAAATAGAAAGGAGTAAAAATTTTGCGAATGGAAGAATAGACGTAAACCAACTAGACAGAAGAAATTTAATAAAAAAAAAAACAAAAACGAAAGAACTTTATTGGCAGAAAATTATTATGAGACAAAATGATCAAATATTACAGAATGTAATTGGGAAAAGAAAATGAGTTGAAATAATAAAAAATATCAAACGGAAAGTGGCTGAAAAATGATTCAATAAAATGTCTTCAAATTATAGGAAACGTAAAATCACTATTTAAAAAAATAGTAAATGAAGCAAATGTCTTATAAATATGGAATATATCACGGATTAAAAACAATACAAATACGAAGAACAAAGCAGGTCAAAAGCAGTGGTAGAATTAAAAGAAGTGGAGCTTCATGAAGAAATATAAAACAACAGATATGTAGACGGTGAAAAAATGTATGAAAAAGCAAAAAAGGAAAAATATTAAGAACTTGGAAAACAAGAATATAGAAAAAAGGTAATTGCGTTAAAAATGAAGAAGGCTAAAAAGGAGTGTGAGTCAAAAAATGATTTAAAACTAAATAAAAACGAAAAATGAGGCAAAATTAAAAAAGTTGCAATTCATCAAAAGGTTCCTAATATCCGATATTAAATTGGCCAATTTGGCCAATTTTTTGAAAAATTACTTTAAGGGTTAATTTCATTAAAACTGAGTTTGTCACGTTCTTAGTGAATTGCAGACATGCCATTCCAATCAAAAATAACAAAAAAAAATTCTGAAATTTATTTGAACTTGACCAAAGAGGGGGGGGGGGGGGGGTAGAATAACTTTTTCCTCAATTATTTTCAAGTTTGACCGACTGTAACATTAAAACGAGTGAACCGATTGAAGTGAATCTAATTGTTTTTGTTTCTTCTTGATGTCATCTTTTAAAATCGAGATTTTGGCCAATTTTTAAAAAATTAACTTTCAGGGTTAATATAATTAGTATTGAATATGTTACGTTCTTAGTGAATTGTAGATGTGCCATTCCTATCAACAACAAGAAAAAAAAATATTCTGATTTTTTTTTGAACTTGACTTAAAGGGAGGGGGCTATAACGACTTTTTTCTCAATTTTCAAGTTTGACCGCCTGTAACTTTAGAATGAGTCCACCGATGGGAGTGAAGCCACCTGTTTTTTGCTCTTCTTGATGTCCTCTTTTCCCTCCCGCAAATAGAAGTCCCGTAGATGCAACATTTTCGGAGAGACGACCCTTCGGTCGGCGATTTTTAGGAACTTTTAAAATCGAGCTTTTGGTTAATTTAAAAAAAAACTACTTTAAGGGTAAAGGTCATTCGAATTGAGTTTTTTACATTCTTCGGGAATTGCAGACGTGCCATTCCGATAAAAAATACCAAAAAAATGTCCGAACTTTTTTTTAAATTGACCAAAGGAGGGGGGGATGTTACGACTTTTTTTTCAATTTTCAACTTGGACTGTTTGTAACTTTAGGACGAGTGGACCTGTTTGGATTGTATCCACCTGTTTTTTTTGCTGTTCTTGATGTCCCTTTCTTTCAACAGAAGTCCCGTAGGTGCAATATTTTCGGAGTTAGGCCCTTTTTTAGGCACTTTTAAATCGAGTTTATGGCAAATTTAAAAAAAAAAACACTTCAAGCGTTAATTTCATTTGAATTGAGTTTGTTACATTCTTAGGGAATTGTAGACGTGCCTTCCAATCAAAAACGGCTAAGAAAAATTTCCTAAATTTTCTCGAACTTGTCTAAAGGGGGGGGGGGTAGTACTTAGTCCTCTTCGTCCAAAGGGGGGGTATTAGGACTTTTTCCCTGTAACTTTAAAACGACTGCACCGATTAAAGTAAATCCAACTGTTTTTTGCTCTTCTTAATGTCCTCTTTCACCTCCCGCCAACAGAAGTCCCGTAGTGGAAACATTTTCGGAGAGACCACCTTTCATTGGGCGATTTTCATTTACTTTTCAAATCGATTTTTTGGCCAATTTAAAAAGAAATTACTTTAAGGGTAAATTTTATTTGAATTGAGTTACGTTCTTAGGGATTTAGCAAAAAAAGTCTAGTTCTTCTTTTAAATTGACCGAAAAGATGTTACAACTTTTTTTTTTTAATTTTCAAATTTGACTCCCTGGAACTTTAGAACGACTGGACCGTTTGTAGTGAATCCACCTGTTTTTGCTCTTCTTGATGTCCCCTTTCACCTCCCGCCAACAAAAGTCCTATAGGTGCAACATTTTCGGAGTTAGACCCTTTCGGGGGTCAATTTTTAGGCACTTTTAATATCGAGTTTTTGGCCAATTTTTGAAAAAATTACCTTAATTGTTAATTACATTAGAATTGAGTTTGTTACCTTTCTAGTTAATTGCAGACGTGCCATTCCCAACAAATACAGCGAAAAAAATTCCTGAAATTTTTTTTAACTTGACCCTATGGTCAAGTTTAAGTTTGACCGCCTGTAACTTTCAAAAACGGCTAAGAGCACCGATGGGAGTGAATCCATCTGTTTTTTGCCCATACATAATAAGATTTTTTGAGATACTACCTTTTTCTCGAGACCGAGACCGAGACTCGAGTTGCTACTACGAGACCAAGACCTAGATTACGCGAGTGGTCTCGGTTTCGATGCACAAGACCGAGACCGAGACCGAGACTCAATCTTAAATTCGAGACCGAGACCGAGAGTGTGTAAGTCTCGATCTGGGTCTCGGTTTCGTGAAGCTCTATACTTATCAGATAAAAACAGAAATTAAACATAATAAGTTAAATCTTTGCACATGAGAATTAAACATCATGTTCCGAAGACTTAGAACGAAAATGTAAACTTAATCAGAACCTATTTGGGGCCACTTTTAAAGTTCAGTTTAAACTACATCCTGCAGGTTCGCTTTCATATTCGATTGTTTATCTCTCAACTATAAAATATAGACTTAAGATGGAGTTTCGGGTGAAGTTTAAATTAAACTTGCAAAAGTAGTCTTTAATTTTTTTCTTAGGAGCGAGGACAAATATAATGTTTTGAGGTCCCCTGTCCAAGGACTTACTGATAGTAGTTATTTATTTGGCACTTTCCCGCAATGTTTTATTCAAAAATTTATATTTCTTTGTTGTATTATTTTGATCAGTTCTTTTGATCTGGAATCGATCAGTCACCAATAAATAGATTGCATGCGGAAATAGCTCTGAAATACATCAAAATACCTTGCATTTCCTAGGAATACCTTGATGACTACATTAAAATACTTCAGAGATCTGTCCCTCGTGATTTCGTTTTAATAAATAAGGTATTTTTGAATTTAAATGGCAATATTAACTCTTAATATGATATGGTAATTATAAAGTAATTTCAAAATAACTATCAGTTATTTAGTATTACCAACAACTTTTTTTCAATGAAGGCAATAAAGATGATTTTATTTGCTTAGGTGTCGAAAAAAATAGGTATAAAAACTAATATATTACATACCGGGGTGGGAAGTCGTTCTTTACTGTCGAGAGATTTGATAGTTTATCGAGACGCGCAGCGTCGAGATAAACTATAAAATCTCGAGACGGTAAGGAAACTTCCTAACTAGGTGTGTGTACTATTTTATTTACAAACTACAAAATGTGAATTTACATTTTTCGTATAAGATATTTATAATATTTTTAATTATCTTTTTTAAAAATTACCAGTTAACTATCTTATCTAGTTCGATGCTACTAGGGACACCTTTTTAATTCTATAACGACATTAAATTTTAGGGGCCAAGAAATAAGCATGATGGCAAATGAGGGTTGAAAGGGAGGTAGGTAATAAGCCATTACCACCCTTGGGTGGTAATGAATACCCATTACCTACGCCTAATTTAGAGATAGGTAATAGGTAATTTTCCACCCTCCTATGACGTTTGTAATGATAGCATTACATATATTGTTATAAATAAAGTTCTTATTGGGCCTCTAATAGCTATTTATGTAACCAGTTACGAAAAGTCCGATTTTGTGTAACGAATGAATGTTTGCGGGACGCAATTTGAATGAGATACACAAAAAAGGTTTTTCGTCACGTGTTTCATACAAGATTTTTTCTAATTTTGACTACAAATACCTACTTAGAGAGAGAATTATTATTATTAAACTTCAATATTTACTTTTAAACCACTTTGTATCTACTTAATACCGTAAAACTATAGCAACGGTGTGCCATAGCCGAAACCTGCAACTGGTGGTGACACCAACTTTTCATCACTAGTTACGAAAGATTTTACTTTTCGTAACTAGTTACGAAAAGTAGGACGTTACGTCACTGTCATCATTATTGAAAAGTGCCACTTTATATGTCAAAATTAGAAAAAATATTTTATGTCTGTAGTATTCCAATTGATCATAAATTTATATATTAAGAAATGCATATTATTGTTCTTCATTTCTTGCGATAAATGTCACAAATGAAACTAAAAATTACAAGTCTCTCTCTATATAGGGAATCAAAATTATAATAATAAACCTACGAAAACTTTGACGTCAAAACAGGGTAGATTAAAAAAGCCGACATTACAAATATGCGCCTTCGTCTATGAATAGATTATATTGGTGGGCCCTGTAATTTTCCCAGGCCGCTTGTTAAAGTTGACATAGATACTTAAATGGTCACATGAATTTTACAAATCTCTCACGGTTATTGTTTTTTTGAGCTGAGCCCACACAATGATTTTACCCATCGCACAAGGATTTCACCACTTGTGCGTCGTCTTGATGGACTTCATAAGCGCATACTGGGGTCTATGTTAATTATTTAATTTCACTGTTAAACTTAACAAGAAAATGTTAAAAATGCGACCGTTTTTTTAGAAAAAAAAGCGTTATCGGTTACCTACTTCATGAAAATCTGCCATGTGCAACTGGCCAACTGATAAATTAATCAAAAGTATCCCTGATAATAATTAATTCCGGTGTCTCTTCACACACGTTAACTTTCGCAGGGAATTCTTCTAATTAAATACGAAAACTTCTGAAAATTAATAAGAACGGGCAGCTGCCACCGCATCTTCGGAAGCCTTTAATTAGGCCACCGCTTGCATGAAAATTGACACAGTGCCAGGTATAAAAAAATTGACACCAAATTAAATGCGACTTTGTATATTATTATTAATTGGTTGGTAATTGTGGCGGAAAAAGTTGTCCTTTTCGTCGCACTGTTGAAATTTGGACCTTAGTTAGGCCCTGGTACCTTTTAAGTTTAGGTACTTTTTAATAAAGTTTTTCTCACTCAATCAAAGGATCACTCTTCTTTCGCAGACGAGAAAACACTATAATCTAGAGATGAAATATGTGTTTTTGTGTGTAAAATGTTCTTCAATTATCTTACAAGTACCACCCTCATATAAGAAAAAATACGTAAAGACGGTGTTTTTTAAAGATCTGTTGTTTTTGAATTTTAATTTTATTGTTATTAGAGTAGGTATCAAAAAATTACTTGATGTTTATAAATACTCGCAAAATATTGTTTTTGTCAAGTTGTTGTTTATTCTCTTGGTCTAATGAGCGAATAATTCGTTTAGTAGTTGTGTCTTCCGTCAGAGTTGAAATTGGGAAACAGTGATGGTTGGTGGTCTTCAATAGGGTTTAAATTTATAGAGTGGTTGTCTACATTTGCAATTTGTTCACCTTTTTTTGTAAACAATTTTGCAGTTGAATTCCTCCAACTTTTGTGACCAACTTACAACTTGATATATTGTTTAAAGCTGCTAATCGAGTTAGCGACTTAAAGTGATGTCCCTGGTTTGCGACCTGTGATGATTTTGAACTTAGACCGTACCGAAAAGGTAACCAATTCTTTTCCGATGGTACTAGAGTTGACTTCTGCGAGATTAAGAGTATTAGACCTTGTGTCAAAACTGCACCAATTGCATTTGGGGGTGTTCATTTGAAAATGTCATCCAGTTGGGTGTGAAATGTCGCAAAAAAAAATGAAAGAATAAAAGTCCTTAACCATGCTTAGTGCGGTTTGCACCGCTTTCCCATAAAGTTAAGCCTAAGGTGGACCTTAAAGCGTTCCATAGAATATACCGCTGTCAAGGATTCTATCTCTTAAAATCTGTCACTTAACATTTTTTTTGACAGCTATGTATTTTATGTGGCAATTTTTAAGATACACCTGAGGGTCCATCTTAGGCCTAACTTTATGAGGAAGCAGTGCAAACCGCACTTAACCCACTATTCTACAACTAGGGCTTAATTGTTTCTTTTTGAATACTAACAGAGGATTGAGAGCAAGTTATAAAACTTATCAAGTCAATACTATGGAGAGGGGGGGGGGGGGGGGAGGTTTGAGTTCTATGTCGAGCTCTACTTCTACTATTCGCAGTTTAAATTATCTGACTGATGAACTATGAGCAACAAATATTATTGTAAGGTAGTTTTAACCAACAACAGAGTTTGAGATTATCCCTCGGATTTACCCAAGGCTTTACATCAATTTTAGATTAGATAGGTAATATACATTCTTATTCTTTTGTTGATTATTTTGTATGTTCTATGCAAGTATACCATTAATTTGTTAACAAAATTTGGAAAATAGTTTCTAGCTTTTTGATGTTCAAATTAAAAATTAATTTTTGTAAATATAAATTTAATAAAATTACACAATAATTTGTTCGCCTTTCGTTTTCAAGAAAATTAAAGTCCTTTGGTTTGGATTAGTTAGGTAAGAATTTCAAGATATTTCTGAGGCATTTTAAGGTATTTTGAGATTTTTTCGAGGTATTTCCAGGTCATTCAAAATTCTATTTTGAAGATTATGCAAGCATTTAAAGATATTGAGAGGCGTTTTTGATGGAAAAAGTAATTTGGTGTAGAAAAATTCATCAGCGATCTACCCCTCGCGAAACCACTAAATTCGGTTAGTTCATAATTAATCTATAATTTGTATTAGTTACATTTTGTTACTAAAATAAAATTTGTTAATTAGTAATAAACAATTTGGCTTTTAAAACCTCTTTAACAATTTATCAGACATCATCGGCGACCATCAGTGACAATCATAAGATGTTCAATAATACTTCGATGTAAACTGGACTTTATAATTTATGTAAAGCAAACAAAATTGAATATTGTGGGGGTATATATATTTTTTTACACAGCATACTCTTTAATGTAGTAAAATTATGGGTTTTCATTGAGTTTAGTAAAGCCGATATGCAGTGCATTAAAAATGCTAAATAAGAAATCATAAGTACAATACATGTATGATTTATTAGACACGAACACCTAAATTTGAGCTTAATTTGATAGCGACTTGTGTAAAAGTGTGTCAAGGTTATAAAAGTTTATTTTATTTTAATCGAAGTAATGGATCGATGCAAACTGCCCTAATAACATTTACTGACCTGAACTAACCTGATATGACAGTATTATGTATTCTATAGGTATCCACTGCCCTAATAACATTAACTGACCTGAACTAACCTGATGTGAGAGTATTATTTATTCTCTAGGTATCCACTTATTACTTTCCCTCGTGTCGTGTGGTAGGTACTTAAACGATAGCAAAAGGTAGAAGATATACCATCCGTTATGCCAACAACTGTGATACAAGCATTTAGACGCCTACGTGCGATATTCATTTCACCGTCTTTTAATGTATTTTTGTTTGTTTTTTTAAGTACCAATAACACATGAGTAACACTATACACAGAAGAATGAAAATGATCTGCGGACAGTCTTGGTCGTATATTTGCAGCGAAGCTTGGTTATAACGTACTGCCACCGATTTCTGTTGGTATCTTGTTACAGGGTGACTAATACCTGTCTGCGAAATTACTTGTAGGTGCTGATTTGTCACGGTTGTTTTTTACTATTAGTGTTATTTGCTAATTTTAATAATTAACGTTATTGGTCAGCATCCTTTATCAAATTTATGCTTTATTGAAACACTCACTCTTTTTTTGTTCATTCCTGTAACTAACATATTTTGCTCATTTACCAAAGAAACCTTTTTGGCTTTGTGCTGCTCATTGTAGCTTGATATCTGGTGGCCTGTGTGAGTTTTATAAAACTGTAAATTTTATGCAATAAATAAAGATAACGTATGTTTTATCCAAGGTAGCAAAAAATTAAGTTTTTTTTAAAAAATACAAAAACAAATGTTTTTTTTTGTTCGTGTTGTTTTTAACTTTGTTAAACTGTTTAAAGCATCGTTAAAAAAACGTCTTTTAAACTGTTTTAAACGTATTTTTTTATGAAGTGTTTTCATTTAAATAAATTGTTTAAATAGGACTTAATGCTTATTGAAGTGCAAGCTTTTTCCATTTTAAAGAATTTCGAAAACAAGCTATTTGATTTGATAATTTGAATATCTTGTTCTTGTTAGCAACATTGACTCGAGCGCCGACGATGAAGCAGTGTTCGATCCCTAGCAATTTTTTTCAATAAAACTATGTATTTTTAAAAATACCCCAGATTTTCCCTAAAAACTAGGAAATTTATTGACATTTAGTCATATTTAGCTTAATTTTTATTTTTAAATAAATGCACATTTTAAACAATTGATAATATTGCACCTACGAAACATCCAGTAGTGGTAGGTGAGAGAGGACATCAAGAAGAGAAAAAAACAGTTTGATTCACTCAAATCGGTCAAGGCGTTCTCAAGTTACAGGCAGTCAAAGTTGAAAATTCTGAAAAAAGTCCTAATACCCCCCCCCCACCCTTTAGACATTTTCAAAAAAAATCCAGGAAATTTATTTTGCTGTTTTTGATCGGAATGACACTTTTGCAATCCCCTAAGAACGTAACAAACTGTAATCGAATCAAATTAACCTCTAAAGAGACTTTTTTAAAAATTGTCCAAAAACGCGATCCAAAAGTGCCTAAAAATCGCCCACCGAAGGGGGCTATCTCCGAAAATTTTGCACCTACGGAACTTCCAGTGATGAGGTGAAAGAGGTGAAAGAGGACATCAAGAAGAGGAAAAAGCTGTTGGATTTACTCAAATCGGTCGAGGCGTTCCCAAGTTACAGGCAGTCAAAGTTGAGAATTATGAAAAAAGTCCTAATACCCCTCCTCCCATTTGGACATTTTCAAAAAATTTTCGGAAAATTCATTTTGCAGTTCTTGATCGGAATGGCACTTTTGCAATCCCCTAAGAACGTAACAAACTGAATTCGAATGAAATTAACCTCTAAAGAGACTTTTTTAAAAATGGTCCAAAAACGCGATTCCAAAAGTGCCTAAAAACCGCCCACCGAAGGGGGCTATCTCCGAAAATATTGCACCTACGGAACTTCCAGTGGTGGGAGGTCAAAGAAGACATCAAGAAGAGGAAAAAAACTATTGGATTCACTCAAATCGGTCGAGGCGTTCCCAAGTTACAGGCAGTCAAAATTGAGATTTGTGAAAAAAGTCCTAATAGTCCCCCCCCCCCCTTTAGACATTTTAAAAAAAAAATCGGGAATTTCGTTTTGCTGTTTTTGATCGGAATGGCACTTTTGCAATCCTCTAGGAACGTAACAAACTGAATTCGAATCAAATTAACCTTTAAAGGGACTTTTTTAAAAATGGTCCAAAAACGCGATATTAAAAGTGCCTAAAAATCGCCCACCGAAGGGGGCTATCTCCGAAAATATTGCACCTACGGGACTTCCAGTGATGGGAGGTGAAACAGGACATCAAGAAGAGGAAAAAACTGTTATTCACTCAAATCGGTCGAGGCAGTTATAGGCAGTCAAATTTGAAAATTCTGAAAAATTTCCCTTTGGACATTTTCAAAAAAATATCGGGAAATTTGTTTTGCTGTTTTTCATCGGAATGACACTTTTGCAATCCCCTAAGAACATAACAAACTGAATTCGAATGAAATCAACCCCTAAAGAGACTTTTTAAAAAAAGTTCCAAAACGCGATTCTAATAGTGCCTAAAAATCGCCCACCGAAGGGGGCTATCTCCGAAAATATTGCACCTAGGGAACTTCCAGTGGTGGGAGGTGAAAGAGAACATCAAGAATAGGAAAAAACTGTTGGATTCACTCAAATCGGTCGAGGCGTTCCCAAGTTACAGGCAGTCAAAGTTGAAAATTGTGAAAAAAGCCCTAATACTACTTTAGACATTTTCAAAAAATTTTCGGGAAATTCATTTTGCTGTTTTTGATCGGAATGGCACTTTTGCAATCCCCTAAGAACGTAACAAACTGAATTAGAATCAAATTAACCTCTAAAGAGAATTTTTTAAAAATGGTCCTAAAAGTGCCTAAAAATCGACCACCGAAGGGGGCTATCTCCGAAAATATTGCACCTACGGAACTTCCAGTGATGGGAGGTGAAAGAGGACATCAAGAAGAGGAAAAAACTGTTGGATTCACTCAAATCGGTCGAGGCGTTCCCAAGTTACAGGCAGTCAAATTTGAAAATTCTGAAAAAGTCTTAATACCCCCCTTTAGACATTTTCAAAAAAATATCGGGAAATTTGTTTTGCTGTTTTTGATCGGAATGACACTTTTGCAATCCCCTAAGAACGTAACAAACTGAATTCGAATGAAATCAACCCCTAAAGAGACTTTTTAAAAAAAGTTCCAAAACGTGATTCTAATAGTGCCTAAAAATCACCCACCGAAGGGGTCTATCTCCGAAAATATTGCACCTACGGAACCTTGAGTGATGGGAGGTGAAAGAGGACATCAAGAACGGGAAAAAAACAGTTGGATTCACTCAAATCGGTCGTGCCGTTCCCAAGTTACAGGCAGTCAAAGTTGAAAATTCTGAAAAAAGTCCTAATACCCCCCCCCCCCCCCGCCCTTTAGACATTTTCAAAAAATATCGGGAAATTGGTTTTGCTATTTTTGATCGGAATGACACTTTTGCAATCCCCTAAGAAGGTAACAAACTGAATTCGAATGAAATCAACCCCTAAAGAGACTTTTTAAAAAAAGTTCCAAAACGCGATTCTAATAGTGCCTAAAAATCACCCACCGAAGGGGTCTATCTCCGAAAATATTGCACCTACGGAACCTTCAGTGGTGGGAGGGGAAAAAGGACATCAAGAAGAGGAAAAAACTGTTGGATTCACTCAAATCGGTCGAGGCGTTCCCAAGTTACAGGCAGTCAAAGTTGAAAATTCTGAAAAAAGTCCTAATACCCCCCCGCCCTTTAGACATTTTCAAAAAAATTTCAGGAAATTTGTTTTGCTGTTTTTGATCGGAATGACACTTTTGCAATCCCCTAAGAACGTAACAAACTGTAATCGAATCAAATCAACCCCTAAAGAGACTTTTTAAAAAAAGTTTCAAAACGCGATTCTAATAGTGCCTAAAAATCACCCACCGAAGGGGTCTATCTCCGAAAATATTGTATCTACGGTAACTTGAGTGATGGGAGGTGAAAGAGGACATCAAGAAGGGGAAAAAGCAGTTGGATTCACTCAAATCGGTCGAGGCGTTCCCAAGTTACAGGCAGTCAAAGTTGAAAATTCTGAAAAAAGTCCTAATACCCCCCCCCCCTTTAGACATTTTCAAAAAAATATCGGGAAATTTGTTTTGCTGTTTTTGATCGGAATAACACTTTTGCAATCCCCTAAGAACGTAACAAGCTGAATTCGAATGAAATTAACCTCTAAAGAGACTTTTTTAAAAATTGTCCAAAAACGCGATCCAAAAGTGCCTAAAAATCGCCCACCGAAGGGGGCTATCTCCGAAAATTTTGCACCTACGGAACTTCCAGTGATGAGGTGAAAGAGGACATCAAGAAGAGGAAAAAGCTGTTGGATTTACTCAAATCGGTCGAGGCGTTCCCAAGTTACAGGCAGTCAAAGTTGAGAATTATGAAAAAAGTCCTAATACCCCTCCCCCCATTTGGACATTTTCAAAAAAAATTCGGGAAATTTGTTTTGCTGTTTTTGATCGGTATGGCACTTTTGCAATCCCTTAAGAACATAACAAACTGAATTCGAATGAAATTAACCTCTAAAGAGACTTTTTTAAGAATGGTCCAAAAACGCGATTAAAAAAGTGCCTAAAAACTGCCCACCGAAGGGGGCTATCTCCGAAAATATTGCACCTTCGGAACTTCCAGTGGTGGGAGGTCAAAGAAGACATCAAGAAGAGGAAAAAAACTATTGGATTCACTCAAATCGGTCGAGGCGTCCCCAAGTTACAGGCAGTCAAAGTTGAGATTTGTGAAAAAAGTCCTAATACCCCCCCCCCCTCCCTTTAGACATTTTCAAAAAAAGTCGGGAAATTTGTTTTGCTGTTTTTGATCGGAATGGCATTGTTGCAATCCCTAAGAACGTAACAAACTGAATTCGAATCAAATGAACCTCTAAAGAGACTTTTTTAAAAATGGTCCAAAAACGCGATATTAAAAGTGCCTAAAAATCGCCCACCGAAGGGGTCTATCTCCGAAAATATTGCACCTGCGGAACCTTGAGTGATGGGAAGTGAAAGAGGACATCAAGAACGGGAAAAAACAGTTGGATTCACTCAAATCGGTCGAGCCGTTCCCAAGTTACAGGCAGTCAAAGTTGAAAATTCTGAAAAAAGTCCTAATACCCCCCCCCACCCTTTAGACATTTTCAAAAAAATATCGGGAAATTTGTTTTGCTGTTTTTGATCGGAATGACACTTTTGCAATCCCCTAAGAACGTAACAAACTGTAATCGAATCAAATCAACCCCTAAAGAGACTTTTTAAAAAAAGTTTCAAAACGCGATTCTAATAGTGCCTAAAAATCACCCACCGAAGGGGTCTATCTCCGAAAATATTGTATCTACGGTAACTTGAGTGATGGGAGGTGAAAGAGGACATCAAGAAGGGGAAAAAGCAGTTGGATTCACTCAAATCGGTCGAGGCGTTCCCAAGTTACAGGCAGTCAAAGTTGAAAATTCTGAAAAAAGTCCTAATACCCCCCCCCCCTTTAGACATTTTCAAAAAAATATCGGGAAATTTGTTTTGCTGTTTTTGATCGGAATAACACTTTTGCAATCCCCTAAGAACGTAACAAGCTGAATTCGAATGAAATTAACCTCTAAAGAGACTTTTTTAAAAATTGTCCAAAAACGCGATCCAAAAGTGCCTAAAAATCGCCCACCGAAGGGGGCTATCTCCGAAAATTTTGCACCTACGGAACTTCCAGTGATGAGGTGAAAGAGGACATCAAGAAGAGGAAAAAGCTGTTGGATTTACTCAAATCGGTCGAGGCGTTCCCAAGTTACAGGCAGTCAAAGTTGAGAATTATGAAAAAAGTCCTAATACCCCTCCCCCCATTTGGACATTTTCAAAAAAAATTCGGGAAATTTGTTTTGCTGTTTTTGATCGGTATGGCACTTTTGCAATCCCTTAAGAACATAACAAACTGAATTCGAATGAAATTAACCTCTAAAGAGACTTTTTTAAGAATGGTCCAAAAACGCGATTCCAAAAGTGCCTAAAAACCGCCCACCGAAGGGGGCTATCTCCGAAAATATTGCACCTTCGGAACTTCCAGTGGTGGGAGGTCAAAGAAGACATCAAGAAGAGGAAAAAAACTATTGGATTCACTCAAATCGGTCGAGGCGTCCCCAAGTTACAGGCAGTCAAAGTTGAGATTTGTGAAAAAGTCCTAATACCCCCCCCCCTCCCTTTAGACATTTTCAAAAAAAGTCGGGAAATTTGTTTTGCTGTTTTTGATCGGAATGGCATTGTTGCAATCCCTAAGAACGTAACAAACTGAATTCGAATCAAATGAACCTCTAAAGAGACTTTTTTAAAAATGGTCCAAAAACGCGATATTAAAAGTGCCTAAAAATCGCCCACCGAAGGGGTCTATCTCCGAAAATATTGCACCTGCGGAACCTTGAGTGATGGGAAGTGAAAGAGGACATCAAGAACGGGAAAAAACAGTTGGATTCACTCAAATCGGTCGAGCCGTTCCCAAGTTACAGGCAGTCAAAGTTGAAAATTCTGAAAAAAGTCCTAATACCCCCCCCCCCACCCTTTAGACATTTTCAAAAAAATATCGGGAAATTTGTTTTGCTGTTTTTGATCGGAATGACACTTTTGCAATCCCCTAAGAACGTAACAAACTGAATTCGAATGAAATCAACCCCTAAAGAGACTTTTTAAAAAAAGTTCCAAAACGCGATTCTAATAGTGCCTAAAAATCACCCACCGAAGGGGTCTATCTCCGAAAATATTGCGCCTACGGAACCTTCAGTGATGGGAGGTGAAAGAGGACATCAAGAAGAGGAAAAAACTGTTGGATTCACTCAAATCAGTCGAGGCGTTCCCAAGTTACAGGCAGTGAAAGTTGAGAATTGTGAAAAAAGTCCTAATACCCCCCTTTGGACGAAGAGGACGAAGACTTTGATGAGGAAGATCCAAATGATGCTAATAATGACCCAAGTGAGAAACAGCAACTGCAGACAACAAATTGTGACAGTTTAGGAGGAGGCAACCAAGGAGATGATGATTCTATAGAAGAATAGGGAGAAGATGAAGAACCCAATCCAGGACAAATTTATATACAGAAGAACAAGAAGGAAAAGTGACTTACCCGAAAAGCTTCAAGATTACTGTAAGTTAGATGATTCAGATGAATATGTTATGTTGTCTTATTAAGAGGCAATAAGTGGAAAAAAGAAGTTCCACCAGTAGTATATGAAGAGAAATATGTATTCCGAGAAACTAATGAATTCTTCATTCATTTCTCGGAATTCAGAGTTTGGTTTTCAGAGTTGGCAAGGCAATAAATTCAAAGTTGGCAAGGCAAAAAGAAGGTGGAAAGCATAAAGCAATAGTGGTAATCCTTGGGATTTGAACATCAGAGATTTGGAGTTGACTCCAAAGACACATTTAGTCCCGTTTTGCAGAAAAAGCTGAATTCGAACACTACGTTGGGGTTAGAGACAACTTTGACTTTATTAAATTTTATATTAAGGCTGTTTTCTTGTATGGCCCGATGAAAATATTCCCATAGATACCAGATGGACTTAAATCCAAAAACAAGAAGTTTTTGAAATTCATCGGACTGAAACAATTGATATCTGAGCAATGTTTATTTAAAAACGACAAAAATATTCTGTTCTTAGTTATTCATGTTGGCGATGGACTAGTAACCTGCAAAAACCAAGAAGAGGCAACGATTTTGCTTAAAAACTTTCGTGATTAATTCAAATTTGAAGTGAAGATGAAGCCAACATCATTCCTAGGCATTAAAATCGCCAAAACTGATGATAACCTTGTTTTTATAGACAAAGTATATTGATTCTGTATTAGATCGTTATGGAATGAAAAATTTTAAATCAGTGACCACACCTCCTCCCCCCCCCCCCCGCCCCTTTGGACATTTAAAAAAAATCAAAATATTGCACCTACGGAACTTCCAGTAGTGGTGAATGAGGACATCAAGAAGGGGAAAAAACAGTCCGATTCATCAGTCAAATCGGTCAAGGCGTTCTCAAGTTACAGGCAGTCAAAGTTGAGAAGAGGCACAAAGACATTCTACTAAACTTAATTTGAGTGCATTAGAAATTACTGGAAAAGTATTTATAGAAGGATGGCGAGTTTATGTCAAAGACAATTTCAAGTTTTCTACGAATGGTTAATAATGTGGCTATTACTTATTGAATTTTCCTTATATTTATGAACAAAAATCAAGCGACCGAAACCTCCTCTTATATTTGCTTATTCAGCAAAAAGGGTAAACACACTTACATAGTTTGTATACAAATGCAAACCCTTTTTTTGCCCTTCCAAGCCGAAGCGATAGGATTCCTGTTTTTTAAGAATCTAGCTAGTGTGAGTACATCGTGCGCTAGTGATCTACAATCGAGCGTTAAATAACTGCATTTTTATTTAAGATTTACCATATTCTAACAGATTATGCGAGCGAAAAGAATGCGGTGTGGAAATAAAAGTCCTAATCCCCTGCTTTGCGCATTTTCAAAAAAAAATTTGGAAAATTTGTTTTTTGCTGTTTTTGATTAGAATGGCACTTTTGCAATCCCCTAAGAACGTAACAAATTTAATTCGAATGAAATTAAGCGAATGAAACGCCATTCTAAAATTGCCTAAAAATCGCCCGCCGACGGGGTCTATCTCCGAAAATATTGCACCTACGGAGCCTCCAGTGGTGGGAGGTGAAAGAGGACATCAAGAAGAGGAAAAGAGTTACAAGCGATCAAAATTGAGAAATGAGGAGAAAAAAGTAAACGCCCCTCCTTGTTCTAGGTTGTAGTAATTAATTAGATTTTTTATGACCTTGATTCATAAATGCAATTAAACTATTTTTAAATTGATTAACTAATATTCTTAATGCGAATAAAATTTATAAAGACCGACATCAAGAGTTTAGAACGTCAAGTGTAGACAATCTGGATTAGGAACGGACCTTAGAACGTCCAAAGACAATGCCCGATGGCCAATTAGTAATTACTTGTCGATTAGTAATAAATAAAATTAAGATGGATTAATAAAACAAAAAAAAATTACTATAAAGTAAAAGTAATCTAATAGCTGAAGATATTAGTTTCTGTGTTTAAGAAGGGCTCTTTACCTCTTATCTCCGGCATAGTGCCTTACCAGCTCAGACCCAAAGATTTCTCTTAATAGAGGTAGCATCAATAAAGAGAGTAATAAAGAATTTATTTATTTAGTTCAGGTGTCAACAATTTATATAAATGAAGTAGAAGCAAGAAAAGACTTTTTGAGGTTTTACAAAGCGTAATGCAGTTTTTTTTTAATATATGGTAGGTGAGATCAAGGTGAGACCAGCTTTCCAAGGCAATGCCACAACAAAACTGGAAGTAAAGAACAAGACATAATAAATAATTAACTACAGGATATGATTAAAGATTACATTGCCATGCATATTTACTTCTCTTACCTACCGTTGGTTGTCTTTTAATACATACCAATGCAGCAAAAATTACATTACGATTGGCTCTCAGATCCTATCTTTAAGTGCAAATCATAAGGCTACCGGAAAAAATAACAAACAGGATCACCATTTACGGTCTTCAAACAAGGCCCGAAACATAAAATAACACAACTCAGCTTGTTCGGAACCCGGTGGAACCCGCGGATTTTTTATGATTTCAATGTCTGCAAATTATTGGTGGCTCTCCTGCAAGGCGAGACCGCATGCTGCCATGATTTACGCGAGGACCAAAAGCCTCGGCCTTTCGATAAATATTAATGAATAAATGCTTATAATGCCAATAAAAATTAATATTTTTGTTTTTTATATATGCATATTACCCATAACCACGTGGTGCCGATCCAATATTAACATTATTCGATTGGTATTGGTGAAAGCTGGCTAGTTTATGGTTAATGCGTTACAAGTCAAAGGTTCAAAGAGCAATATTTGAGGGAAAATGTGTTCTTTTTTGCTCTAGTGCCCCAGTTCAATTTACCTTGTTTACTTCGTCGCTAATATCTACACCATTATTAACGGCTTGTTAGTTTTCCACGAAACCGGTCTAATTGTTATTTGCGGTGTGTGTTTTAATGGTACCTGATAGCTAATTGCCGTATATAACGACTCATATATCACTAATTATTCGCATTTCTGAATGGCGGATATGGACAGTTATCGACTGTAGCGTGGAGGTACCTCAGGAAGTATCCTCGCATTAAATGCTTATTCAACCATCAAGACACTTCAACGTTCGTAAATAATAACAGCCTTAGCGTCTGCACAAGAAATAAACTCCTCATGTCATCTTTATTCTTGTATTAACTACTCTGTTTTCGAGGCATATGCAATGAGATATCGGCAATAACTTGTCCTAATGTTGGCAATAACTTGTTGCCGGACGCGAGTTACGAGCCCGTCTCCGAAGTGTGCGAGAGCAGTGTCTGTGTGTGCGGCGGCGGAGGAACAGGAACAACATTGACCAAAACTATTTTTTTCACAAAATTGTTTCTCATTTTTCCATTAATTTCTGATTTTTTGGAGTTCAAATCATTTTTAGAAACCTAAGTGAGCAAATCGCTTCGAAAGAGGTCAGATCAACATTCAGATGTTTCATTTCTGTTTGCTAAATTTTTAAATCAAGCAACGAGCATCAGAACATTGAATTGTATTGTGTTCAATGTGAGTGGACTTATACACTCCTCCACCGCGACCTGAGGTCTATTGTGGCTCACTCGAAGTGTTACCAGCAAGGTTTGCCCCTGCTACCTCCACTAGTTGTCACCAGTTATGCCCAGACTAGATCCGACCCAGCAGCAGAACATGGTCACATGATAGCAGCCTAAAAGTGGAAGTGTAGACTTCTATATACTAGACTAATCGTTAAACTAAC